>JAJIBD010030870.1:0-23620 GCA_021461705.1 Cryptotis parvus
AAACTTTCCCTTAAAGTCAGGAAGGCTTGGAAAAAGTGCTGAGCAGTATCCTGAGATGTTTTGAGGCAAAAAGCAGAAAGTTGAGTGGATTAAGACAGAAGGCGCAAAGGAAACACAAGGGAGCTGGGTAAACTCCAGACCCTGCTAGACCCATGGCTGCTTATGGGTGCTTCGTTCTTTGATATTCAACGCTCTAAGTACACAGTAGGTTTGGGAGATTTCTATCTGCACCTGAGGGTTGCTGCATAAGGGGAAATATTTCCATAAAATCTTAGCTGTACTTGGCTCTGTAATTTTAGGTATTTAGAGTTGCTTTTATTTTAATTAACACAAAATTTTAGCAGAGATATATGTTTTTTAATAATCTTTACTGAAGCTATCCTGTATGGGCAAACTAGGGTTTCTGAGGTTTTTCATCTTTAAAGTTGAAGTCTTTAAACTAAAAGAATGATGGCAGCTTTAAAATCTAATTGCAAAAAGCAGCCTCCCAAGTCCACTGTAATATTGGCGAAGAGTAATTCAAAAGTCTTATCTAGAGAGGCGCCTTTAGGTCAATGAGATGTCATGTGTAAAAGCGTAGTGTCAGTAGAAAAATTTGCATTTCTTCCCAGTAATTTTCGTGATAGGTTGGCAATCCTGGGATTAGAGTCTGTCATTTTTAGTCATCTGAACCTCATCATTCTCTGTCTGCTTTCTATATGCTCCATGAGTTCTGAAGGCTCTTTTCAAGGATGATGAGGGATGGAATCTTTCTGAAAGTGTATTTTGAATTTCATCCAACAGAAATGACACAATAAATCTTGAAGAAATTTTTGACCATATGTCACAAGTCTTAAAGGCAAATGAAGGCTTTCGCAGCTTTGAGTGATTATTGACATTGGTAGACCAAAGGGAAAATCCTGCTTTTCTCTTCCCTTTTCTCCATTAAGGCTATCTATGTAAGAATGCATGGTTTGTATATTTGAAAAAATGTGATTGTTGCTGGCCATATCACGTAATGTCAATTAATTTTGGATTTTCATGCTTCTCCATTTCAGGTGAATCCACAAATAGTTGCATCAAATATAAGAACAAGGAAGGTAAAGACACAGTGATGAAGAAGAAGGAACATAAAAGTTATAAATCTCTTAAAATATTAAGCAAGATCATATAAAAGAGACTTTTTATTTTGCTTTTTGGGTCATGCCTGGCAATGCTCAGGAGTTACTCCTGGGTCTGCACTCAGGAATTACTCCTGGAGGTGCTCAGGGGACCATATGGGATGTCGGGATAGAACCCGAAGTCGCCACTTGCAAGGCAAATGCCCTACCCACTGACTATCACCCAGCCCTCAAAAGAGATGCTAAAAGTGATTTTAAAGAAATCATTTTTGCATCAAAGGCAAGAAAAGCTGACTCAGAAACATTTTGAACGTCATAAAGATATCGATTCATTGGTGTATAACCACATCTGGCAATGCTCAGGGGTTACTACAGGCTCTACACTCAGGCACCTCTCCTGACGGTGCTCAGGGATGCCAGGACCACACAGGCGCATGCAAAGCAAATACCATGCCCACTGTACTATGTCACCGGCCTAAATATATGGATATTTAACAACCCTAACTTAGGGCAGACTGCCAACCCCCTCCTGTCTCAGTTGTCTTCAAAATGAAAAGAAGGGCTAAAATCGACTGATCTTTGAGAGTTTCAACTGATCTCTAACTTTCCTTCTTTGAAAAGACAATAACAGACTAAATTTTTCATATGCCATATTCACGTATGCAAGCAATGCACATGCAAGCTTTTGGAAGTCAGTGAACTGTGAAAGATTACGTTCCTTAAAAATATAGAAAAGTTTTAATTGAAAAAAAAGTATTTTTGGGAAGCCTGAGAGTCAAGACTCTTGCATGTGAATGCTCTGGCATACCTCAAATATAATCCCAGCACCCTGTTTGGGTCCATTAGGGATTATTAGTGAACACAACTGCTGCTTGGGAGCTCCACTAGTTTGGGGTCCACTAGAAAAAGCACTATGCATAACTCAAAAAGTTCAAAAGGAGAAACATGATCACGAGTCAGTTCTACATATTGAAACATTTTTATTTTAGACTATTTGAAAATTATTTAACTTAAAATATGATTATCACTCTTCAATCCTGGGTTTGCATGGGAAAACTAGGGACAAATTGTTCACAGGGAAACACAGCTCAAGGGGAATGATATTAATTATTCCATTTATCTAGTCAATATAAAAGCTATGTATGTAACTCTGCAATTTGTATTCTTTGATGACCATTTTTAAAAGAAATTATTCAGATTGGTTTTATTTTAAGGTAATGACTTAAGTGTAATGATTTTTCTAGTTAAGAGGCCTCCATTATTTATTAAATTTGTTTTAAAATTTCAATAATAACCTTCTAACCATTAATATATATGTTTCCACAATAGGGCATTTCATCATAAAAGAAAATGGTAGATTTAAAATAATTATCTTGTTCATTAAGCATACTATTAAATACAGTGTTCTTCACTGGGAACAACTTAAATGTCTGTGCCACGCTTTTAGGCCGACTTTATAAAATTAACTGGAAAATCACATGGATTTTAAACCTTTCATTTAAAAGATTATGGCCAAAGGCTCTCTATCTCCAAACTGTCAAATATGAACGGATAATACTGCCAGAGATTTCCCAAGGTTGGAGAACCAGCAGTAATTAAAGAACATTTATCCCGTCAAAAAACAGAGACACAAAATACAGTATGACATCAACTTGGCTGGCACAGTCTCTCAAGGTCAGGAAATCCATCACAATGACAACAGGTCAGAGCTGCAACCAGGCAGAGTGACTTAATGAGAAAGAAGCAAAGATAGCATTTGTAAAGAAGCCAGCAAGACATTACACTGTAGGAAAGGTGTCACCAGAGACTCCCTGAAGATATTTCGACCCTGCCAAGAAGACAGACGACGCAGAAAACAGATAATGGTGAACACACATCAGAGTCAGTCCTGAGGTTTCCCCTGAATCGGCACAGATGCCATTAATTTAGAAGCGGGATGCAAACAACTTCACACACTCCTGGACGTTTAAAGCAGAAGTTAGTGATTACATTCCACAACTCCGGGGAGATAGCATTTACAGAGGAAGACGATGAGGTTAGAGCCTATTAAACTGAAAAGATGAATCGCACGAGTTTGAAGATTTTCAAGATTGAGCCGGTACTGCTTCAGAATCCCTTAAGGCAATAGCCCAGACTTGAGTTTTAAACAGGGAAGTAGGAGAGACCTGAGTGCTTCAAGATCTCAAAGCAGGATGATGTATTGTAATTCTCATGTTAAAAGTTTTGTGTTATACAAACAAATATAGCATAGAAGTTCTGGGACCCATATTTTTCCTCCGCCCATCTATGGAAATAAAACAAAAGTTCATGGAAAACTATGAATGCAATACAAAGAGCGGACAGTTTCACAGGCAGTAAAATTGGAATGGTCTTCACTGGAACTTCTTTAGAAGAGTCAATGACTCTTTAATAATTGTTTAATCACAAACCACAATTAGAGGGGGGAAAAATAAACCAAACAAAATTCTTACTTCAGTTTTTAAACACTAAACACTAATCAAGTGTTTTGTTTTAAAATTGTAAGCAACGTGTTTCCTCAAAACAGATGCTAAATCACTCCATTAGATATTTTTAATTTCATTTTACTTTATTAAATATTATAAATAATAAAAATTCAACAGCTAAAGTAGCTGAAAACAGAATCATTTTAATTAAAGGTTTCTGTCCAAGTTCAATAATCCAAAATTACCCTACAGATATAGAGGCAAGTATTAAATCATGGACCATTTGGAATTACCCTGTTGAGGCATGAATATAATTTCAATAAATAAATAGCACGCGACATAAGAGACCTTTGCAAGAAATGGATATACCATAGAAAAAATCAGCTTGCTTTGAAAATATTACAAATGTTTTGTACATGGACAGCAACTATTTTCCATTACCCAAACACTAAACATGATAGAAGTGGAGTGTTTGGTCACTCCCAGCAGTACTCCGAGCTATTCCTGTGATCAGGAATATTCCCGGCAGTATATGTTGCCTGTTGTAGATGAAGTGCTGCTAGCCTCAGGCAAAGCAAGTGTCTTACTTCCTGCATTACCTTTCTGGTCCCAAAACACCTCTCAATTCTTAAAACCAGAGACAGCCCACACCATGTCCATCCAGTTTCCTACCATGGTTATCTACTCCCAGGGAGCCACTGTTTATATAACAAATTTCTTCTTCAATATAAACAAATGTAGTTTTATTTAGTTTATTATATAGACACACCATCCATTTACTATTAATTTCTGTTTGGAGTTAGAAATGATGATGCTCAGGGGTTTACTCCTGTCTCTTAGCTCTGGAATCACTCTTGTGGTGCTCACGGACCATATGGGATGCCAGGAATGAACCTGGGTCATTCATGTGCAAGGAAAGCACCATCCATGCTCTATTTCCCTGGCCCCAAACTTTCAGTTTTAACTGTAGAGGGTTCATGTGTGGATGTGGGGAGCAGAAGGGAAGACTAATTGTTCAACATCTCAAGACGCATCCAGCTACAAAGACACATATTGTTTCAAGAGTTCAGAATCAGTGTTCAGTGTTTTTCAGTATTGATGTTAAAGAAAGATAAATGGGTAAATACACATTACTTCTCTTATATATTCTGGGTTTTTTTCCATTTCACACATAAAGAACTACATTTCTTGGAATGTCTGAGTTTAGGGGAGAAAACAGATTTATCTCTGCAAAGTTGAGAAGTGCTTAGCACTTCCTGATAGATATGACTATCCTGGGAGTTGAGGCCAAGCTGATTTGAGCTTTCTGCCCCTTGCCCTTGCTACCTAGCTAGATTCCATGGAGTCTTGAAGCTGAACTGCTACACAATAGTTGTTCATGTTTTATAACTTCCACTGGACTTCCGAACTAAAAAGAAATTCTACTTTGTCTCTAGTTGCTAAACATTTGTTATTACTTTTATAATCCTACACTAGTTTTTATAGGTTGAAATAATTTTTTTTTCTTGAAATCTTCTGTTGGACTCCTAACACCAGGGCGGGATTAGTTAAGGTAATTAAGGTATGGTGACTCCTTATTCAAAAATGTCAGCGCTAATAAAATAGAATAGTGTGTGCAGAGACACATACACAGGCAAAACACTGCATAAAGATGAAGGCAAAGAACAAGGCCTTGAAGAAGAATGACGTGGGCAAATATTGCCACCAAACCACTAAGTTAAAAGAGAGGCTTAAGACAGATCCCTGGACTGGCCCTTAGGAGAAACCAACCTTGCTGGTGGCTTCACATTGACTTCCAGTCTCTAGCCATGAAAATCTGATTTATTTCCATTAACTCTCCCAATTTCCAGTGCTGTGTTCCAGAAGCCTTAGCACATAAAGACACCATGAACTACAAGAGGAACATACTATAGTTGGTGACAGGGGAGAAGAGCTAACATGAGTAACAAACTTCCTTCCAATGGACTTCAAGCTACTTATGGAAAGCTATCTAGTACGCTAAAGTCTCTTTCTTAAAAGTAGAGGTAATTTTATGTTGATTTTTGGTAGCTCAAAAAGTGCTGTAAGGCAGATAAAACTACTCACGACTTAAATATAGAGAAGGTTTATGACCTTTCCTGAGAGCCATTTCCATATTTACATGGTCTGTTCTGTTGTCTCTTAATTATGAATGCTGAAGCTTTTAGCTTCAGAGGATCCAATATGTTCACTATGAATGATTAAGGGTTCATAAAGTTTTTACTAGCACATTAATCTCCAGGTGCAGAGAAAGTCAAGACACTTGTTAAAATTCTCTAGTCCTCTCACAGGGTTGCTTCAGGAAACCCGGTAAACAGCTATGGCGCTGGCTTCCCAAGACAGCCCCACACACATCGACACCAAAACCAAGCTACCGAGACAAAACAACAGTGGGACAAAAGAGGGCTTTCTTTTTTTAAATTTTATTTGATTATACATACCACCACAATATGCAATTACAAACATGTTCATGATTGGGTTTCAAAAAGTGGACTTTATTTCTTAAACCTCTGTTCTTTCTGAAAGGAAGCAGTCCATGACCAGCCATTTCATGCTACAGAATTGAGAAACTTGGTAGATGCTGATCATTGAGAGGGCTTCATCTGGAGTGCCCTGTGGAAAGTTCCAATCTCCCCTCGGGGACTGAGTAGGAGGAGAGAGGGAAGAAGCCACGCCAGGATATGCGCCTCTGTCATTCATGATGTGCTTTCAGGAGGCTCACCCTCATGGACCCAGTGCAACCACAGGAAAACTGTCTTCCCAACCCCATTTGTCGTTAGATAATATCTGCTAGTTATTGATTCTCTTTTCGCCACCCTCTGAATGCTTTTTGTTTCTTTGTGTATTTGTTTTCAGATTTGAGTCTCACTTTTTTTTTTTCATTTTTTAAATTTTTTATTATGCCACGATGAGATATACAATTACAAAGATGTTCATAATTGGGTCTCATTCATACAGTGTTCCATAAAACTACCAGAGCCCCATTCCAACCACCACCAAAGTCCCCATATTCCTTCCCACCAACCCCAGTCTGCCTCTATAGCAGGCACTCTTTCTTTTCCTCTCTTTCTCTCTCTCTCTCTCTCTCTCTCTCTGTGGCTGTCTCTGTATATCTGCACCTGTCAGTAAAGATGACATCATGATACAGAAACTGTGGTACATCTACACAATGGAATACTATGCAGCTGTCAGGAAAAATGAAGTTATGAAATTTGACTATAAATGGATGGACATGGAAAGAATCATGTTGAGTGAAATTAGTCAGAAGGAAAGAGAGAGACATGGAATGACTGCATGTATTTGCATGACATAAATATACCAGGTGATCTTACCAAAGGTGGTAATTGCCAGAAGCACGTGGGAGTCAGAGGTTAGGTAAGATAGAGAAGGGAACATGTGTGAATAAATGTCAAAAGCTCTGATACCAACATAGAACTGAGCATTAAATACAGACCAAAAAAACGCAAATGATGGCTTCTAAGTGTACGAGCAACCCACAATGTGTAGGAGAAGGAGGAGAGAGAGAGAGAGAGAGAGAGAGGAGATAAAGAACCTGCCATTTAGGCAGGACATGGGAGGGGAGGGAATTGGGGACATGGGTGGTGGGTGATGGGCACTGGTGGAGGGCGGGTGCTGAAACACTGTGTGACCAAAACTTCCAAGTGTGAACAACATTGTAATTGTTTATCTCACGGTGGTATGATAAAATGTTAAAAAAAAGATGACATCATGAAATTTATGTGCCAATGGATGGACATGGAGACTATCATGCTGAGTGAAACTAGTCAGAAGGTAAAGGACAGATAAAGAATGGCTGCATTCATTAATGGAATATAAATATATTGAGTCTCACTTTGAAAGGCTAAATTTCTCCAGAACTTATTCCTTGCCTGTTATGACTCTTCTCCATGGAAGACAAACAACATTGAAAAACTTTTGTAACAAACTCTATAACAAGAAACACTCAAATTGAAGTCTAGGTTCCATATTTGCTACAACAAACCAGTCTCTGAGTTTATTTTCTGCTGTTTGGAAATAATCACATTTTTGTTACCACTTGAGTCTTATAGATCTCCTGCAATATCTTTTTCACAACCCTGAAAATTGAAAAGACCAGTTTAAGAGAAGTTTGGAAAATCGAGGCCAAAGTCAGGGTCACATGGTATGAGAATGAAGGCCGAGGAGGAGTAGATGAGGATCTCCACCTACAGCAGTTGCAAATTCAGGAACTGAACAACGGAGGCCTGAAGAGAGGTCATAGTCACTGTACACTGTACAGAGAACTCCAATGATCTATTCATTTCTACCAAGGGTGTTTACTCTTCAAGTAAAGACTTGAAGAATCTCTCAAGATTCACTTATAAAGTAATTATATATATATACATGTAGGGAAATTACATAAGATGAGAAAATTAACCCACTGATATATATATGATATATATTATATATGTGATATATATGATATATATTATATATATATGATTGATATATATATCATCCTGAAGAAAGCTTGGGGCATATCAGATATTTAAAAATATGACTATTTTAGCATGACGGCATGGATTTTGAAGCAAGGAACCAAAGTTATCTAATCCATAACAGTGGTTCTGAATATTTACTACGATCCCTGTTCTTTCTGTTTAAATACAAATGTGTCTTAATTGCTATAATGTCATTTTGAGTTTCAAAATAAAGAAGAATAAAATCAAACAATGAAACAAAGTCCCACAACTCTTGTTCAATGGAAGAGAAAAAGTATTCTAAAGGGCTTGCAAAACTTTTACTTGGATCTTACTTTTCTGTGGCCCAAAATCATAATAATGTCACCTCAGATTTAACTCACTAGGGGTTAAATGACATTAGCTCTAAATTAAGTTACCATGATTTCAGCCAGTGTCAAATGATTTAAGAATCATCAAGCTCAATGGTGAAGCTTATTAGAAAACCTACAATTAACTGATGAAGGAAATATGTTTGAAAAAGTACATTAATACTTCTATGCTTTCTAATATATTACTTTAAGTAAATTGAACAAACGGGTATAAAATAGTCATGGTTAGTATGCAGTAAAAATAAATCTACCTCAGTATAGGGCCTTACTTATAATCCTGAAAATAGCATGAGATGCTACTTGAAAAATAGTTATTACTATGGTTGGCTGAATAAAGTTATTTTTTTCTCAAAGCAAATAGGCTGAAGCATGACTGCAAACCAATTTCAGCTCTAAAAGCATCCATGTAGCATATAGCATCATCTCCCACCTAACACATTCTAATACAGTTTACTGCAACATGAAATACCACTGC
Source organism: Cryptotis parvus (assembly GCA_021461705.1). Lineage (NCBI taxonomy): Eukaryota > Metazoa > Chordata > Mammalia > Eulipotyphla > Soricidae > Cryptotis > Cryptotis parvus. Next base: position 8,869 of record JAJIBD010030870.1, read on the forward strand.
ATTGCTAATGATACTGCAACGGAAACTGCCCAGAGAAAGCATTTGCTATTTTTTTGTTAACGTAAAGATAAACTCAGCTCATATGCCATCTGTATTTTTCCTATCTCCTGGATTAACTATACCTTCTCTGAAAAAGACTTCTGTGATGCCTGGGAACCATAAATATTCAAAAAAGTCAATACTAATTAAATGCATTAAAAAGTTTCACACTGGAGCATCTGGTGGTTGGCACTGTCATAAATCTAAAACCCCACTAGAAGTACATGATCCCTCATCTAAAATGCTATGGCATTTTATTAAGGGTTTTTAATTTGAGATAATCTAAATCAAGAATGAAGTCTATTGCATGGGGCTGGCACATGTGTTCATCAATTCCTTATAATGACTTTGGAATTCAGTGGCCAAAAACTGAAAAATTAGATGAGGTGGTAGTGTTTCTACATTTTTTGTTGTATTTTTGATGTACTAAAATTCACTGTTTTGACATTTTCATTGGTTGAATTTTTTTTTTCAAAAATTGCCCTCACTCCATTACAACCTAAAGAAACTTTGTGGGCCATAAAAAAAAAAGTAGTCAACAGGTCACCGTTTGACAATCCCTGCTTTGAGATGACATTCAAATGTTATATTAAGAAAAGACCTTGCCTACCAATTTCAGAAAGTAGGGACTCTCTCCTGTTAAGGATTTGCAAAATATTTTTTAAACCAAAAAACCCCTAAAGATTTGGCATTTATGGCAAATTCATATATAAATGTATTTTGTGGACAACGAAAGTTTAGTCAAGATTTTTGTGTTGTTTTGTGGGGGGTCTCAGCAAGTAACATGCAGGACTCCTGAAAGGGTTCAAGAGAGCATATAAGGTGCCAAGTTGAAAGTTGGGTCTTTCACTGCATCGTCAGCGGGCTACCCTCTCTCTCCAAATGTACAATTCAAAAAAAACCTTTTTCTCCCATACATCTATTCTGATCTACTCAGAGTGTTTTCTGTTTGAGGGAGATAAACCTAGTTGTCTACTCATACCAAGAGAAATAATCTAAATTCCTTTCTCTCTCTTAAACCTATCAACCAAACATTTACTCCTTACAATTTTTCCACTACAATAGCATCCAAACCTACTCACATTGACCAACACTAAGCCAAACTACCATCACTTCATGTGTAGAGGACTAGGAGAGTCTCTTGAATGCTCTCTACATCTTCCAGCTCACTTGATTCCTTCACATTTTCTATAATGAAGCTCAAATTTGTTCTTTTTCCAGCTATATTTAACCAGACTACCTTTCTATAGATGCCAATAGCTACCTACTGTCTCTAGGAATGGAAATGATTATCATCATCGTTCAAACATTCTTCCCCAGACACTCTTTCTCAACCTCCATCCTAACTTGGTACCGTCAATAATAAAACAGCTCTACAAAGCAGGAAAGGAAGGTGCTCTTGGCACACTCCAGTGACGCCACTGCCCTGCAGGAAATGTAGGTGGTTAAGGAGTTCCCATCTCTGCCTGACATGCAGATGTGGCCAGAAAAACACCTTGTACAACAGTTCTCTCAGCTACAAAGCAGATGGGACTGCTGAAGAAAGGAAAAATTCTCTAAGAATAGTGCTAGGTTCGTATGACTGAGTGACAGCAATTTCCCTTACTTATACGCTAAGAATGATATAAGTATCCCATTCCAAATGAACAGAAAGTATTTTGGGCTCCCAGGTTAAAGGTAGTATAGAATTAAAAGATTTGACCAACTTACACCAGGCTCTCCAAGTAAGTCAAAGAAATGAACACAAGGCTGTACTGGTGGTTTGAGTGTTCTCTCTGGAATTGTTAACTTTATGGTATTTTCCCTGGCGTGCTCAACTGTAAATATTTAGATTTTGGGCTAAAATAGAACAAACATGAAGTTTAAGAAGCTACTAATGGGAAGTGAGAAAAAAACTCAAGTGATAAATAAAATAAATAATGGATACCAGAAAACCATGGTTAAGTGGAGAACGTGACACAGCCCAGTGTCAGGAAAAGAACAACATTCAAGTCTTGAACTCTTCTGTGTCATCTCCCTATTAATTTGGCGTTTCTTATTTAAAGGGGATGTTCAATGGACAGTGCTACAAGATTGGACAGAAAGGGGTTCCATTTGGAGACAATTTCAATTAATAACCATCATCTAGAGGTAGCATAAAAAGTTTATCCCAACATTTGACTAGGGGGGACCTCCATGAACCTTCATGGAATTTTAAAAAGCAAAAAAACATTCACAGGGACCTCCATGACACAGTACCCACCTGCCTCCTACCCCTAAGCTACCCCTACCCTGACCCTCATCCTAATCTTCACTGTGGACAGAAGCTGCTCCAAACTTTATGACCCAGAAGCATGAAAGTACTTATAATCCCCAAAACAACCATCCCATTGCATAGAGCAGATACATCCCTTCTTCTCTTGCTCCTAAACAATGCTTCCATTCCAGGGCCTTTATGATGAGTTAGAGAAGCAGGCCCTCTGTGCTTTCATCAAACCTGCATGAACATCAAAGACACTGAATGTCTTTACTCAGCTGAACACTACTCAGTGTCTATACTCTTTGAGTCCGGGTTATATTTCTCTGTAGAAATATGAAATCAGTAGAAATCATTTCAATTATGTGAAATAATTCAATTTTAATCAATTAATAATAATCTAATAAATTTAATTAATAATCTATAGTATTGACAATTTAATTATTTAAATTGTCATTCGCAAGTCAATCAACATAACACATCATATCAATAAGAGAAAAAATAAAAACCATATGATCCTATCAATAGACGCAGAGAAAGCATTTGACAAGATCCAGCACCCGCTCATGATTAAAACCCTCCAGAAAATGGGAATTGAAGGGACTTTCCCTCAAGATAGTTATAGCCATCTACCAAAAGCCCACAGCGAGCATCATTCTCAATGGGGAAAAGTTGAAAGCCTTCCCCTGAGATCAGGGACAAGACAAGGCTGCCCACTCTCACCTCTTTTATTCAATATAGTACTGGAAGTACTTGCCATAGCAATCAGAGAAGAAAAAGGACATCAAGGGCATCCAGATAGGCAAGGAAGAAGTCAAGCTATCATTATTTGCAGATGACATGATATTATACCTAGAGAACCCTAAACTCTCTACCAAAAAACTCCTAGAAACAATAGACACATATAGTAGAGTGGCAGGATACAGAATCAACACGAAAAATCGGTGGCTTTCCTATATACAAATAACGAAAGAGAAGAAAGGGATATTAAGGAAACAATTCCATTCACAATTGTGCCACAGAAAATCAAATACCTAGGAATCAACTTACCCAAGTGTGTAAAGGACCTGTATAAAGAAAACTACAAGACACTGCTCCAAGAGATAAAAGAGGACACAAGGAAATGGAAACATATTCCCTGCTCATGGATGGGGGAGAATCAACATTGTCAAAATGGTAATACTCCCTAGAGCTCTGTACAGATTCAATGCAATCCCTATAAGGATACCCATGACATTCTTCAAAGAAATTGACCAAACAATCCTGAAATTTGTATGGAACGATAAACCCCCAAGGATAGCTAAAGCAATCCTCGGGAAAAAGAAGATGGGAGGCATCACCTTACCCAACTTCAAACTGTACTACAAGGCAGTAGTAATTAAAACAGCATGGTATTGGAATAAAAACAGACCCGTGGACCTATGGAATAGAATTGAGTATCCTGACACCCAACTCAAACACATGATCATTTAATCTTTGATAAAGGTGCAACGAGTCTAAAATGGAGTAAGGGAAAGCCTCTTCAATAAGTGGTGTTGGGAAAACTGGGCAGCGACATGTAAAAGAATGAATTTGGACCTGTGTCTAACACCATGCACAAAAATCAGATCAAAGTGGATTAAAGATCTCAATATCAGACTTGAATCCATAAAGTACATTGAAGAAAATATAGGAAAAAACCCTCCATGACATTGAAGCTAAAGGCATCTTCAAAGATGAAACATCACTAACAAAGCAACTAGAAGAAAAGATAAACATATGGGACTACATGAAACTAAAAAAGCTTCTGCACCTCAAAAGAAACAGTGACTAAGATACAAAAGCAGTCCACAGAATGGGAAAGAATATTCACCCAATACCCGTCTGATAAGGGGTTAATATCCAGGATATATCAGGCACTGGTAGAACTTTACAAGAAGAAAACAAACAACCCCATCAAAAAATGGGGAGAAGAAATGAACAGAAACTTCAGCAAGGAAGAAATTCGAATGGCCAAAAAACATATGAAAAAAAATGCTCATCATCACTAATCATCAGAGAGATGCAAATCAAAACAACAATGAGATACCACTTTACACCACAGAGACTGACACATATTCAAAAGAAGAAGAACTACAAGTGCTGGCGTGGGTGTGGGGAAAAGGGGACACTCATCCATTGTTGGTGGGAATGCCGGCTGGTACAGCCTTTCTGGAAAACAATATGGACTTTCCTCCAAAGACTAGAAATTGAACTCCAATTTGACCCAGCGATACCACTCCTGGGAATCTACTCTGGGAAGCCAAAAATACGCAGCGGAAACACCATCCCTACTTTTATGTTCATAGGAGCATTATTCACAATAGCCAGAATCTGGAAGCAACCAGAGTGCCCGAAAATCGATGACTGGATAAAAAGCTTTGGTACATCTACACAATGGAATACTATGCAGCTGTTAGGAAAAATGAAGTTATAAAATTTGCCTACAAATAGATGGACATGGAGAAGATTATGTTGAGCAAAATTAGCCAGAAGGAGAGAGACAGATACAGAATGACTTCATTTATCTGCATAACATAAATATATAGGTACATATTATGATACCAATATCCAAGGTCAAGTGAAACATATATCAGGAGGTCCTGTCAAAGGTGGAAATTATCACAAACGTGTGGAATTCAGAGGCTAGGTAAGTCAGAAAATGGAACAGTGTGCTAACAATTGTTGAGGGTACTAATGCCAACCTAGAACTGAGCATTAAATAGAGGCAAAAAGATACACATGACAACCCTTTAATGTATGTTTTGTAATCCATAGTCTGGAGGGAAGGAAAAGAGAAAGAGAGAGAAATGGAAAGAAATAAAGAACCTGCCATGGAGCAGGGCTGGGAGGGGAGGGAACCGGGACGTTGGTGGTGGGAGATGGGCACTGGTGGCGGGATGGGTGCTGCAACACTGTTTGACCAAAACCCAAATATGAACTTTTTACTTGTATATCTTTGTAATTTTAAAAATAAAAAAAAATTTAAAAAAATCATTTCAATTATGTGAAATAATTCAATTTTAATCAATTAATAATAATCTAATACATTTAATTAATAATCTATAGTATTGACAATTTAATTATTTAATTTTTCTTTGCCTCTGAAGAAAAAATGCACAGTGAACAGTCTCTTAAAATCAATTTTGGGGGTCAGATACAAATTAATTGGGGAACCCGGAAAGTATACTGCTGTCTTTGGGACATGCCCCTGTAGATACTTCTTCATGGGCAAAAAAGGGTGGCTTGTAACAGAGGGAAAACCCAGTCATCTTCTAGCTGAATTGATGATTCTAGAAGTTACTGAAACCTTCCTACCTACAGTTACTGAAATCAAATATGAGATGGTTAGAGTGCAGAAAGAGCTCTCAAATGGCCTTAATGAAACTGTGCTGGTGCTGCACGTTGAGTGGGGTTGAAGAGTTTTCAGACCAAGGTGATAGAAAGTCTTGAGGATGCACTAGGGCTTCAATCACAACATCTCTGGGCTCCTTTGGTTGGAAATGGCAGCTGACAGGCTCCCGAGGGTGCACTATTCCAGACAGTTGAACTGTGAAGGGAGGTAAGGGGCCTATGGTCGTTACCTTTGAAAATGCTCATAAAATGTATCGAAATGAATTATTTTGAAAAAAATTAAACTGATTTAGAAGAAGATTCCTTTAAAAGATTGTACATGGGGGTTGGGGAGATAGCAGAGGAGTCAGGGAGGGCACATGCCTTGCACACAGTAGCCCTGGAGCTGATCCTCAGCAGACCATGTGGGCCAACAAGTACCTTCAAGAGTGATCCCTGAGCACAAAGGCAGGAGTAAGCCTTAAACACCCAAAAGTGTGGCCCCAAAACCTAAAAATAGAAAATAAATCTCTTCTTTGTTTTCCTTTTTGCCATCTTTGCCTTTGATTGTCTATTTCCTATTCCTCCAAAACCAATGGAAATGAAGATGACAGATTCTCTAGAGGTTGTATCCATCCACATGGAATTTAAAGTCACAACTGGAACACAGAATCATCCAGCATTCATTTATTTGTAGCTTAATTTTCTTCCCTTCCATCATCCATGTATATGTGAATTTATACAAATTCATGCCAATGAACACTTATTTAGTCCTCAGTCTATGTTTAAAGCATACAATCTATGGTCATGTATAGATTATGACTAGGAAAGACCTATGTCTTTAAAGACTGTCATTCATTGAAAAGTCCACAAAATGTTACACATTTTACAAAATTAATTATAAGATAGCATTATTGATGATATAAAATTTGAATGCAATTAGGGTCTTGAAAACTTAGTGGAAGCAGTAATTTACTCTATTGAGAACTATAGGATACAGTAAAGAGTCAACAATTTATACTTCTCATGAAGTAGAGAAGTTGGAGCCTCTTTAATACTCATCTAGATGATTGCTCCCTGTGAAAACAGCAGAATCATTTAGCCTGCCAACAATAAAGTTCATATGGAACTGTGCCATAGGTTCAGTATGCCCATCACATAAAGAAATGACACTTAACAGGTTTGAGAATGACAGCATTAGGAGCTAGGTAGTAGCCTTCTTCTATAACTTTCCATTATAAAAATGAGGTGACAGGCACTCAGATAGTACTGCATAAAGATAATGACATTAAATTCACTATTACTGAAACATAAGCTGGGAAAAAGCATAATAATTCTTCAGAAACCAGGGACCTGTGTGGCATATTTTCCCCAGTTCTCTCTAACCCTCTACAGTCTAACTGCATATGGAAATAAAATGAAATACAAATAAGTTTATCATTACAAAATGTTTCCTACAAACTCACAATAAGCAAAGACCAAATTTGACCATAAAGAGTTAGTGTAGCTTATAAAAATAGGTTATGTATTTTGAGGATAAAAGACTGAATTTCCTATTGTGTTAATTTTAAAGAAGTTATGGTCTATACTTAGAGAAATAAAATTGTCAAATTCTGCACTTGTGTAATTTTTCTTGATAGCTATTGTACCACCTAAAAATTACATACATTTGGAAATTTTAAAATACACATGAAATGGATTGAACACATGGGCATAAGAGAGGGATTGTATTATCAAGAAATAATTATTTTGGTTGTCAGGGACAAAATGAGAGATTCAAAACTCTGATTTAAACTTTTATGAGAGTTTCTGTTCTAGAGAATATTTTAAAGAAATACTGGGAAAATATATTAGAGTGTATTGGATACATACTGTCTGGTATTATACTGATGGATTAAAATTTTTAATTTTAATGATTTTATCAAAACAGTATTAGAAATAAGCAGAAAAGTTCTGTCTTTGGGTCTGGAGCAATAGTCCAGCAGGTAGGGCGTTCGCCTTGCACACGGCCGGCCCATGCCAGCCTGGGTTCCGATCCCTGGCATCCCATATGGTCCCCTGAGCACCGCCAGGAGTAATTAATGAGTGCAGAGCCAGGAGTAACCCCTGAGCATCACGGATGTGACCCAAAAAAGCAAAAAAAAAAAAGTACTTCTGTCCTCATCTCCAATCAATGTGTATTCACAACAATTAAAAAATAGAATTATGCTTTAACTTTCTATTAGAAATGCAAATTATAGTAAACCTTTAAATGGTATCTTCTGATGAAGCTCTTTTGAGCATATACGGATCACACCCAGTGGTGCTTGGGGGCTATTTCCAGCATGGCTCTACAGAAGTCACTCCTGGGAGTGTTCAGGGACCATGTAGTGCCATGGGTCATACCTAGTGTCCGACTGCAAAAGAATGTGCCACATTCTTTGAGTGATCTCACAGGCCCTGGATTACAATTTTAATAATAAAACATAATGGACACCTAAAGAGAAATAGGGAAGTCATGGTCCATGCATCTTTGGTCCCTGAATGAAACCCAGGGAATCTTCCAAGTGTATACAAGGTTCTTGGTATTTAAATGGTTTCTGTTTTCACAAAGTAGTGCTTTATAGTATTGACAAAATACAATCGCTTTGAGACATCATTTATGCTCCTCTAATGATTACAGAACCAACTTCAAAATCTCATCTATAGTCTTAACTTTCTATACTGGCATTCTTCTCATGAACCTCTACATCTCGGAGTCTGAAAACAATTTCCCAATCTCAATAAACTCAAGTTGATCTACCCGTGTTCTATTTCAGTCCTTCCCTAAAAATCTTTTGTTCTTATTGAAATATGGTTTTTGTCCATCCAAGTCTGACTTCAATTGACTATGCTGTTCTAAGTCTGTGTTCTTCCAAGACAACATATATTTTCCAAAGATCAAATGTGTTCTCCTCATTGTCACTCAAGGATGAGTACTTGGCTTAGCACCTAGTAAGGGATTATCAAAATGTACTAAAATAAATTCGCCAGAATTAATTTCCAAGCTAACTTTGTTCATCTAACCAGGTCCATCATCAACCTGCATATTTTACTATCATTTGGCCAAATAGTTTCTCAAACTAGTGGAAAGATAGCAAACACTGAAAAAGCAATAATCATTTATTCCTAAAGATGATTATAAAATGTGATTCATATCATTAATGTTTTGTAAATTGGATAAAGAGTCTCAATAGTTTCTCATTATTAAATTTTATTTCTGATGGTTTATGTAATTCAGGCAAAGAAGAAAAAGGCAAGTAATTTTATAATAAACATTCAAACAGTAAGAAAATTGAAGATAAGAGTCAAGTTCTTTATGTACAGGCACTGAGTAAATACTGCTCATCAAGCTATGTGTAAACAGATGTTAATATAAAGGCTTCCACTTGTCTTTTAGAAAAATCTGTAAAGCAATCTTCAAAAAGCAAGCATACTAATGATCTAACCAGAAGCTTAAACTGAAAGGCTAACATAGCTTTCAGAATCTAATTTCTATAAAGGTTTAGACAGGAAACAAAAAGCTAATAAGTATTATTGTCTTCAACAATCAAACAACATAAACTTGTGGACGTAGCAATAGTACAGCAGGTGAGCATTTTCTTTGCACACCACAAACCCAGGTTCAATCCCTGGCATCCCATATGGTCCCCTGAGCACTGCCAGGAGTAATTTTGAGTGCAGAGTCAGAAATTCCCAAGCTTCAGTGGGTGTGACCCCAAAACAAATAGACCAACAAAGTATATATATATATATTTTATTTATATATAGTTTGTTGGTATGTATATATATAGACCAACATTTTATTGACATATATATATATACATATATAGATATATCAATAAAATGTATGCTACCAGAAAAGGGAGTGTTTATCTGGCTTATCTGGAACATGTTTGGGAGATCTCTAACATCTCAACAGCCACTAAAGTCTACATGAAAGATATTGCTCTACACTGCTAACATAATCTCTGAGCATGTGATTCAACAAGCGTATCCCATTCAAATTCACGCTTGCTTCCTATGAATTTGCATATTTGCATCACTAGCTAGCGGGAGGACAGGGGGATGTTTGGGTGGGGGAAAAAAAAGACAGCAAACTGTGGAATGTAAAGAGCTCATCTTCCGGAAGAAGATTCATTTACTCCAATTTAACTGGTAATCTTTAAAACACATCAAACCATCTAAATAAAATGGGTCCCACCCTAGTTGAGAGTTCATGCTTTTAACCGACGATTGCTGTAATGACAACTGAGGAGGCTTCCTGCTCCAAGGCTTTGTTCTATCAATTCCACCAGAACAGTGCTGCTAGAATCATCTTCCTAAACTTTCTATTATATCTCCCTCTGCTTGGGAGCTTTGGTTGGGCCTTTTACAATGATCAGATTAAATTTGCTCTTCTCAAGCTGCATACCAGAGACTTCCATTCATCTTCCCCATCTCCCAGTAAGGACCTTTCCTTCCTGTCTAAAAACCATGCTGAATTCACATCTTTGCTGGCAATGTTCTTTCCACTCAAATGTCTTCTCCTTTCCTGTTTGAAATCCAGATCATTCCATCCAGCAGAAAACCAGAGTCCCCAGTTCTGGCCGTGTGTTATTGCATCTTCTTCTGTATGTTCTTCCTGGAGGAAAGGCTTATGTTAATGGCTATCACTTGTCTCAATAACTTTCCTCAAAATGCCTCCCAGTTGTCCTCAGTACAACTGCAAGGTCCCTGACCTGACTGATGATTAAGTTAGATATCCCTAAAATCTAGCAAAAGGCCCAGCCGCTCAGCAGAGATCCATTGAGAAATAAATGGCTTGAACACAACTGCTCCAATTCCACTGCTCTGACAAGAAAAAATGTGAGTACTGATTAGTCCCAACACTACATAAAACAACTGGAAAATCCAAGCAATGGAAGTCATAGAGAAAAGGGCATCTTTTCCATGTGACTTTCCATGAAGGTCTCTCTGTACATGTGACCAAATGTGACTTCGAGTTCTTGAAACTCAAGGGCAGAAACAAAGGCCTGGCCTATACTTCCCAACTTATTTCATGGAATTCTAAAAAGCAGAAAATGGTTCACGTGATTGAAGAAATATTAATGAAGGATTTAATAATCCAAAAGAGAAACGTCTCACATACAACTCTGTGGCTCTGACCATGAGATTCCCAAAGATCGCTTTGCATTTAAAGGCAGTGCCTAAGGAGACTGGAGATAGAATAGCAGGTTGCATGCTTGGCTCGCATTTGACCCACCTGTATACCACTAGGAGTGATTCCTACAGGCAAAGCTAATAGTAATCCTTGACAACCATCAGGTATGACCCAAAAATAAAAATAAAAATAAAAAATAAAGCAGTATCTAGGTTCACTGTTAATATATGAAAGCAAACCCACATGTCCATTGACACTGAATAGATAGAGACATAAACACAGCGGAATATTATACAACTATAAAAGATAAAATCTTGCCGTTTACTCGAACTTGGATAGAACTAGAGGGTATGGTGTTGATTCAGAAGGATAATTTCACTGATCTGGAATATGAAGAGAAATAGAGCAGGAACAAACGTTTAATCCAGAAATATAAAACTGAGATTACCAAGCAAGGGAACAGGAGTGGAGTGGAATGAAAAGGTGGATTAGAGGTGACAGAGGGACGGTGGTGGAGGGTATTGGGCACTTAGGTATACTGCATCATGACCGGAAACATTGTTAACGCTATTGTAAACATTTCTCTTTAACTACAACAATAAAAAATAAATTAATTGAAGCAATAAAAACTATAAAACCCAGATAGGATAGAAAAAGATAATAAAATAAAAGGAAAGCAGTGACTGGACTATCTATTAACTCACTCAAGACAGCCAATATGGCTTCATTACTCTTCAGCAGATATACAAATACAGCAGGACTGTGGATGATTCCCCGAATTTGGTATCTTTAAATGTGCTCTGTCTTAAAAAGATTTTAAAACAACCTAGGGATTGTGCTGAGTACTTATCAAGGACTTACAGATGTAAAAACTGTGGCTCAGAGTCTCTGACTTCCCTAAGATTCTCTGCTAGAAATGGCAGAAGACTTAAACCAACTATGTCCTTGAAGAAGACACCAAATGCCCTATAGGAAGCCTTTCGTTAACCAGGAATTCTGGACGGATGAACTCTCTATGCTAAAAGTCAAAGACTTTTCTGCAGAAATACATTTCTGCAGATCTGTTCTGGATCTTTTGTAGTGAGACAATATAGTTATCTAAGGAGGTAACTATTATCCCTAAAATGTAGTCATTAAATATTAGGAAGACAGTTTTTCCAGATATGTAAAACTGATTAGAATGCAGTACACAGAGACAGAGTCCCCTAAATGCATAGTGAATAAAATGGCATGCTTTGGGGGTTTGCCCAGGCAGGAAAAAGGTGACTTTCAGGCTTTTTATCTATATTTATTTGTTAACCCTCTAAATAATATATTTAGATTTTCATTCCTTTTTCTCACGGCTACTCTCTCATAATCATCTAATGCCTGCTCTAACTTGTCAAATAGTCTAATCAGCCTTCGGAAAAAAATGTATCTATTTGGATATGGTCATGCTATCACATGGTGTGTCATGATAGACAATGAACTCAGTGTGATCAGGAGGGGTCTGACTCAGAACAAGAAAACACCTGATTCATTTCCACAGGGCTATACACACATTTCACAGCCAATCTTTTATTTCTATCACCAACAACCCCTGCGCAGATGGCTTCAGTGTCTTATTTACTGTGAGAATTTTTTCTCAATTATACTTGTTCCTGTAGCATGCCAATGCCCCCTGGCTCACTGGCATGAGACAGGACATATGGAGATATTACTGGTGCCCGCTCTAGCAAATAGATGATCAACGGGAAGATCGTGATCATGATCGTGATACTTATTCCAGAATGTCTCTCTTAATTTTGTCTTCGTGACTGTTAGGGGGTTTGGTTCCCCAGCTCTTATTTTATTTTCCTGAGATGCCAAGGACAGAACCCAGACCCTCTACATGTAAGGCATGTGCTTTGCCATGGAGTCACATCCCAGCCTTTATTCTGTTTTTTGGCATGGATGTGACACCCATGAGCTGCTGCCTTCTGTGTAATAGTCACATCAATCTCTTCCACTGCTCTGGATCATGGGGTTGTACTTAAGCAGCCCTCTGACCTCATGGAAGAACAAGAATTCAGGACCCTTTGGCAGTGTGGTCAGACCAGGAGACATAAACATGAAGTAAGACACTAAGGAGCTGATAAACGCTAGTACTGGAGATATCCCCACGTGTTCTTTCTCTCAAAAAGTCGGGTGCCTCAAGACCAAAAACAGAAATCTGTGTATCCAACAACACAGTAGCTGGATACTTTCCCATTTGATCCTTTCATCTGTCATGCCCTCCATTTTTATTTCAATATATTTTTCCCAAACTCTATGTCTACTCATGAGTAGACATGAGTTGGGGTGGGGAAGCAAGATTTCCGGCAAAGGTGCCTCCTGACTTGACTGGTCATCCTGTATTCTCAAAATCTCTTACAGTCTTGTCTCTGATACCTCAGTAAGACATTTCTTTTCTCTTATAGAAAGATTTATGGTAACCAAAAATAAAATTTCACCACTACCTAGGCAACATAGATTTACAGTCTGGTATCTGACTTACCAAAGCTGCTGCAATTTATAAGATGCAAGCTAGCATGTTATTCAAATCTCCCCTTACATATGGTGCTGATTTTAAAGGAACCCTTTAGTTTCAACAAACCCTGTAGAAAACTCACTTAGATATCAAACCTTTCAGTGAAAGCGGACTTGGGGACAAAGCATTATCTGTAGCCACAAAAGCGTGTTCACGCTTACCCTGTAGGGGTGGGTTATGTGCCAGTGTCTTTCACTCTTGCACAGAAACTAAGTTAATATGATCACACTACACAGAGAGTTCCCATGAAATTTCCTCTCCCCCAATCCTCAATTCTACCTTTGCTTAGATTTATTTTGAGTCTAAGCAGTGACTAAGAGAGCAGGGCATGCCCAGAAATATTAGACTGGTGGACTGATGGTTCAAGCTTAAACCCAATGATTTTACACTACCCAGACCCAGTGACGCTTGAGGCCACAAAGCAGTGGCAATGGGGTTCTTAGGAGACCATGTAATGCTGAGGACTGAACTTAGGTGTAGAGCATGTGCCCTAACCTCTGATGAGTCTCACCCCAGATCCTAAAAAAGGTTTTTTTTGCAACCGCTTATCTTTTTTTATTCTTGAAGTTTCTACAGTTCCCAGATACTACAACATCAGGGATCATACAAACAGGTGTGTTTGCACGTGTTCGTGGTGTAGGATCCCAGTTATTGCAGCAAAGGGGGACAAATAGCTGCAACATACACATGACTGACTGCATTATGGGGGTCTCAGATGTTTGTAGTGTCAGGATCAGAAAAACAGCTGTGATATACACAGGGCTGCAGTGTGTGAACTGCAGTGGGGATCACACTTGTGGAAGTGTCAGGAATCACAGTGACATGTGAGGCTGCAATCAGTCTGGGAAACCACCTCCTGGGTCTTCTTGCTTACTCTGAGGGGCTGTGTTATCTCTTTGGATCCATCAGGGAGGTCTGTTCACAGCACCACTTGCCTCCTAAGAGGACAGTTCTACCTCTGGCCTTCCATCTGAATCCATTATGTTTCAAAAATCTAGCATCAAGAATATCTCCAGCCTCAGGGGAGGGATTGCTCTCGATCCCTCTCTGGGCCAAAGTGGAAGATTTCAGGTAAAAGCTAAGTCGAAAAGATGGTGTTATAATAAAACTGGGCAGAAATAGTACTTGTCTGCCATTTCTGCAGATTTTCTGTCCCTGATGTGTGGGTCTTTGCTGTAAAAACAGACACACATCAGAGAAAAATGAGCATAAAAACCTCAAGGCCACTTGAGAAGCCAGCCATCTGTGCCTGCCAGTTGCCAGTGTCAGACAGAGCACAACAGGAAGGCTACTTGGCCCGCGCCCATTGGGACCTGTTGCTTCAGATGGAATATTTTAATTTTATTTTTACTTTATTTTATTTTACTTATTTTTAAGTGTTATTGTATCACCATGAGATAGACAATCACAAAGCTGT
>JAJIBD010030871.1:0-12275 GCA_021461705.1 Cryptotis parvus
CATAAGTCAATCAACATAATACATCATATCAATAAAAGAAAAAATAAAAACCATATGATCCTATCAATAGACGCAGAGAAAAGCATTTGACAAGATCCAGCACCCGTTCATGATTAAAACCCTCCAGAAAATGAGAATTGAAGGGACTTTCCTCAAGATAGTTACAGCCATCTACCAAAGCCCACAGCGAGCATCATTCTCAATGGGGGAAAAGTTGAAAGCCTTCCCCTGAGATCCAGGGACAAGACAAGGTTGCCCCTCTCACCTCTTTTATTCAATATAGTACTGGAAGTACTTGCCATAACAATCAGAGAAAAGAAAAGGACATCAAGGGCATCCAGATAGGCAAGGAAGAAGTCAAGCTATCATTATTTGCAGATGACATGATATTATACCTAGAGAACCCTAAACTCTCTACCAAAAAACTCCTAGAAACAATAGACGCATATAGTAGAGTGGCAGGATACAAAATCAACACCCAAAAAGTCGGTGGCTTTCCTATATACAAATAACGAAAGAGAAGAAAGGGATATTAAGGAAACAATTCCATTCACAATTGTGCCACAGAAAATCAAATACCTAGGAATCAACTTACCCAAAGTGTGTAAAGGACCTGTACAAAGAAAACTACAAGACACTGCTCCAAGAGATAAAAGAGGACACAAGGAAATGGGAAACATATTCCCTGCTCATGGATGGGGAGAATCAACATTGTCAAAATGGTAATACTCCCTAGAGCTCTGTACAGATTCAATGCAGTCCCTATAAGGATACCCATGACATTCTTCAAAGAAATTGACCAAACACTCCTGAAATTTTGTATGGAACAATAAACCCCCCAAGGATAGCTAAAAGCAATCCTCGGGAAAAAAGAAGATGGGAGGCATCACCTTTCCCAACTTCAAACTGTACTACAAGGCAGTAGTAATTAAAACAGCATGGTATTGGAATAAAAACAGACCTGTGGACCTATGGAATAGAATTGAGTATCCCTGACACCCAACCTCAAACACATGATCATTTAATCTTTGATAAAGGTGCAATGAGTCTAAAATGGAGTAAGGAAAGCCTCTTCAACAAGTGGTGTTGGGAAAACTGGGCAGCGACATGTAAAAAAATGAATTTGGACCTGTGTCTAACACCATGCACAAAAATCAGATCAAAATGGATTAAAGATCTCAATATCAGACTTGAATCCATAAAAGTACATTGAAGAAAATATAGGGAAAAACCCTCCACGACATTGAAGCTAAAGGCATCTTCAAAGGTGAAACATCACTAACAAAGCAACTAGAAGAAAAGATAAACATATGGGACTACATGAAACTAAAAAGCTTCTGCACCTCAAAAGAAACAGTGACTAAGATACAAAAGCAGTCCACAGAATGGGAAAGAATATTCACCCAATACCCATCTGATAAGGGGTTAATATCCAGGATATATCAGGCACTGGTAGAACTTTACAAGAAGAAAACAAACAACCCCATCAAAAAATGGGGAGAAGAAATGAACAGAAACTTCAGCAAGGAAGAAATTCGAATGGCCAAAAAACATATGAAAAAAATGCTCATCATCACTAATCATCAGAGAGATGCAAATCAAAACAACAATGAGATACCACTTTACACCACAGAGACTGGCACATATTCAAGAGCAAGAACAACAAGTGCTGGCGTGGATGTGGGGAAAAGGGGACACTCATCCATTGTTGAGTGGGAATGCCGGCTGGTACAGCCTTTCTGGGAAAACAATATGGACATTCCTCCAAAGACTAGAAAGTGAACTCCCATTTGACCCAGCCATACCACTCCTGGGAATCTACTCTGGGAAGCCAAAAATACGCCAGCGGAAACACCATCCCTACTTTTATGTTCATAGCAGCATTATTCACAATAGCCAGAATCTGGAAGCAACCAGAGTGCCCGAAAATCGATGACTGGATAAAAGAAGCTTTGGTACATCTACACAATGGAATACTATGCAGCTGTTAGGAAAAAATGAAGTTATAAAATTTGCCTATAAATGGATGGACATGGAGAAGATTATGTTGAGCGAAATTAGCCAGAAGGAGAGAGACAGATACAGAATGACTGCATTTATCTGCATAACATAAATATATAGGTACATATTATGATACCAATATCCAAGGTCAAGTGAAACATATATCAGGAGGTCTTGTCAAAGGTGGAAATTATCACAAGCGTGTGGGGAGTCAGAGGCTAGGTAAGACAGAAAATGGAACAGTGTGCTAACAATTGTCGAGGGTACTAATGCCAACCTAGAACTGAGCATTAAATAGAGGCAAAAAGATACACATGACAACCCTTTAATGTATGTTCTGTAATCCATAGTCTGGAGGAAGGAAAGAGAAAGAGAGAGAAATGGAAAGAAATAAAGAACCTGCCATGGAGGAGGGCTGGGGAGGGGGGGGAACCGGGGGCGTTGGTGGTGGGAGATGGGCACTGGTGGCGGGATGGGTGCTGAACACTGTATGACCAAAACAAATATGAACTTTTTAATTGTATATCTTTGTAATTGTAAAAATAAAAAAATTTAAAAAATCATTTCAATTATGTGAAATAATTCAACTTTAATCAATTAATAATAAGTAATACATTTTAATTAATAATCTATAGTATTGACAATTTGGTATTTAATTTTCTTTACCTCTGAAGAAAAAATGCACAGTGAACAGTCTCTTAAAATTCAATTTTTGGGGGTCAGATGCCAAATTAGTGGGGAACCGGAAAGTATACTGCTGGCTTTGGGACCTGCCCTGTAGATACTTCTTCATGGGCACAAAGGGTGGCTTGTAACGAAGAGGAAAACCCAGTCATCTTCTAGCTGAATTGATGATTCTAGAAGTTACTGAAACCTTCCTACAGTTACTGGAAATCAAATATGAGATGGTTAGAGTGCAGAAAAAGAGCTCTCAAATGGCCTTGGCGAAACTGTTCTACCATAATTACTTGCATTGAGTGGAGTTGAAGAGTTTTCAGACCAAGGTGATAGAAAGTCTTGAGGATGCACTAGGGCTTCAATCACAACATCTCTGAGCTCCTTCTAAGTTTGGAAATGGCAGCGGCAGGCTCCCGAGGTGCACTATTCCCGAACAGTTGAACTGTGAAGGAGGTAAAAGAGGGCCTATGAGTCGTGCAACTTTGAATGTAAAATGTATTTAAAAATGAATTATTTTTGAAAAAAATTAAACTGATTTAGAAAGAGAGAAAGATTCCTTTAAAAGATTGTACACATAGGGGGTTGGAGAATAGCAAGAGGAGTCGGGGAGGGCACATGCCTTGCACACAGTAGCCCTGGGCTGATCCTCAGCAGACCATGGGCCAACAAAGTACCTTCAAGTGATCCCTGAGAGCACAAAGGCAGGAGTAAACCTTAAACACCCAAAGAGTCATGGCCCCAAAAACCTAAAAATAGAGAAAATAAATCTCTCTTCTTTGTTTTCCTTTTTGCCATCTTTGCCTTTGATTGTCTATTTCCTATTCCTCCAAAACCAATGGAAATGAAGATGACAGATTATTCTCTAGAGGTTTGTATCCATCCACATGGAATTTAAGTCTGGCTGGAACACAGAATCATCAGCATTCATTTATTTGGCAGCTTAATTTTCTTCCTTCCATCATCCACTTCTTATATGTGAATTTATACAAATTCATGCCAATGAACATATTTGTAGTCCTCAGTCTATGTTTAAAAGCATACAATCTATAGTCATGTATAGATTATGACTAGGAAAGACCTATATCTTGGGCCTTGTAAACTCATTAAGAAAAGTCCACGGAAATGCATTTACAAAGTGAGTATAAGATAGCATTATTGATGATATAAAATTTGAGATACAATTGGGGTCTTGAAAAACTTAGTGGAAGCAGTAATTTACTCTATTGAGAACTATAGGATACAGTAAAGTCAACAGTTATACTTCTCATGAAATGAAGTTGGAGCCTCTTTAATACTCATCTGGTGAATTGCTCCCTGTGAAAACAGCAGAATCGTTGCTTTGCGGCCAGCAATAAAGTTACTTGCGGAACTGTGCCATGGGGAGTTCGAGTATGCCCATCACATAAAAGTGACACTTAACAGGTTTTGAGAATGACAGCATTAGAGACTAGGTAGTAGCCTTCTTCTATAACTTTCCATTATAAAAATGAGGTGACAGGCTTCAAATGGCCACTGCATAAAGATAATGACATTAAAATTCTACTATTACTGAAACATAAGCTGGGAGAAAAAGCATAATAATTCTTCAGGAAGCCAGGGACCTGTGTGGCATATTTTTCCCCCGATTCTCTCTAACCCTCTACAGTCTAACTGCATATGGAAATAAAGAGCTGAAAATGAAAATAAGTTTATCATTACAAAATGTTTCCTACAAACTCACAGAAAAGCAAAAAGAATTCAAATTTGACCATGAGGATTAGTGTGGCTTATAAGGAAATGGGTTGTATGTTTTGAGGGATAAAGACTGAATTTCCTATTGTGTTAATTTTAAAGAGTTATGGTCTATACTTAGAGAAATGAATTATCAAATTCTGCACTTGTGTAATTTTCTTGATAGCTATTTACCACCTAAAAATTACATACATTTGGAAATTTTTAAAATACACATGAAATGGATTGAACACATGGGCACAAGAGAGGGGATTATGTATCAAGAAATAATTATTTTTGGTTGTCAGGGACAAAATGAGGAGATTCAAAACTCTGATTTAAACTTTTATGAGAGTTCTGTTCACAGAAATATTTTAAAGAAATACAGGGAAAATATATTAGAGTGTATTGGATACATACTGTCTGGTATTATATGATGGATTAAAATTTTTAATTTTTAATGATTTTATCAAACGGTATTAGAAATAAGCAGAAGAAGTTCTGTCTTTGGGTCTGGGCAATAGTCCAGCAGGTGAGGCGTTCGCCTTTTTGCACCACGACCGGCCCATGCCGAAAAAAAAGCCCCCACCTGGGTTCGATCCCTGGCATCCCATATAGTCCCCTGAGCACCGCCAGGAGTATTAATGAGTGCAGAGCCAGGAGTAACCCCTGAGCATCACGGATGTGACCCAAAAAAGCAAAAAAAAAAAAATACTTCTGTCCTCATCTCCAATCCAATGTGTATTCACAACAATTAAAAAAATAAATTATGCTTTAACTTTCTAGCTAAAATGCAAATTATAGTAAACCACATTTAAATGAAGTATCTTCTGATGAAGCTCTTTTGAGCGCCTCACGGATCACACCCAGTGGTGCTTAGGGAGGCTATTTCAGCATGGCTCTACAAGTCTCACTCCTGGGAGGTGTTCGGACCATGTAGTGCCATGGGTCATACCTGAGTGTCCGGACTGCAAAGAGTGTACCCCATTCTTGAGTGATATCTCACAGGCCCTGGATTACAATTTTAATAATAAAACATAATGGACACCTAAAGAGAAGCCAGGAAGTCATGGTCCATGCATCTTTGGTCCCTGAATGGGAAACAGAGGAATCTTCAAAGTGTATGCAAGGTTCTTGGTATTTAAATGGTTTCTGTTTTCACAAAAGTAATTGCTTTATAGTATTGACAAAATACAATCGCCTTGAAAGGACATCATTTATGCCTCACAATGATTAGAACCAACCAAAATCATCTATAGTCTTAACTTTCTATACTGGCATTCTTCTCATGAACCTCTACATCTCTACGAGAGTCTAAAGAAAGCAATTTCCCAATCTCAATAAACTCTAGATTGATCTACCGTGTTCTATTTACAGTCCTTCCTAAAATCTTTTGTTCTTATTGAAATATGGTTTTTGTCCATCCAAGTCACAGCTTCAATTGACTATGCTGTTCTAAGTCTGTGTTCTTCAAGACAACATATATTTTCAAAAGATCAAATGTGTTCTCTCATTGTCACTCAGGATGAGTACTTGGCAGCACCTAGTAAGGGGATTATCAAAAATGTACTAAAATAAATTAGCGGAAATTAATTTCAAGCTAACTTTGTTCATCTAACCAGGTCCATCATCAACCTGCATATTTTTATCATTTGGCCAAATAGTTTCTCAAACTGGTGGAAAGAATCTAGCAAACACTAGGCAGCTTGACAATCATTTATTCTAAAGATGATTATAAAATGTGATTCATATCATTAATGTTTTACCTTAAATTGGATAAAAAGGTCTCAATAGACACCCATTATTAAATTTTATTTCTGATGGTTTATGTAATTCAGGCAAAAAGAAAGAAAAAGGCAAAATATTTTTATAATAAACATTCAAACAGTAAAGAAAATTGAAGATAAGAGAGTCAGAATTCTTTATGTACAGGCACTGAGTAAATACTCATGCCAAGCTATGTATAAACAGATGTTAATATAAAGGCTTCCCACTTGTCTTTAAGAAAAAATACTATAAAGCAATCTTCAAAAGCAAGCATACTATTGATCTAACCAGAAAAGCAAACTGAAAGGCTAACATAGCTTTCAGAATCTATAATTTCTATAAAGGTTTAGACAGGAAACAAAAGCTGTAAATATTATTGTCTTCACCTAACCAAATCGAAACTGGCATAAACTTATGGGCGTAGCAATGGTACGGCAGGTGAGGCATTTTCTTTTGCACCACGCAAACCCCAGGTTCAATCCCTGGCATCCCTTGTGGTCCCTGAGCACTTTGCCAGGAGTAATTTTGAGTGCAGAGTCAGAAATTCCACAAGCTTCATTAGGTGTGACCCCAAAACAAATAGACCAACAAAGCCTCTATATATATATATTTTATTTATATAGTTTGTTGGCCTTATATATATATATAGACCCAACATTTTATTGAGCATACCTCAGCATATACATATATGGAAAATATATCAATAAAATGTAACACACTTTACCAGAAAGAATTGTTTATCTGGCTTATCAAGAACATGTTTGGAGATCTCTAACATCTCAGCACAGCGCTAAAGTCTACATGAGAAGATATTTACCACACTGCTAACATAATCTCTGAGCGTAGCCGATTCAACAAGCGTATCCCATTTCAAATTCACGTTCCTGAATTTACATATTTACATCACTAGCTAAGCGGAGGACAGGGGGATGTTTGGGTGGGGAAAAAGACATAAAACTGTGGAATGTAAGAGCTGTCTTCCGGAAGAGATTGAAACACTCAATTTAACTGGTAATCTTTAAAACACATCAAACCATCCCAAGTAAAATGGGTCCCACCTAGTTGAGGATTCATGCTTTTAACCGGCGGTTGTAATGACAGCTGAGGAGGCTTTTACTGCCGGCTTTGTTCCTCCATTTCCACCAGAGAACAGTGCTGCTAGAATCATCTTCCCTAAACTTTCTGGCCATCTCCCTGCTTAGGAGCTTTGGTTGGAGCGCTTTACAATGAGTCAGATTAAATTTTATATTCTCAGCTGCATGCCAGAGACTTCCATTCATCTTCCCCATCTCCCAGTAAGGACCTTTACAGCCTGTCTAAAAACCATGCTGAATTCACATCTTTAAAAAGCAGTGTTCACTTTCCCTCAAAATGTGTTTCTGCAACCTCCTGTTTTGAAATCCAGGTCATTCCATCCAGCGAAAACCCAGAGTCCACAGTTCATGTGTCATTATTATCTTCCAACTGTATGTTCTTCCTGGAAAGGCTTATGTTAATGGCTATACTTATCTCAATAACTTTCCTCCGCCTCCCAGTTTGTCCTCAGTACAACTGCAAGAACCTGACCTGACACATTGATTAAGTTAGATATCCACAGGAAATCTAGCAAAAGGCCCAGCCGCTCAGCAGAGATCCAGCAGAGAGGAAATAAATAGAAGCTTGAACACAACTGCTACAATTCCTGCTACTCTGACAAGAAAAAATGTAAGTACTGATTAGTCCCAACACTACATAAAAACAACTGGAAAATCCAAGCAATGGAAGTCTACATAAAGAAAGGAGCATCTTTTCCATGCTGACTTTCCATATGAAGATCTCTCTGTACATCGTGTTTAAATGTGACGGTTTTTGAAACTCTGGGCGAAACAAAGGCACAAGCCTATACTTCCCCAACTTATTTCATGGAATTCTAAAAGCAAAGAAAAAGAAAATGGTTCCCGCATGGGTGAAGAAATGTGTGAAGGATTTAATCCAAAGTGAGAAGCGTCTCCCATACGCTCTGTGGCTCCTCATTAGCAGAAGAGTTCCCAAGGGCTCGTTTGCATTTAAAGGCAGTGCCTAAGGAGACTGGAGAGATAGAATAGCAGGTTGCATGCTTGAAAAGCTGCATTTGAGCCACCTGTATACCACCAGGGGTGATTACTACAAGGCAAAGCTAGCCAAAGCCAATCCACTTGACAACCATGTTATGACCCAAATAAAAATAAAAATAAAAAATAAGCGTATCTAGAGTTACCTGTTGTATGAAAGCAGCTTATGTCCATTGACACTGAATGGAATGAGAGACATAAACACAGCGGAATATTATGCAACTATAAAAAGATAAAATCTTGCAGATTTTCGAACATGGATAGAACTAGAGGGTGCGGTGATGTGATTCAGAAGGACCATTTCACTGATCTGGAATAGAAGAAGAGAAATAGAGCAGGAACAAGCGTTTAATCCAGGGATATAAAAACTGAGATTACCAAGCAAAGGGAACAGGAGTGGAGTGAAAGGTGGATTAGAAGTGACAGAGAGGCCGATGGTGGAGGGTATTGGGCACTGGTATACTGCATCATGACCGAGAAACATTGTTAACATGTGTAGCTTATTTCTCTTTAACTACAACAATAAAAAATAAATTAATTGAAGCAATAGAAACTATAAAACCCAGATAGGATAGAAAAGATAATAAAATAAAAAGGAAAGCTTTGTGACTGGACTATCTATTAACTCACTCAAGACAGCCAATATGGCACACATTTACTCTTCAAGCAGATACCACAAAATACAGCCCCAGGACTGTGGATGATTCCCCAATTTTGGTATCTTTAAATGGCATGCTCTGTCTTAAAGATTTTAACAACCTGAGTTATTGCTTTGTGTACTTATCAAGGACTTACAGATGTAAAAACACATGGAATTCTCTGAAGACTTCCCTAAGATTCTCTGCTAGAAATGGCAGAAGACTTAAACCAACTATGTCCTTGAAAGAAGACACCAAAAGTACCACTATAGGAAGCCTTTCGTTAACCAGAATTCTGGGCGGATGAACTCTCTGTACTTTAAAAATTAAAGAAGACTTTACTTTGCAGAAACCTTTACATTTTCTGCAGATCTGTTCTGGATCTTTTTTGTAGTGAGACAATATAATAAGTTATCTAAAGGAGGTAACTGTGTCTACTAAAATGTGATAAATTAAATATTAGGAAGACAGTTTTCCAGATATGTAAACTTAGTGGGAGAATGCAGTACTACAGAGACAAGATTTTTAAATGCATAGTGAATAAAATGGCATGTGAGAGTTTTGCCCAGGCAAGGCAAAGAAGGTGACTTTCAGAACTTTTGTCTATATTTATTTGTTAACCTACAAATAATATATTTCTGGAATTTTCAATTCCACTTTTTTCTCACGACTACTCTCTCGCAATCATCTAATGCCTGCTCTAACTTGTCAAATAGTCTAATCAGCCGGAAAAAAATGTATCTATTTGGATATGAATTGACGTACTATACACATGGTGTGTCATGATGATAGACAATGAACTCAGTAGATAAGGAGGTCTGACTCAGAACAAGAAAGCTTTACAGTTCAGAACTGGGGCTATACCGCATTTCGGCCCAATCTTTTGTTTATCACCAACAACCCCTGCGCAGATATTTCAGTGTCTTGACACTGCTGAGAGTACATAATTATAGCATTCCATGTAGCATGCCAATGCCCTGGCTCTACTGGCATGAGACGGAATATGAAGACTATTACTGAGTGCCCGCTCTACAGCAAATACCTGGGTAGTGATCCAGGAGGAAGATAAGTGATCATGTCGTGATACTTATTACAGATCAATATCTCTCTTAATTTTGTCTTCGTGACTGTTAGGGGTTGTTCCCCCCAGCTCTTGTTTATTTTCCTGAGGATACCAAGGACTAGAGAACCCCAGACCACTCCATGGAGGCATGGCGCTTTGCCATGGAGTCACATCCCAGCCTTTATTCTGTTTTTTGGTATGGATGCTTGTGACACCCATGAGCTGCTGCCTTCTGTGTAATAGTCCGCATCGTCCTATTCCACTACTCTGGATCATAGGGTTTGTACTTAAGCAGCCCTCTGGACCTCATGGGAAGAACAAAAATTTGGGACCCTTTACCTGGCAGTGTGGTCAGACCAGGAGACATAACATGAAGTAAGACACTAAGGGAGCCTATTGCTTGACCTGGAATATCCCACGTATTCTTCTCTCACGAAAAAGTAAGTTGCCTCAAGACCAAAAACAGAAATCTGTGTATCCAACAACACAGTAGCTGGATACTTTCCCATTTGATCCCTTTCATCTGTCATGCCTCTCCATTTTTATTTCAATATATTTTCCCAAATCCCTATGTCTACTCATGAGTAGACATGAGTTAAGTGAGAAATAAGATTTCGGGCAAGAGTGCTTCCTGACTTAAGCTGGTCATCCTGTATTCTCAAAATCTCTTACAGTCTTGTCTCTGTTTCCTCAGTAAGACATTTTCTTTCTCTTATATAGAAGAAGATTTATGGTAACCAAAATAAAATTTCACCACTACCTGGGCAACATAAGATTTACAGTCTGGTATCTGACTTACCAAAGCTGCAATTTATAAGATGCAAGCCAGCATGTTACTTTCAAAATCTCACCTTACATATGGTGCTGATTTTTAAGGAACCCTTTAGTTTCAACAAATCCCTGTAGGAAAAACTGCTCTTAGATATCAAACCTTTCAGTAAGCCCGGACTTGGGGACAAAGCATTATCTGCCGTAAGCGTGTTCCTGCGCTACCCTGTAGAAGTGGGTTATGTGCCAGTGTCTTTCACTCCTTGCTGCAGAACTAAAGTTAATGCGATCCACACACTACACAGAGAGTTCTGTGCAGAAATTTCCTCTCCCCAAATGCCACTCTTTTATCCTTTGCTTGAAGATTGTTTTGAGTCTGGCAGTGACTAAGAGAGCAGGAGGCATGCCCAGAAATGAACTGGTGAGCTGATGGTTCAAGCTTAAACCCAATGTGATTTTTACACTACCCAGACCAGTGACGGCAGGGGCCACCGAAACGAGAGTGTGGGGTTCTTGGAACCATGTAATGCTGAGGACTGAGCAGGTGCAGGCATGTGCTAACCTCTGATGAGCTCTCACCCCCCGGATTCCTAAAGGTTTTTTTACCGAGCTGCTTATCTTTTATTCTTGAAGTTTCTACAGTTCCCCAGATACTACAACATCCAGGGATCATACAAACAGGTAAATGTTTGCACGTGTCTGCGGTGTAGGATCCCAGTTATTACAGCAAGGGACGAAATAAGCTGCAACATACACACGCCTGACTGACTGCATTATGGGGGGGTCTCAGATGTTGTAGTGTCAGGATCAGACAACCAATTGTGATATACACAGGGCTGCGGTGTGTGAACTGCAGTGCGGGGATCTGCATGGAAGTGTCAGGGTCACAGTAGGTATGCGAGGCTGCAATCAGTCTGAAACCACACCTCCCTGGGTCTTCTTGCCTCTGAGGGAGGGCTGTGTTATCTTTCTTTGGATCCATCAGGAGGTCTGTTACTCACAGCACCACTTGCCTCCTAAAGAGGACCCAGTCTTCACTGGCCTTCTTCCATCTGAATCCATTATTATGTTTCCAAAATCTGGCATCAAGAATATTCCAGCCTTCAGGGGAGGGGATTGCCATCTCGATCCTCTCACTGGGCAAAGTGGAAGATTTCAGGTAAACTAAGTCGAAAGATGGTGTTACTTAATAAAACTGGGCAGAAATAGTACTTTATGCGCCATTTTCTGCCCATTCTCTGTCCCTAATAATGTGTGGGTCTTTGCTGTACAAAAACAGACACACATCGGAAATAGACATAAAACCTCAAAGGCCACTTGGAGAAGCCAGCCATCTGTGCCTGCCAGTTGCCGAGTGTCAGACAGAGGCACAACAGGAGGCTACTTGGCCCGGCGTTCATTTGGGACCTGTTGCTTCAGATGGAATATTTTAATTTTATTTTTACTTTATTTTTATTTTACTTATTTTTTAAGTATTATTGTATCACCATGAGATAGACAATCACAAAGCTGTTCATGATTGAGTTTCAGTCATGTACAGTGTTTCAGCACCATCCCTCC
>JAJIBD010030872.1:0-16846 GCA_021461705.1 Cryptotis parvus
CCCCTCCTGCCCCAGTTCTATTGTAAGATTACTCACTTCCCTATCCTAGTCGAGTGTTGGTACCCCCCCTCCTGCCCCAGTTCTATTGTAGATTACTCACTTCCCTATCCTAGTCCTAATGTTGAGTACCCGACTTCCTGCCCCCAGTTCTATTGTAGATTACTCACTTCCTACCTAGTCCTGATGTTGAGTACCGACTTCCTGCCCCCAGTCTGGTGCTGAGCACCCTCCCTTTCTCTTTAAGGAGACTCCCTATTCAATGCCTTGCTCAGTCATGTAGGGAATATTTGTCAGACATCTGGGTATAGAAAGAATGTAAGGGCATTTCTTGAAAGATGCTTTCTACTAGGATATGCCATTTTTCACTGCCCACTGTGTTCCGGTCGACACCGGCATTATGGATGCTCCTTGAGTTATGATGACTCTGCTCAGCCCAGCCAGCACTTGGACTTTACTCCGCTGCCTCTGTGTGCTCCCAGCAAATCCACTTTAGAAGTAGAGTGACTCTTGCTTGCTTCCTTGTCAGCCAGGCTGACTCCCACAGAAATGCTCAGCTCCATCATTTATGGTGGCTCTGTAGCTCTCTCTCCTGGATGGCTCCAGCCCTGCCTGGGGTATGCTTTGACCTGAGACTCCTGATGCTCAGACTTCCAGGCCCATTAAGATTTTTCTTTTGGCTGAGCCTGGATACTTGAAGTTGGATTTTTATATAAATAAGTGGTATTCGTATTTGCCTATAGTTAAGCTGTGTTTTATTTTCACTCCCTGTATTAAAATAATTGTTAGTCCACTTTAAATATTTGGGATTGTATTTAATCTCCAGCATATAATGTACAAATGTTATATTGGGCAAAAGCTTTGCCTCTCAATTTAATGGAGTTTTCCCCTGTGTGGTGTTATTTTTACTTCAACTCTTAAACCATTTTAATTAATAATTTTTTCCATTAAAAACTGCACAATAGTTTCTTAGCTCATACCATAAATTATACTTGGTCGTATAAATAAGCTGTGCTTTGCAACTTTTGGGTTCTTAACCTTTACTCTTTGCTATTATTAGCTTTATGTTTTTTTAATTATAGGAAAATAGAGGACAGTGGGGAGATTATGACTTAAAATAAACTGTTATTATTACTGTATTCTTTCTTTTCTGGAAATGAAAAATGGTATTTATTTTGTCCAAATCAAGTAGAAACAAATATGAACTATCTTGTATTGTGATCTGGGCTAAGCATTTAATGTCTTCATTGTTTGTTCCTTTATACATAATAATTATTTGCCCATTTTAATGATTGATGGTGTGATCCCTTACTTACGATTATCAGAGCAAGCCTTCAAAATCCAACCCATTATACCTCTTTTATCTATCAATAGGACCCTTCTTTCTTCAATGATACCTGGTTATAATAATTAATCATAACCTGACCTCATAAAAATCTATCTACTTTAAAATGTATGTATTTTTGCTGTGGATAGCAAGTGGAATGGGAAGCTGCCTGCTGCTCTCTGAATGCACCTGAAGTAGATCAGCAACAGTAATCTAAAGGGCAGTCAAATGTTTAATGAAAATTCCCTTGGCTTTGGCGCCTTTCTTGCATTTGACCACAGCTCTTCCAGCCTCACGTTGCCTGTTGTGCAGAAACGTCCAGATAAGGATTTAGTGTTTAATGGAGCACTCTTATAATATACCAATTTGATTTGTAGCCCTTCATATCATGGAAAGCTAATTAAAAATCATATTTTTTGCATATGTCATGCTTTTCATGTACATATGTAAATAGTTTCTATTGCCTTTCGGCTATTAGTAATTAACTTTATGAAGGACAGCTGTAATATATAATTAACAAAGAAAAAAAAAAAAAAAAAAAAAAAAAAAAAAAAATGTTTTTAGGCGCTTTTACACTGAGGAGTTACAACAATAAATTTTTTTTATCGCCATTTATGTCTGATGCTTCTGAATGAGATCTCTATTGTTTTTTAAGAAAATAATCACAGGGGCGTAATTAAATGGATGGTGGGTATATGCTCCAGTGGAAGGATGGTTTCCTAGGGAGCTGACGCTTCTTGTTCTTCATTACTTCATATTTTATGTCCCCAAAATGGAATTCAGCCATGTGACCTGTGTATAAAAGTAAGGTGGCATGTCAGGCCATACTCTACTCAGATATTGATGGCCATGTAGTGTGCTGCAGGCACATAAACATTTATAGTATTTAAAAAAACATAATTACTGCTGTGTTTGTAAAGAAACTTCACGGAGCGATTCATTTTCTCTTAAATATTTAATAAAATGACATTTTCTTAAATCTCTTCCTGATTGTGGCGTGCAGGATCACTTGCCGGGAGCAGTGAATGTTATATTACGGTTTTCCTTTATCTTCTTACTGGCAGTGAGAGTCAGGACAGAACTGGGAAACCGTTGTTTGTTCTCTCTTGGTAGCACCATATAATGAACCCAATTAAGATATAGTTATTTCTTCTGGTCTTCAGGTATTGCATATTCTGAAGCCTGAGCTGTAAACATTTTGCTTAGCAAAAGTGCCATTATGGAAGAACTATTTCATGTGACACACCTTAGATTTTCCCATTGCACACTTAGACATCATTATATATACATGCCCCTGCTCAAATAAATGCCTTTTAATGTATTTCTAGGAATTGTAACGTTTTGCTTTGAAATTATTTTCTTTTTTCTTTTTTTAAAGTTGCTTTTGTAATGAAGAAGCATTTAAATACTCATCTGCCAGCAAACACCAGTCGGCACCCCAAAGAAAGGTAATTTCCATGTATTTTCTCCATTTCCTCATGTTATCATTTTAGTTTTCTTTTGGTTCATTTGGTTTGTTGGAAGAATTGTCTTTGTCACAGAATCTTGAGTCAGCTCCAGCAGGTTTGCTTTTGTGCTACTCAGCGGTTGAATGGTCTCCCTTTTCCTGGATTTGTGTTGAGCTTTTGAAGAGGTATGTTTCTGAATATTTCTACCGTGGAATAAGCTTGTGCTGGCATTCGGAAGAGTCTTTGCTGCTTCTCCAGTAGTCCTGCAGTTGCCCTGCCACCCACTAGTCATTACTGAGCGCCAGGCTTCTCTTTCCCTTGCTCTTTTACATCCTGATTTGGCTTCTGCGCCTGGCCTGCTTCTGTTCACTTTGCCCTGAGCCCCGTGTGGTGGCAGCGCCAAGGTGGCGCAGCACTCCGGAAATCGGAGGGCTTGAGACTTCCTCGGCCAAGCCGGGCATCCCCACTTCCGTCCTCACGAGGTGCTGCCCGAGATTCTCCAGAGCCCCCTGGGGCCCTGCTTTTGAGTGCTTTGTTGATTTGGCAGCACCGCCACTCTGGAAGCAGGGGCTGCGTTTACCATCATGTAACTGTTAAGATTGCCTTTCGCGCGCTGCCGCAGTGCTCCTGCCAGTGTCTGCTCTCTGCTTAAGGGGCTGGGCTCACTTTCCTAGGGGAGTTCATTGTTTACTCAGGGAGCGCTGGGAGAGCCGCGGTGTGGTCCTCGTGTTAGTGGCCTGTTCTCTTGTGAAGTCTCATCTTTCTTTCCCTTTATTTGGTGACATTTAATTTCAGCCAAAATGTCTCTGTTAGTATGTCTAGAAGCCACTTCCTGCTCCCTCTTAGTCTTCCCACTCCTCCTCTTTTTTTCCCCCCTTCCTCTTTTCCTCTTCTTTTTCCTCCCTTCTCCTCCCCCTCCTCTTCCTCCCTCTTTTCCTTCTCTTTCTCTCCTTCACCTTGTCCTCCCTTTTTTTTCCTCCCCTCCTCCTCCTCCTCCTCCTCCTCCCCCCCATTCCCTCCCACCCAGTTGAGTGTTGTGGGGCTACTCTTTGCATAATTAACTCAGAGGACAGTGATTGTGTTGCCAGCAGTGAATCCAGGCCTCCAGCTTTTGAGTTCTTTTCCGAGTCCCAAATAATTGGAAATTAAAAAATGTCTATCTTGGAACTGAAATTGGACTTTTAAGTTAGTTTTCATAAATGTAGAGTAAGTAGAAGGTAGAAGCAAGAGGGTTTCCCTTTTTCATAAGAGGTATTTTTAACTCC
The DNA here is from genome assembly GCA_021461705.1 of Cryptotis parvus. NCBI lineage: Eukaryota > Metazoa > Chordata > Mammalia > Eulipotyphla > Soricidae > Cryptotis > Cryptotis parvus. Next base: position 4,038 of record JAJIBD010030872.1, read on the forward strand.
TGAGTTCGTTGCTATGCGCAGGTGTTGCTCGGTCCGCTCTGATGTGCAGCAGCGCCGCTCCTTCCCACTTTCGTGGTCCTAAAGACTGTGATCGGGACATACAGTTATTCAACTGGACCAATCATTAGTGATGGCCGGCTGTAATTGTTACTTCAATTACACTGCTCATCCTCACTCTAGTTCTGTTTCTGCACAGATCAGAATCTGCCTCCTAGGCACTTAGGGAGTTTTTCTTCAAAAAATATTTTTTAAGTGAAAACTGTCTGCATTGAGGTCAGTAGAAAGCAGCTTCCTCCCACTATATAGGCCTGTCAGATTTATATTCATGTGCCAGCATTTTTCTTTTGATTTAGCAGTTTAAAATGTTTGAAATGTTTCCATATTTCTCACTTCCACATCTTCATTTATCTACTGGACACCTTGGAGGGTGGTCCAAACTCCCTATCCATCTTGACAGTGTTCGGAAGCCCAGATGGCCAGTTTCCACGTGCTTCTTCCCAAGCATGCCAGAATTGCCCCAACCCCGTGCATGAAGGGCATCTGTGGAGAAGCAGAGGCGCCTGACCTCTGGAGACCTGGGATGCGTGACCTCCATCACTAAAGCGCCTTTTTGTCCCCAAAAGCGCCAGATTTTGTTAGAGGCTGCTGCGTTCCCTGGCATCAGGCAGAAGGGAAGATCCTTCTACACCTCCGGGAACTGGTGGATGGATTAAATTCACGAGAATCCAGGGGGCGGAGGCGATAGCCCAGCCCGGGTAGGCGTTGCCTTGCATCGCGGTTGGCCTGTGCTGGCCCGTTTGATCCCGGCATCTCATATGGTCCCTGAGCTCCGCCAGGGAAGTAATTCCTGAGTGCAGAACCAGGAGAAACCCCTGAGCATCAAAAGCAAAAAAAAAAAAAAAAAATTCGCGAATCCAGCTTTTTAGAAATTTTAGTTTAATGCAAAGTTCAAAAGCTTTATTTAAAGCAAGTTCTGTTAATACAATCCAAGATCAGGCAAACCCCAAACTTCCAGTTCCTAGCCGGACCCAGACCGCGTGTCCCAGTATCCTCAGCCAACATGGCGCCGGACCCAGACCATGTGTTTGGAGTCAGCTATCCTCAGCCAACAGGGCCGCCGGACCCAGACCATATGTTTAGGTCAGCATCCTCCAGCCAACAGGGCCGCGGACCTTGAACCATGCAAGCTTAGGTCGTCACTCAGCTGAACAGGGCCCGCGGACCCAGACCATGCGATTAGGCCAGTATCTCAGCCATCAGGGCCACCGGACCGAACCATGTGTTTAGCCAGCACTCAGCCATCAGGGGCCGCGGACCCAGACCATGCGTTTAGGTCAGTATCTCAGCCAACAGGGCCGCCGACCCTGACCATTGTTTAGGTCAGTATCCTGCCAACAGGGGTCGCGGACCCAGACCATGCGTTTAGGTCAGTATCCTCAGCACTGGTCAGGGCCGCCGGACCCAGACAATGCGTGTAGACCAGTATCTCTCACCATCAGGGCCGCGGGACCCCCAGACCATGTGTTTAGGTCAGTTATCCTCAGCCAACAGGCTGCCGGACCCAGACATAGCGTTTGTAGGTCAGTATCTCAGCCGGCTTGGGCCGCCACGGACCAGACCATGCGTTCAGACCAGTATCTCAGCCATCAGGCGCCGCTGGACCCAGACCATGTGTTCAGGTCATATCCTCAGCGTAACCGCGGCGGCCGCCGACCCGGGACCATGCGCTTAGGTCAGTATCTCTGCTCGCGGCCAGACCATAGTGTTTGGAGTCGGTATCCTCGGCCAAACAGGGCTGCCGACCCAGACCTGGCTGTTTAGGTCAGTATCTCAGCCAACAGTGACCTGGACCCAGACCATGTGTTTAGGCAGTATCTCAGCCAACAGGGGCACGCCCGGACCCAGACCATGCGTTTCAGGGTCAGTATCTCAGCCAACAGGGGCCGCGGGACCCAGACCATGTGTTTAGGTCAGTATCCTCAGCCAACTAGGGCCGCCGACCCAGACCATGTGTTTAGGTCAGTATCCTCAGCCAACAGGGCCAGCGGACCCAGACCATGTGTTTAGGTCAGTATCCTCAGCCAACAGGACCGACGGACCCAGACCATGTAAGTTTAGGTCAGTATCTCAGCCAACAGGCCTGCTGGACCCAGACCATAAGTTTAGCCGGTATCTCAGCCAACAGGGCCGCCAGACCCGGACCATGTGTTTAGGCTCCGTATCTCAGCCAGACGGACGCCAGACCCAGACCCATGTGTTTAGGTCAGTATCCTCAGCCAACAGGACCACGGACCCTGACCATATGCTCAGGTCAGAGCCCAGACCCAAGGTGGACGGCAGGTGCTTTTTCTCACCCCCTCTTCTATATCTCCCTCCACCTAAAGCCGTCTACCTAGCCCTTCTTGGGCTGGGTTAACGGGTACAAAAACCAAGCTTTTAATGCCACCCCAAGAAGTGCCTCACACCCGGCCCAGGCATTGACAAATGCTAATTTGCCAGAGCTGGATCTTGCCTCTGAAGCCTTCTGTGAGAGACACAGGTAGAGATGGAAGGATTTTGACTGAGATCAAATGTAAATCTAAGGATGTAATTTATGGAGAAGAGCATAAAAAGCATTTTTAACGCAATATATTTATGCACATTATATATTATATATATCATACATGGTGGACCGAACATTTGCCAGGGTATTCTGGGAAAGTTAATTGTATCCCCCTTGGGGATCCAGGAGGGAATCACTGAAGAGGGAATAAGGGAATGCACTGAAGCTCCGTAAAGACTCTGATGAGAATATTCTGCCATTCTGAGTTTTTTTGCAGTCCTGCCTGCACCAGCTGTTGTGTGTAGGAGAGTCTTCAGGGAAAAGTGAAGGTAGCTCTAGCTGATGTTCCAGGCTCCCAGGCCACTAGGAAGCGTCACTCTAACAGGCTTTTCCGTATTGTGAAGCTGGCCCATCTTCCCTAAGTTGTCGCCTACCCAGGTTGGTTGGAAGAGTTCTTATCGCAAAGTCTTGGATGCAGTAGTTTTTCTGGGTGATAAAGATGTCTTGTTCATAATGTCAGCTTCTGGGGCATTTCTAACTGCTTGGAAAATACCTACTTTCGATTTGCCGAGCTGATCTTGCTTGTTTTTCCCCCAAAGGTGTCCTTAGTGGGGGCAGGGCCCAAGAGCAAGTTGGAGCAAATCTCACACCGACATCCAGCTGCTCCTTTCTCCCAGGCACCCTTGGCCATCCATGGAAAGGGAAGGGGATTCCTTTGGGTGAGTAGAAGAAACAGGGACTCCGACAGCACGTTGGACCAACACTCAAGCGCGGGCGGCTGCTCCTCTAAAAGTTGAACCAACACTCGAAGCCGCCATGCCGCTCTCTCTAGGTTGAACAGTTTTTTTCACCCCCTTTAAAACATTAATGCCTTTTGGTTATAATTTTGCGAAGCTTGCTATATTTTTAATTTTTTCCTGGACAGTATAATCAGTTTATTTTTTATAAGTTTTAATTTGATTGTCCCTCAATCACGGCATATTATAGCAAATAGTAATAGGGAAGTTAGCTAAATAGGCTGTGACAATTAAATTAATAATGCATTTTGGTTGTAAGTATTTCTAGCCCTTTGCTTTGACTGATGGATGTGAAGTAATTCATTACAAGTAGGTTCCTTTTTTCTTGGTCCTTTTATTTTATTTATTTATTTTATTTATTCCATAGAGATGCATTGGTAATCACAAGCAGGTTCTTATTTCTTGCATTCTCGTGTGATGAACCTATAAATTTTTTGTCAGCATTACTGTAGCATTCCATACAGAAACCTAGACATTTTGAAATTTTTTTTTTTTTTTTAAATTTGGGTCTCCATGAATCCTACTCTCATTCTAGTCTAAGAGTATACTTTTCTTTTTAAATTTCCAAGAATTTATTTTAAGCCAGTATGTTACTGTATTTCGGAAGTCTTCTATACTTAAATATAAACAGCTAACTATAGCCCATTCAATTCACATTTCAACAATAAGCTTCAATTAATTTGCAAGTTCATTCCAAAGTATATTCTATTTTTAATAGGCAATTCTCTCTTTGTAATATAGTATGCCAGTAAGATCTATATGACTCTCTGGATTCACTAATAAAATATTAATAATAATAATCTAGAAAGCTTGAGCTTATCCACAGTTATCTAACTGAAACAGCTTAGTGAAGTATATCTTATGTGAAAGCCAGGAGCAGTTATATTAGAAGTAGACGTTGATTTGTGGTTCACTGACGGAGATGAACTCAGCAATTGTGGCGCGGAACTTGCATGGGAGAGTGAGTCCAGTATTGCCTATGATCCATTGCCTCTAGGGATTCAGGGGACAGTCCACGCAGCTCTCTCAGGTGCCACACCAGAAGTGGGCTGATACCGCACACCTCTCTCCGTGTTGGCAGATCCTGTGCCACACTGATGGTCGTGCTCAGGCGGGCTTCCTGCCTCTGTGCTCCAGACAATTGGGGCCTCCGGCACTGAACAGGGTAGCCAACACTGAACAGGCCGCCGGCTGTGCAAGATATACACTGTCACTTCTCTGGTAGCCTCTCAGCACAGTCAAGGCTTGGGACGGCCGAATCCCTTTGGGGACAGTCAATTTAGGATCAAAGGAAATGGACCTTTCGTTTCCAAATTACTAATCAGTATCCAGATCAAAACTGACAATTTTTAACCCGTCTCACCTCATTTTTTTCCTCTTTCAGGTAGTCTGTGTTTTAATTTTCAAATTATTGAAGTTTATTGTAGATGTGAATTGAATGTAGCTATAGTTATTTTTTAGTGGTCGCACTTTTTAGAGTGACTAGCTGCTTTCTCAGAATAGATAAAGGTACTGCCCCCCCAAAGCTCTGGGGGTTGTCTGACCTCAGGGCAGTGTTTCTAGTGGGCTTTACTTCCCAAGCCACGTTTATTTTTGCTGAACCTGACATTTGGGCTCACCCTTTTATCCCCCTCTGCAATGTGAAGTTGCCACCTTTGATTTATTAAGGAAAGTATCTCTCCTGCATTACGTCTTTACTATGTAGTCTGTGTTCTAGTAAGGGGCAGAAATGCTGGCTGTTCAGGGCTGGCTCTTTAGAGCCCCTACAATGCACTGACTTTTATTCGTTTCAGTAAGGTTAGATTATATTTCCTTCACCGCTCTCTCCTTAACTTTATATGTACACGCGTCAGACTTTGAACACATCATCGAAATTCTCTGCCTCAGTCTGCTAAAGACTGGAGCCGTCTAGGGGCGCTATGTTCAGCTAGTGGGTTTCTGGCCCTAAGCGACGCTTTATAGGGTTTGACAACTCTGGCTCTCAGTGCCTGAAACTTGGGTCCTTTCATAGGGAGAAGAGGGATTCTTCCCACCCTGAATTTTATCCACTTATATAAACTCTGATTTTTCCCAAACTCAGAGAGCTTCTGTTCTTATCTTTTAGTTAATTTCCGCAGCATTGACTTTGATTGTCCAATTTAGAGACAAAAGTGGCCCTTTGGTTTTATTTTCTTTTAAGTTAAGGGATGAGTAGCTTTTCTTGTTTTTCCATGAATTTCTGTAAGATAAGTATTGTTTGTTATTTATCATCCTGACGCATACCGTATTGTCATGGACATTTAAGGTATTTGTGTCCCTTGGACAGGTCTCGATGGAGGTTCTCTGCAAACTCACGGTCCTGCTATGTTGGCCTCATGACTCACAGCTTGAACATCTCCTTCTGTTTCTTCCTGTCAAGCTGTGATCAGAACTCTGCCTGCCGCCACGCCCTCCCCTCCTGAGGAATTACCCAGGCGCGGCGTTCCCAGGCTCCTTTGCAGAAAGAGGTGCTTCGAGCCAACATGAAAAAACAGATGAGTCATTGCATCTTGGATGGCTTATTTTAATGGAAACCTGCTAGGAATTGAATGCTTTGATAATGTCGCGTCAGCTGAGCACTGTCGTCCCCAGATTCCACATCTGTTGACAGTGAAATGTACAATCACAGTGTCCTGTGATTGCTGGACATGAGTGTGTGTGTCTGTTTGTGTGTCTGTGTGTGTGTCTCTTATTATTATTGCATACTATGTTTGTAAAAGGTGAGATGACAAATGCAACTTTGCTAAAGTATTTCTCCGTGGAAAGATAAGAGTCATGCCAGCTCATCTAAAGATGCGCTATTATTTTTAATTTTCCTTTCCTTCACTGACTTATACCAGTAATATAGAATGCGTACAGGATAGGTATATATTTCCCACCAGCGTTACCTTCCCAGCATCTGTGAGAGTGGTTCTAAGAATTAAAGGATAATTCAGGTGGTGCTATGATTTAACTTTACGACTAATATTAGTTGCTGAAGTAGCTCTTTTATAAGTTTTATAATTTCCCAGTTGACCACTGCAGAATGACCATTGGTCTCCAGCGTGGGGTTTGGGAAGCTTCTGCCGGTTTTGGCGCGGTGAGGAGTCTCAGTACTGACTCTGCTCCGGCCCTTAGTGCGCGAGGTGGCCGACTCCGTTGACTCTCTGGTTCGGACGACCCGAGGCCCTGGTGCGAACCCGATGCTTCAGTTATGGATGGAGAAGCGGCGGCGTCTGGGAAAAGCCCGTCCATGGTGTCAGATGTTGGTCTGGTCTAAATGCGTGCTGCTTCCACTCATTTCTCCGCTTCCAGCTCTTTCCATCCCACTTGCCCGGCGCTGTCTCTGATCACTCCTCTCGGCTCCTAGGACAGTCTTCCATGGGAGTGTTCCCGAGAGGCATCCTGAGCGCGCCACCTGCACCACGTACGCCAGAGAGCCCTGAAGCTTCTTTCTGCCCCAACTGGTAATCGGCTGATTTCCTCTGGTCGTCGTTCGCACTCTACAAAGCCTCCCCTCCTGTTTCTGCCGGGAAGCGGTCACGGTCTGCAGCAGCTTATGGCGCTCCTGCTCTTTTGCATTTTCTCTCATCCTGTTAGTACTAGTTCCGTTGTGTTTCCCCTTATGGGGAGATTCCCATTTTAATGTGAGCAATATCTTTTAACCCACATAAATCAAGTCCACATAATTCGAGACTTTTGCAGTGGGAGATTTTGTGAAGTTGGGCTATTTTTGTCTGGGAGTACATAGGTCTTCAGGCTTTGGTTTGAGCCGTGTCGGAAAAGCGGCCCTGTGTCGAGGAGCAGGCGCCAGAAGACCGCTGTTGCTAAGCTATACCAACCACCCTGCACACTCCGTCTCATTTCATGGAGCTTCTTTTCAAAGGTGGAGTCTTTTAGCTCTGACTTGATAAAATGGCGGTTCCTGATATTTTTCTGTGCAGACACGCAGCATCATCCACCGGAAATTAGGAGTGGTGTGTAGTGTTTGCAGAAGACTTGGCGTCTCTGCATCGTGGAAGATTGTGTATTTGCTGAGGAGAAGCTGCATGGCATGGTCTGGTGGCAGAGAACTCCACCTTCAGGGGAGCCTGGGTGCTGGGCTGGAGCCAGATGAAAGCACCTGGAGTGGCAGGCCTGTGTGTCCAGCCTGGCCCTGTGTGGCGGCCTCTGGGCAGCTCTGTTGAGCCCCACCCAAGGGTGTGGTCTGGAGCAGGAGACTGGGCTGCAGAGGAGCTTTGTCTGAAGTGTCTCGTTAGCGACCGCCCCCTCATAAACCACCTGCCTCTCCCTCCCCTCCAGTCCCCTGCCCTTCCACGAAGTGGCCCCAGACCCACGGAGGAAACCTCTAGGGAAGCTACCCCCATAAAACAAAGAAAGAGGACTACTTGTATTTTTAGGAAGAGTCGAGATTCTACCTTGTGTACTTTGTAGAGTCTCTTCTAACTATTTTTCGGCATGCGGTAATTCTCTGTTGTTTAATAAAGCAACTGCATTTCAAGGAATATTTCTGCTGCTGTGTAGTTTAGCAGGCGGCAGACCTTGTATGTGAAGTGTCTGCTGGTAGGGCTAACTTTTTTTAAAAGGCAGTATAAGTCATCTAAATATGGGTTATCAAATATGTAAAATGTATTTTGAGAATTTTCATAGATATTGCTCCTGGCTTGAGTCTGGACTACTCTCTTTTCCTGTCACTTAAATTTACTGTTGAACACTGGGACTTAGACATCCTGGACTCTGCCTAAAAAAATATGCCTCAAGCTCTTATCTTTAATTCCAGTCCGGTGCCGAATCAAACAGAACAAGGCTATATGTTCACTTTCACGGCCTTCAATTTATCCTAATTACCCTGACTTTTATACAGTTTCATTATACAGTACTGACTTTTTGAGAGGTTCTTTATATTCATGATGATCTTGGTAGTTGCTTATAAAAGTCCAAGATTAAAATTTTCCTGAGGAATTCTTAGGGAACTTATAACCTTTTCAAAGTAATTTTTGTAAGTTGGCTCAAATAAAAGTTTGTACAGCTGAAATAAGATGTTTGTCTTTCAGCGTTGGAGAGAGGCCTGCCAGGCGCCGTGTCTTGGCTCAGCTGTTTACTCGGTCCCGGCGCCGAGTGTCCAGTGCCAAGCTCTGTCCCCCTGCTGGAGTCCCTCTCCTGCTGCTGAGCGGAGAGAGGGAGCAGGAAGAGGCAGTGTTCTCTGGGACTGTGCCGATATTAAGGACATTCCAGTGTCTCTCCAAGATGGCTCTCGTTGGCACCACGCCTTGGTCTGCCTTTCCAAGTCTCCTGCCCCCTAATGTTTGGTGAAGGATACTTAGCCCCTCCCTTGGGCTCTGTGGACGCCTCCGCACTGGACAGGCGCCTAATGTTTGAGTGAGATGCTTAGCCCTCCTCAGGCTCTGCAGACTCCGCACTCCAACAGGTTCGGGCTGTCAGTTCGTCCTGGTGGTTCACGAGCTTTCCCCTCAGGAAGGTTTCTGAAAAGTTGCATGCCAGCCCAGAGCTCTCTACTTTCGGCGGGGAGACCCTCACCTCCAAGACGGTTTCCTGGAATCCTGTCGGGCTCTCCGACGGTGGCTCCGCCTGAAACCGAGGCTGGCTCTCCAGTCGTGGAGTAGCTCGCGGCGGCTGTGCTGCCTGCCACCCATTGCCACCTGCTCTGCCGTTGGAGGCCACATGTGCGGCTTTTCTCTTCCAACCTCCCTCTTTCCTCAACTCACGAAACCTTCCCGTTCTCCGTGTTCACTCCAGAACCTGCCGTTTCCAAGGCAAGAGCTGCCGACTAGCGCAGCGCCTTTATAGCGGACACCTCTCTCTGCACTCGCGAGGTGCAGTGGGGGCTTGGCAGGCTGGTTGGTTCTCAGTGAGTAGTGGTGAACTTAAGATTGTTACCCGCTTGGACAGTTTCTTTTTTTTTTTTTCCAAGTGGACGTTTCCGGTATCTGGTGATACATGCTCATGAGTCCCATGATGAAGGGTATATGGTATATATTGCAGTTGGCTATTTGACTTACAGTGTACGCGTGTTCACAGTATTGTTAGTTTGAGAAGGCGCCTTGTTTTCGAGGTGACTGACATGCTAAGACAGTCTTGTTGCTGGGATTTGGGTATTGATTCCTTTGCTCCATGCATGCCACTGCATTAGAAAGTGGGGAAGCAACCAACATGACGTCTGAGGGCGTTTCTGTTCGCTCCAGACCCATAGCTTCTCTGCCATTCTCAGGATGCCTGTTCAGAACATCTTTCACAGTTATGATTATATGATCTGGATAGTTCATATTTCGGCACATGGCAAGCGGCCGATTATTAGGTTTGACACCCCTCCCCAATGTCTTTGCCTTCTTTCGGAACAGAATGTGTCTTGCCTTATGATAATCAGATATTAGCGAAAGGGAAATTTGCAACTAGGACAAACTCAGTGCTGCTTATTTTGCTATTGGGCTTAGAGTAGTAGGGGAGGCGTATTTCAGGACTTCAGTAAGGGTCAGGCAAATACCTGCGTAAAAACAAAACCGTTTCAGTAGTGAAGTCTGAGCTGCTTTGTCTAAAGGCTGGAGGAGGTCAGCGGTGAGGGTAAGGGCTGTGCCCTCTGCTGTCAGCAGCTAGACTCCCGCACTGAGTCCCGCCCCTCAGACACAGCTACGGCAGGGGCGACTTTCTGGTCATATTTTCTACATCGCTGGGCACAGCGCCCGCCCGAAATTATTACTTTGCCGTCCGCCTGGTCTGGTCGAAAGTCAGCTTCACTCCCTGGCCTGGGCCTGCCCCTCGAGCAGAAAGCTGGGTTTGGAAATGCTGGCCGTGTCTTTCCCTTCCTGGACTGGGGCCAGCGGGTACGAACTGCCGTGTGCAGAGCAGGGAGGCAGTGGCGGCCAGCTCAGCTCCCCACCCAGTGGGCACTGCCCTTGTCAGCAGGAGCCTCGTGCCCCCCTGCGCTCGCCTGCTCGGGCCCTGCTGCTTCCTGGCACTGCGACCTTAGAGTCGGTGATGAAAGTGGGACCCGGTCCCATTGAACTACTGCCCGAAAGCTCTGCCTTTTTGCTTGATCGTTTCCCTTCCACGGCGCATTGCTCTCTGCCCGCCGTGATGCTCCACGGCACGGAGGCCATTGCTGCACTGGGCTCATGGTGCTCCCGGGGTAGTCTCACCGTCCTGGGGTTCTGCTCCTCCATTGTTTGGTGTGGAGGAAGAGGTCGGAACGTTGGCACGAGTCACTGAAGGAGCTGGCCTTCGTGAACACGTAGAGGTCGGCTCATTTCCTTGTCGGGACCCACTTAGCGCTACTCCTGGGGGCCCGCTACAGTCTGGACGTCCTGAGATCTGAAAGGGCCCACTCTGTCCCCCACACATTTCCTGGCAGCAGCTCACTGCCCTGTGTGCCCTCACCGGCGCACTGTCCTGAAAGGGTCCCACAGAACCCTGACTCTGTAGGAAGGAGGCCGGAGAGGCGTGAAATTAGTGTTTCTGAATCTCGTCTACTGTAAAAATCACTTTCCAGCTCACCTCTTCATTGAGAATTTTTGCAGTTAAAAGCTCTGTACCACTGCAATTCTGCATCCTTTTGTGGGATAAAGGAACACCGACTTTATCAGTCAGTGCTGGCACATCTGTACTCTGGGGGTGTCGGTGTTTGGAGCTACGGGGTGGCTGGACACTGTTAGTGTTTTGTGGGAGGCTGGGTGATAGCCTGGCTGTGAGGAGGCTGGGACGATCTGTGTTGCGGGGGAATGGAGCAGAGGGCGGCGTACGGAAAGAGCAGGTGCCTTAGCCCCTGTACTCGTACCAACCACTCCGTGCTCTCATCCCGTAACTGATGGTAAATGATGCCGCGACTTAGTCTTCTTATGAAAAAGTAAGTCCTCCCCTTTTAAGATGATGATCAATGAAAAATGCTGTGTGTAGGAAAGAAAGCGTTTTCTGTGTGTTTGTTTTCTGGGCCCGCGTCCTACTAGTGAGGCTTCCACCTGCCGATGTCAGGACACTAATAGAGTCTCAGGGACCAAACCCTTGTTGGTGCATTGAACAAGGCAAATGCCCTCTGTGCTGTACTATAACTTCAGCCTGAGTGTGAGGTTTTAAAATGAGCAAAAGTAATTGACCAAAATTTGAAAGCTATTTTAAGTAAAAACTTTTATAGTGATGTAATTTACAGAAATCCATAATACTTTCACTTTTTTTCTTTTGGTATTGACTTAACCCTTAGTATTTGTTGATACTGCCGTTCTATATACTTACACATATCCATGATATTTCTCAAGAAAATATGGCATGGTGGAAGAAATACATCCGCTGAACAAAAGGCAAATATGTTTCACATGGCACCAGAAAAATTCATTTTCAATCTTGGGATTGGCTGCATATTAACCTTGCATATGCAACTAAATCACGGAAGTCATGTGAATTTATCCATTCTTATGAGAACTCTTAAAGATTACATTCATCCTAGAGTGACTTTTAAAATCAATATATCAAGAGAGCCTTTCAGTGGAAGCCCTACCCTCTGCTGCTACCACAGCGGATGGCAGGAGGAAGACTCCATTAAGTTTACTTCTCTGTTGGGAACTTCCTGGTGGAATGTCATGGCGTTTACTATGAAGGAGAGAAGCGGGGTTCTCTCTCGTTATTCCAGTAGCCGTTTCTAGCATGCACATTCTTGGTAGTTGTTGACATCACACTTTCGTGTGTGAAAGGGAACAGGCAGGCAGGAAGATGTGAGCTGAAGCACGTCTGATTCCCTTTAGCTATTCTGGTCACGGATTTGTTCTGTTTAATTGTGTGGAGGGGCGGGAGGGTTGTGGAGAGGCCTTTATAGTCCCTGCCTGAGAGCTAAAATGGACTTAGATTGAAGCTGCAGGTTTAAGCAGCGCCCAGGATTTCTTATTGGTGTTAGTAACTTTGGCCTTGGTCCTCCACTCTGTCATTAAAGTACAATAAAACTCATGTGCAGAGGTGCTTGGCAGTGACAGAGCCTTGTGGTCTAGCAGGAGGCAGCTCGGGGGCTCCCAGCTCACCTGCTCCACCCCACCCACACACCTGACCTGTGGAGGTGAGCGTCCCCAACATAGTCGGGAACTCTCCTGGAGCTTACGGCTGTGGCGTCCCCAACATAGTAGAGAACTCTCTCCTGGAGCTTACAGGGCGTAAACAACATAGTCGAGAACTCTCTTCTGGTGCTTTGGTGGCGTCCCCAACATAATTCGGGAACTCTCTCCTGGAGCTTACACAGGCGAGGCGTCCCCAACGTAGTCGGGGAACTCTCTCCTGCATGGAGCTTTTCTGCAGGCGTGTCCCCAACATAGTCGGGAACTCTCTCCTGGTGCTTTCACGGTGGGCGTCCCCCAACATAGTCGAGAACTCTCTCCTGGAGCTTAAACAGGCGGCGTCCCCAACATAGTCGAGAACTCTCTCCCTGGGGCTTACACAGGCGGCGTCCCCAACATAGTCTGGAACTCTCGCCTGGAGCTTTC
>JAJIBD010030873.1:0-15000 GCA_021461705.1 Cryptotis parvus
CCCCTCCTGCCCCAGTTCTATTGCAGATTACTCACTTCCTATCCTAGTCCTGATGTTGGGTACCCCCTCCTGCCCCAGTTCTATTGTAGATTACTCACTTCCTATCCTAGTCCTGATGTTGAGTACCCGACCTCCTGCCCCCAGTTCTATTGTAGATTACTCTCCTACCTAGTCCTGATGTTGAGTACCCGACTTCCTGCCCCAGTCTGGTGCTGAGCACCCTCCTTTCTCTTTGGAGACTCCCTGTTAATGCCTTGCTCAGTCATGTAGGGAATATTTGTCAGACATCTGGAGTATAGAAAGAATGTAAGGGCATTTCTTGGTCTTTCTACTAGGATATGCCATTTTTCACTGCACACTGTGTTCCGTCGACCTCGGCATTATGGATGCTCCCTTGGGTTATGATGACTCTGCTCCCAGCCCCAGCCAGCACTTGGCCCCCACTCCGCTGCCTCTGTGTGCTCCCAGCAGTACTTGAAACCAGAGTGACTCTTGCTTCCTTGTCAGCCAGGCTGACTCCACAGAAATGCTCCAGCTCCATCATTCGCGGTGGCTCTGTAGCTCTCTCCTGGATGGCTCCAGCCCTGCCTGGGTATGCTTTGACCTGAGACTCTGATGCTCGGACTTCCAGGCCCATTAGATTTTCTTTTGGCTAGACCTAGTTTATTCTTGAAGTTGGTTTTATATAAATAAGTATTTCGTATTTGCCTATAGTTAAGCTGTGTTTTATTTTCACTTTCCCTGTATTAAATAATTGTTAGTCCACTAAATATTTGGGATTGTATTTAATCTCCAGCATATAATGTACAAATGTTATATTGGGCAAAAGCTTTGCCTCTCAATTTAATGGAGTTTTTCCCCTGTGTGGTGTAATATTTTTTACTTCAACTCTTAAAGCTTAAACATTTTAATTAATAATTTTTTTCCATTAAAAACTGCACAATAGTTTCTTAGCTCATCCCTTAAATTATACTTGGTCATGTAAATAAGCTGTGCTTTGCAACTTTGGGTTCTTAACCTTTACTCTTTGCCTATTAGCTTTATGTTTTTTTTTAATTATAGGAAAATAGAGGACAGTGGGGAAGTTATGACTTAAATAAACTGTTGTTATTACTGTATTCTTTCTTTTACGGAAATGAAAAATGGTATTTATTTTGTCCAAATCAAGTAGAAACAAATATGGACTATCTTGTATTGTGATCTGGGCTAAGCATTTAATGTCTTCATTGTTTGTTCCTTTATACATAATAATTATTTGCCCATTTTAATGATTGATGGTGTGATCACTTACTTACAGTTATGAAGCAAGTATTGTCTATTGTTATCACCAAATACATAATGGGAATATATTTTCTTCAGTGGATACAGTTATATTAGTTGAGTAATGACTCCATAGGCGTCTAACCATACAAGTATATTATTTTTGCTGTGGATAGCAAGTGGAATGGAAGCTGCCTGCTGCTCTCTGAATGCACCTGAAGTAGACCAGCAACAGTAATCTAGGGGCAGTCACGTGTTTGTGAAAATTCCCCTTGGCTTTGGCGCCTTTCTTGCATTTGACCACAGCTCTTCAGCCTCGCGTTGCCTGTTGTGCAGAAACGTCCAGATGAGTTTAGTGTTTAATGGAGCACTCTTATAATATGCCAATTTGATTTGTAGCCCTTCATATCATGGAAAGCTAATTAAAATCATATTTTTGCATATGTCATGCTTTTCATGTACATATGTAAATAGTTTCTATTGCCTTTCAGCTATTAGTAATTAACTTTATGAAGGACAGCTGTAATATATAATTAACAAAAATGTTTGCAAGCCCTTTTACACTGGGAGTTACAACAATAAATTTTTTTTATAAAGAGCCATTTATGTCTGATGCTTCTGAATGAGATCTCTATTGTTTTAAATAATCACAGGCGTAATTAAATGGATGGTGGTGTATACTCAGTGGAAGGATGGTTTCCCTGAGCTGACTTCTTGTTCTTCCGTACTTCATATTTATGTCCCAAAATGGAATTCAGCCATGTGACCTGTGTATAAAAGTAAGGTGGCATGTCAGGCCATACTCTGCTCAGATATTGATGGCCATGTGTGCTGCAGACACATAAACATTTATAGTATTTAAAAAGCCTCAAATTACTGCTGTGTTTGTAAAGAAACTTCACGGAGGCGATTCATTTTCTCTTAAATATTTAATAAAATGACATTTTTCTTAAATCTCTTCCTGATTGACGTGCAGGATCACCTCGGGAGCAGTGAATGTTATATTACGGTTTTCCTTTATCTTCTTACTGGCAGTGAAGTCGGGGACAGAACTGAAACCGTTGTTTGTTCTCTCTTCGTAGCACCAGAAAATGAACCAATTAAGATATAGTTTATTTCTTCTGGTCTTCAGGTATTGCATATTCTGAAGCCTGACTGTAAACATTTTGCTTAGCAAAAGTGCCATTGTAAGTGCTATTTCATGTGACACACATAGATTTTCCCATTGCACACTTAGACATCATTATATATACATGCCTGCTCGTAAATGCCTTTTAATGTATTTCTAGAGTATAACGTTTTTGCTTTAAAATTATTTTCTTTTTCTTTTAAGTTGCTTTTGTAATGAAGAAGCATTTAAATACTCATCTGCTTGGCAAGCACGGTGGCACCCCCAAAGAAAGGTAATTTCCATGTATTTTCTCCATTTCACACTCATGTTATCATTTTAGTTTTCTTTTGGTTCATTTTAGGTTTTGTTTAGGTGTCTTTGTCTAGAATCTTGGTCAACTCCAGCAGGTTTTGCTTTTGTGCTACTCAGCGGTTGAATGGTCTCCTTTTCCTGGATTTGTGTTGAGCTTTTGAAGGAATGTTTCTGAATATTTCTACCGTGGAAGTAAACATGCTGGCATTCAGGAAGAGTCTTTGCTGCTTCTCCAGTAGTCCTGCAGTTGCCCTGCCACTAGTCATTACGGCGCCAGGCTTCTCTTTCCTTGCTCTTTTATCCTGGTTGGCTTCTCGCCTGGCCTGCTTCTGTTCACTGCCCTGAGCCCCGTGTGGTGGCCGCCAGGTGGCGCAGCACTCGGAAATCGGAGGGCTTGAGACTTCCTCGGCCAAGCCCGGAGCATCCCCACTTCCCGTTCTCACGGTGCTGCCGAATTCTCCAGGCCCCCTGAGGCCCTGCTTTTAGTGCTGTTGATTTGTGTCGCCACTCTGGAAGCAGGGGCTGCGTTTGCCATCTGTAACTGTTCGGGTGCCTTTCGCGCACTGTACAGTGCTCCTGCCAGTGTCTGCTCTCTGCCCAAGGGGCTGGGCTCACTTTCCTAGGGGAGTTCATTGTTTACTCAAGGCGCTGGGAGAGCCGCGGTGGTCCTCGTGTTCGTGTGGCCTGTTCTCTTGCTCAGTCTCATCTTTCTTTCCTTTATTTGGTGACATTTAATTTCAGCCAAAATGTCTCTGTTAGTATGTCTAGAAGCCACTTCCTGCTCCTCTTCGTCTTCCTCCTCCTCTTTTCCCCTTCCTCTTTTTCCTCTTCTTTTTCCTCCCTTCTCCTCCCCCTCCTCTTCCTCCTTCTTTTCCTTCTCTTTCTCCCTTCACCTTGTCCTCCTTTTTTCCTCCTCCTCCTCCTCCTCCTCCTCCTCCCCCTTTCCCTCCCACCCAGTTGGTGTTTGTGGGGCTACTCTTTGCATAGTGCTCAGAGGACAGTGATTGTGTTGCCAGGTGAATCCAGGCCTCCAGCTTTTGAGTTCTTTTCGAGTCCCAAATCGTTATTCTTGGAAATTAAAAAATGTCTATCTTGGAACTGAAATTGGACTTTAAGTTAGTTTTCATAAATGTAAGTAAGTAGAAGGTGAAGCAAGAGGGTTTTTCCCCTTTTTCATAAAGAGGTATTTTTAACTCCTGAGTTCCGTTGCTGTCGCAGGTGTTGCTCGGTCCGCTCTGATGTGCAGCAGCGCATCCTTCCCAGTTTCGTGGTCCTAAAGACTGTGATCCAGGGACATACAGTTATTCAGCTTCTTAATCATTAGTGATGATGACTGTAATTGTTACTTCAATTCCACTGCTCATCCTCACTCTAGTTCTGTTTCTGCACAGATCAGAATCTGCCTCTAGGCACTTAGGGAGTTTTCTTCAAAAAATTTTTAAGTGAAAACTGTCTGCATTGGTCAGTAGAAACGGCTTCCTCACTATACCTCTAGTGTCTGTCAAATTTATATTCATGTGTAGCATTTTCTTTTTTGATTTAGCAGTTTAAAATGTTTGAAATGTTTCATATTTCTCACTTCACATCTTCATTTATCTACTGGACACCTTAGAGGTGGTCCAAACTCCTGTCCATCTTGACGGTGTTCGGAAGCCCAGATGGCCCAGGTTCCACGTGCTTCTTCCCAAGCATGCCAGGAGCGCTGCCCCAGCCCCGTGCATGAAGGGCATCTGTGGAGAAGCAGAGGGGCGCCCTGACCTCTGGAGACCTGGGATGCGTGGCCTCCATCACTGGCGCCTTTTGTGTCCCCAAAAACACCAGATTTTGTTGGGGGAGCTGCTGGGTTCCCTGGCGGCATCAGGCAGAGGGGGCGAATCCCTTCTACCTCGAGGACTGGTGGATGGATTAAATTCACGAATCCAGGGGACTGGGAGCGATAGCCCAGCGGGTAGGCGTTTGCCTTGCATGCGGTTGGCCTGTGCTGGCCTGGGTTTGATCCCCGGCATCTCATATGGTCCCCTGAGCTCCGCCAGGAAGTAATTCTTTGAGTGCAGAGCCAGGAGAAACCCCTGAGCATCAAAAAGCAAAAAAAAAAAAAAAAAAAATTCGCGAATCCAGCTTTAGGATCAGTTTTAGTAAAGTTCCAAAAAAGCTTTATTTAAGCAAGTTCTCGTAATA
This sequence comes from Cryptotis parvus, assembly GCA_021461705.1. Taxonomy (NCBI): domain Eukaryota; kingdom Metazoa; phylum Chordata; class Mammalia; order Eulipotyphla; family Soricidae; genus Cryptotis; species Cryptotis parvus. The sequence goes on from JAJIBD010030873.1 coordinate 4,862, forward strand.
CAATCCAAGATCAGGCAAACCCCCAAACTTCCAGTTCCTAGCGGACCCAGACCACGTGTCAGTATCCTCAGCCAACATGGCCGCGGACCCAGACCATGTGTTTAGGTCAGTATCCTCAGCCAACAGGGCCGCGGACCCAGACCATGCGTTTAGGTTAGTATCTCAGCCAACAGGGCCGCGGACCCAGACCATGTGTTTAGGTCCAGTATCCTCAGCCAACAGGGCCGCGGACCCAGACCATGCGTTTAGGTCAGTATCCTCAGCCAACAGGGCCACGGACCCAGACCATGCGTTTAGACCAGTATCTCAGCCATCAGGGCCGCGGACCCAGGCCATGTGTTTAGGTCAGTATCCTCAGCCAACAGGGCCGCGGACCCAGACCATGCGTTTAGGTCAGTATCTCAGCCAACAGGGCCGCGGACCCAGACCATGTGTTTAGGTCAGTATCCTCAGCCAACAGGGCCGCGGACCCAGACCATGTGTTTAGGTCAGTATCCTCAGCCAACAGGGCCGCGGACCCAGACCATGCGTTTAGGTCAGTATCCTCAGCCAACAGGGCCACGGACCCAGACCATGCGTTTAGGCCAGTATCTCAGCCATCAGGGCCGCGGACCCAGACCATGTGTTTAGGTCAGTATCCTCAGCCAACAGGGCCGCGGACCCAGACCATGCGTTTAGGTCAGTATCTCAGCCAACAGGGCCGCGGACCCAGACCATGTGTTTAGGTCAGTATCCTCAGCCAACAGGGCGCGGACCCAGACCATGTGTTTAGGTCAGTATCCTCAGCCAACAGGGCCGCGGACCCAGACCATGCGTTTAGGTCAGTATCCTCAGCCAACAGGGCCGCGGACCCAGACCATGCGTTTAGGTCAGTATCCTCAGCCAACAGGGCCGCGGACCCAGACCATGTGTTTAGGTCAGTATCCTCAGCCAACAGGGCCGCGGACCCAGACCATGTGTTTAGGTCAGTATCCTCAGCCAACAGGGCCGCGGACCCAGACCATGTGTTTAGGTCAGTATCCTCAGCCAACAGGACCGCCGGACCCAGACCATGTGTTTAGGTCAGTATCCTCAGCCAACAGGGCCGCGGACCCAGACCATGTGTTTAGGTCAGTATCCTCAGCCAACAGGGCCGCCAGACCCAGACCATGTGTTTAGGTCAGTATCCTCAGCCAACAGGACTGCCGGACCCAGACCATGTGTTTAGGTCAGTATCCTCAGCCAACAGGACCGCGGACCCAGACCATATGCTCAGGTCAGAGCCCAGACCCAAGGTGGACGGCAGGTGCTTCTTTCTCACCTCTTCTATATCTCCTTAGCCCACCAAAGCGTCTACCCAGCCCTTCTTGGGCTGGGTTAACGGGTACAAAAACCAAGCTTTTAATGCCACCCCAAGTGCCTCCACCCGGCCCAGGCATTGCAAATGCTAATTTGCCAGAGCTGGATCTTGCCTTTGAAGCTTCTGCAGAACACAGTAGAGATGGGGGGTTATTTTTACCTGAGATCAAATGCAACTAAGGATGTAATTTATGGAGAAGAGCATAGCATTTTATAACACGAATATATCATGCACATTATATATTATATATATCATACATGGTGGACCCGAACATTTGCCAGGGTCATTCTGGGAAAGCTACACATGTATCCCCCTTGGGGATCCAGGGAAGTCACGAGAGGAATAAGGAATGCACTGAAGCTTCGCATAGACTCTGATGAGAATATTCTGCCATTCTGAGTTTTCTTTCCAGTCCTGCCCCGGTGCACCAGCGTGATGTGTAGGAGCTTCAGGGAAAGTGAAGGTAGCTCTAGCAGATGTCGAGGCTCCCAGGCCACTAGGGCTTGTCCTCTAACAGGCTTTCCGATTGTGAAGCTGGCCCATCTTCTGTGTTGTCGCGTCTCAGGTTGGTTGAAGAGTTCTTATCGCAAAGTCTTGGATGCAGTAGTTTTTGCTATGATAAAGATGTCTTGTTCATAATGTCAGCTTCTGGGGCATTCTCTAACTGCTTGGAAATACCTACTCGAATTGCCAGAGCTGATCTTGCTTGTTTTCCCCAAAGGTGTCCTTAGTGGGACAGGGCCAAGAGTGTTGGAGCAAATCTCACACCCGACATCCAGCTGCTCCTTTCTCCCAGGCACCCTTGGCCATCCATGGAAAGGGAAGGGATTCCTTTGGGTGGGTAGAAGAAACAAAGGGACTCTCGATCAGCACGTTGGACCAACACTCAGCGCGGGCGGTTGCTCTCTAAGTTGAACCAACACTCAGCGCGGCGGGCTGCTCTCTAAGTTGAACAGTTTTTTTCACCTCTTTAAAACATTAATGCCTTGGTTATAATTTTGCAAGCTTGCTATATTTTAATTTTTCCTGGACAGTATAATCAGTTTATTTTTTATGTTTTGAATTTGATTGTCCCCTCGAATGCACTGCATATTATAGCAAATAGTAATAGAAGTTAGCTAAATAGGCTGTGACAATTAAATTAATAATGCATTTTGTTTGTAAGTATTTAGGCCTTTTGCTTTGACTGATGGATGTGAAAGTAATTCATTACAAGTAGGTTCTTTTTTTCTTGGTCCTTTTATTTTATTTTATTTATTTTATTTATTCCATAGTGTAGTGGTTATCACAAGTAGGTTCTTATCCTTGCATTCTCGTGTGATGAACCTATAAATTTTGTCAGCATTACTGTAGCATTCGCCACAGAAACCTAGACATTTTGAAATTTTTTTTTTTAAATTTTTGGTCTCCATGAACTCCTACTCTCATTGCTAGTCTAAGAGTATACTTTTCCTTTAAATTTGCAAGAATTTATTTTAAGCCAGTATGTTACTGTATTTCTGAAGTCTTCTATACTTAAATATAAACAGCTAACTATAGCTACATTCAATTCACATTTAACAATAAACTTCAATTAATTTGCAAGTTCATTCCAAAGTATATTCTATTTTAAATAAGTAATTCTCTTTGTAATATAGTATGCCAGTGTATCTGTATGACTCTCTGGATTCACTAATAAAATATTAATAATAATAATCTAGAAAGCGAGCTTATCCACAGTTATCACAACTGAAACAGCAGTGAAGTATATCTTATGTGAAAGCCAGGAGCATGTTATATTAGAAGTAGACGTCGTTTGTGGTTCACTGCACGGGAGATGAACTGGGCACTAGTGGCTGGAACTAGCACGGGGAGAGTGAGTCCAGTATTGCCTATGATCCATTGCCTTGGTGATTCAGGGACAGTCCATGCAGCTCTCTCCAGGAGCCACACCAGAAGGGCTGATACCCGCACACTCTCTCTCCTGTGCTGGCAGATCCTGTGCCACACCTGATGGTGCTCAGGCGGGCTTCCTGCCTCTGTGCTCCAGGATCACTCCTGGTGGGCCTCGGGCACTGTACAGGGTGCTGGACACTGAACAGGGGCCGGCTGTATGCAAGACATACACTGTCACTTCTCTGTTAGCTCTCAGCACAGTCAAGGCTTGGGACGGGCCACGTCTCTTAGACAGTCGAATTTAGGATCAAAGGAAATGGACCTTTCGTTTCCAAATTACTAATCAGTATCCAGATCAAAACTGACAATTTTTAACCCGTCTCACCTCCATTTTCCTCTTTGCCAGGTAGTCTGTGTTTTAATTTTCAAATTAATTGAAGTTTATTGTAGATGTGAATTGAATGTAGCTATAGTTATTTTTTAAGTGGTCACTTTTAGAGACTAGCTGCTCTCAGATTAGATAAGGTACTGCCCCCAAAGCTCTGGGGTTGTCTGACCCTCGGGGCAGTGTTTCTGGTGGGCTTCCCCCAAGCCACGTTTATTTTGCTGAACCTGACATTTGGGCTCACCCTTTTTATCCCCCCTCTGCAATGTGAAGTTGCCACCTTTGATTTTATTAAGGAAAGTATCTCTCCTGCATTTCCGTCTTTACCAGGTAGTCTGTGTTCTAGTGCGGGGCAGAAATGCTGGCTGTTCAGGGTCTGGCTCTTTAGAGCCCTACAATAGCACTGACTTTATTCGTTTCCAGTAAGGTTCGTCTTATTTCCTTTCTCGCTCTCTCTCCTTAACTTTATATGTACACGTCAGGACTGTGAACACATCATCGATGTTCTCTGCCTTTCAGTCTGCTGAGAAGACTGAGGCCGGTCTAGGAAGCGCTGTCTGTGCTAGTGGGTGTTCTGGCACAGCGACGCTTTATAGGGGTTTGGCAACTCTGGCTCTGAGTGCCTGAAACTTGGGTCCTTTCATAGGAGAAGAGGGATCTCTTCCCACCTGAATTTTATCCACTTATATAAACTTGATTTTCTAAAACTCAGAGAGCTTCTGTTCTTATCTTTAGGTTAATTTAGCTTATTGACTTTGATTGTCCAATTTAGAGATAAAAGTGGCCTTTGGTTTTGTTTTCTTTTAAGTAGGGATGAGTAGCTTTTCTTTCTGTTTTTCCATGTGAATTTCTGTAAGATAAGTATTGTTTGTTATTTATCATCCTGACGCATACCGTATTGTCATGGATGATTTAAGGTATTCTGTGTCCCTTGGACAGGTCTCGGTGGAGAGTTCTCTGCAAACTCACGGTCCTGCTGTGTTGGCCTCATGACTCACAGCTGATACATCTCCTTCTGTTTCTTCCCTGTCGCTGTGATCAGAACTCTGCCCTGCCGCCCGCCCTCCTCCTGAGGGGCCAGTGCAGGGCGCAGCGTTCTTGGGCTCCTTTGCAGAAAGAGGTGCTCGAGCCAGCATGAGAAGAAACAGATGAAGTCATTGCATCTTGGATGGCTTATTTTAATGAAACCTGCTAGAATTGAATGCTTTGATAGTAATCCGTCAGCTGAGCACTGTCGTCCCCAGATTCCACATCTGTTGACAGTGAAATGTAATCACAGTGTCCTGTGATTGCTGGACATGAGTGTGTGTGTCTGTGTGTGTGTCTGTGTGTGTCTGTGTGTGCATACTATGTTTGTAAAAAGGTGAGATGACAAATACAGCTTTGCTAGAAAATTATTTCTCCGTGGAAAGATAAGAGTCATGCCAGCTCATCTAAAGATGCGCTATTATTTTTAGAGAATTTTCCTTTCCTTTTCACTGACTTATACCAGTAATATAAGTACGTAGAGGATAGGTATATATTTCCCACCAACGTTACCTTCCCAGCATCTGTGAAGTGGTTCTAAATTAAAAGGATAATTCAGGTGGTGTATGGTTGCTTTACGACTAATATTGGATTGCTGAAGTGGCTCTTTTATAAGTTTTATGAATTTCCCAGTTGACCACTGCAGAATGACCATTGGTCTCAAGCGTGGGGTTTGGGAAGCTTCTGCCGAGGTTTTGGCCGCAGGAGTGAGGTCTCAGTACTGACTCTGCTCCCGGCCCTTAGTGCGGAGGTAGCCGACTCCGTTGCTCTGGTTCGGACGGCCCGAGGCCCTGGTGCAGACCCGATGCTTCAGTTATGGATGGAGAAGCTGCGTCTGGGAAAAGCCCGTCCATGGTGTCAGATGTTGGTCTGGTCCTAAGTGCGTGCTGCTTCCACTCATTTCTCCTGCTTCCAGCTCTTTCCATCCCTGCCGCTGTCTCTGTTCTCCTCTCCGGCTCCTAGGACAGTCTTCCATGGGGAGTGTTCCGAGGGGGCATCTGGGCGCATACCTGCACCACGCGCCAGAGAGCCCTGACGCTTCTGCCCTGGCAGGCCGTGGGCTGGTTTCCTCTGGTCGTTGTTCGCCTCTACAAAGCCTCCCTCCTGTTTCTGCCGGAAGCGGGGGTCATGGTCTGCAGCAGCAGGCGCTCTGCTCTTTGCATTTTCTCTCCTCCTGTTAGTACTAGTTCCGTTGTGTTTCCCCTTATGGGGAGATTCCCATTTTATGTGAGCAATATCTTTTAACACCCACACATAAATCAAAGTCCACATAATTCGAGAGACTTTTGCAGTGGGAATTTTGTGAAGTTGGGCTATTTTTGTCTGGGAGTACATAGGTCTTCAGGCTTTGGTTTGAGGCCGTGTCCGGAGAAGTGCACGGCCCCTGTGTCGGGGCAGGCGCAGAAGACCGCTGTTGCCCTGCGCTATGCAAACCACCTGCACACTCCGTCTCATTTCATGGAGCTTCTTTTTTCCAAGGTCGTCTTTTAGCTCTGACTTGATAAAATGGCGGTTCCTGATGTTTTCTGTGCAGACATCATCACAGAGTCGAGGTGGTGTGTAGTGTTTGCAAGGCAGCGTCTCTCTGCATCGTGGAAGTTGTGTATTTGCTGAGAGGAAGCTGCATGGCACTGGTCTGGTGTGTGGCAGAGAACTCCACCTTCAGGGGAGCCTGGGTGCTGGGCTGGAGCCAGATGAAAGCACCTGGAGTGCTCGGCCTGTGTCCGCCTGGCCCCTGTGGGCGCCTCTGGGCAGCTCTGTTGAGCCTTACCCAGGGGTGTGGTCTGGAGCAGGAGAGACTGGGCTGCAGAGGAGCTTGTCTGAGTGTCTCGTTAGCGACCGCCCTCACTCCGCCACCTGCCTCTCTCCCTCCCCTCCGTCCCCTGCCCTTCTGCGAGTGGCCCCCAGACCCACGGAAAACCTCTAGGAAGCTACCCCCATAAAACAAAGAAAGAGGACTACTTTGTATTTTAGGAAAAGTCAATTCTACCTTGTGTACTGTGAGTCTTCTAACTTATTTTCGGCATGCGGTAATTCTCTGTTGTTTAATAAAACAACTGCATTTCAAGGAATATTTCTGCTGCTGTGTAGTTTAGCAGGCCGGCAGACCTTGTATGTGAAGTGTCTGCTGGTAGAATTGCTTTTTAAGGCAATGTAAGTCATCTAAATATGATCAATCAAATATGTAAAATGTATTTTGAGAACATAGATATTGCTCCCTGGCAGGCATCTGGACTACTCTCTTTTCCTGTCACTTAAATTACTGTTAGAACACTTGGGACTTAGACATCTGGACTCTGCCTAAAATATGCCTCAAGCTCTTATCTTTAATTCCAGTCAGTGCCAGAATCAAACAGAACAAAGGCTATATGTTCACTGCGGCCTTCAATTATCCTAATTACCGACTTTTATACAGTTTCATTATACAGTACTGACTTTTTGTGAGAGGTTCTTTATATTCATGATGTCTTGGTAGTTGCTTATAAAAGTCCAAGATTAAAATTTTTCCTGAGGAATTCTTAGGGAACTTATAACCTTTCCAAAGTAATTTTTGTAAAGTTGGCTCAAATAAGTTTGTACAGCTGAGAAATAAGATGTTTGTCTTTCAGCGTTGGAGAGAGGCCTGCCAGGCCCGTGTGCGGCTTCGCTGTTTCCTCGGTCCCCGGCGCCCAGTGTCCAGTGCCAAGCTCTGTCCCCTGCTGAGTCCTCTCCCTGCTGCTGGCGGAGAGGGAGCAGGGAGAGGCGGTGTTCTCTGGGAGACTGTGCCGATATTGGGACATTCCAGTGTCTCCAAGATGGCTCTCGTTGGCACCACGCCTTGGTCTGCCTTTCCAAGTCTCCTGCCTAATGTTTGGTGAGATGCTTAGCCCCCTCCGCGGGCTCTGTGGACTCCGCACTGGACAGGCGCCTAATGTTTAGTGAGATGCTTAGCCCCTCCTCGGGCTCTGCAGACTCCGCACTCAACAGGTTCGGGCTGTCAGTTCGTCCTGGTGGTTCACCGAGCTCCCTCAGGAAGGTTTCTGGTGCATGCCAGCCCAGAGCTCTGCCTCGGCGGGGAGACCCTCACCTCCAAGACGGTTTCCTGGAATCCTGTCCGGGCTCTCCGAACGGTGGCTCCGCCTGAGAGAGCCGAGGCTGGCTCTCCAGTCGTGAGGGTCGCTCGGCGGCCTCTGTGCTGCCTGCCACCCGTGCCACCTGCTCTGTCGTTGGAGGCCACATGTGCGGCTTTTCTCTTCCAGCCTCCCTCTTTCCTCAACTCTGCGAAACCTTCCCCGCTTCTCCGTGTTCACTCAGAACCTGCCGTTTCAAGGCAGAGCTGCCCGACTGCGCAGCGCCTTCTGCGGACACCTCTCTCTGCACTCAGGGGTGCAGTGGGGGCTTGGCAGGCTGGTTGGTTCTCAGTGAGTAGTGGTGGACTTAAGATTGTTACCGCTTGGACAGTTTCTTTTTCAAAGTGGACGTTTCCGTATCTGGTGATACATACTCATAGTCCCATGATGAAAGGGTATATGGTATATATTGCAGTTGTACAGTGCAAACACAGCGTCCACGTGTTCACAGTATTGTTAGTTTGAAGGCACTTGTTTTCAGGTGACAACATACTAAGACAGTCTTGTTGCTGGGGCCCAGGTATTAGTTACTGCCCCCCGCCTGCATGCACGTGGCGGGAAGCAGCCGCAGCATGACGTCTGAGGGCGTTTCTGTTCGCTCAGACCCATAGCTTCTCTGCCATTCTCCAGGATGCTGTTCAGAACATCTTTTTTCACAGTTATGATTATATGATCTGGATAGTTCATATTCCCGGCACATGGCAAGCGGCCGATTTATTGTTGGGTTTGACACCCCTTACAATGTCTTTTGCCTTCTTTGAACAGAATGTGTCTTGCTTGTATGATAATCAGATATTAGCGAGGGGAAATTTTAACTAAGGACAAACTCAGTGCTGCTTATTTTGCTATTGGAGCTTAGAGTAGTAGGGGGGGGCGTATTTCAGGACTTCAGTAAGGGTTAGGCAAGAATACCTGCGTAAAGCAAAACCAGAATCAGTAGTGAAGTCTGAGCTGCTTTGTCTAAGGCTGGAGGAGGGTCCCGGCGATTGAGGGGTGGGGCTGTGCCCTCTCTGCTGTCAGCCGGCGGCTCCGCACTGGGTCCCGCCTCAGACACAACTGCGGCAAGGGCGGCCTGGTCATGGCCTACATCGCTGGGCACAGCCGCCTTGAGTGTGCCGCCGTCCGCCTGCAGTCTGGTCGAGTCAGCTTCACTCCCTGGCCTGGGCCTGCCCCTCCGAGCAGAAAGCTGGGTTTGGAAATGCTGGCCGTGTCTTTCCCTTCCTAGTGGACTGGGGCCAGCGGAGGCCCGGCTTGCCGTGTGCAGAGCAGGGAGCGAGTGGCGGCCAGCTCAGCTCCCCACCGGTGGGCACTGCCCTTGTCAGCAGGAGCCTCGTGCCCCCGCGCTCGCCTGCTCGGGCCCTGCTGCTTCCTGGCACTGGCGACCTTAGAGTCAGTGATGAAAGTGGGACCCGGGGTCCCCGTGAACTGCTGCCCCCGAAAGCTCTGCCTTTGGCAGTCGTTTCCTTCCCCACCGGCGCATTGCTCTCTGCCCGCCGTGATGCTCCGGCACGGAAGGCCATTGCTGCACTGGGCTCATGGTGCTCCCGGGGTGGTCTCACCGTCCTGGGGGTTCTGCTCCCTCCATTGTTTGGTGTGGAGGAAGAGGTCAGAACGTTGGCACCGAGTCACTGAGGCTGGCGCTCGTAGACACGTAGAATTCGCTCATTTCCTTGCCGGGACCCATAGCTTCTCCTGGGGGCCCGCTACAGTCTGGACGTCCTGAGATCTGAAAGGGCCCACTCTGTCCCCATTTCCTGGCAGCAGCTCCCTCTGCCCTGTGTGCCCTCACACGCGCACTGTCCTGAAGGGTCCCACAGAACCCTGACTCTGTAGGAAGGGACGGAGACGTGAAGTTGGTTTCAAGTCTCTAAACCACTGTAAAAATCACTTTCCAGCTCACCTCTTCATTGAGAATTTTTTGCAGTTAAAAAGCTCTGTGCCTACAATTCTGCATCCTTTTGTGGGATAAAGGAACACCGACTTTATCAGTCAGTGCTGAGGACATCTGTGCCTCTGGGGGTGTCGGTGTTTGGAGCTCGGGAGTGGCTGGACACTGTTAGTGTTTTTTGTGGGGGAGGCTGGGTGACCTGGCTGTGAGGGGAGGCTAGGGACGATCTGTGTTGCGGGAATGGAACGGGGCCGGCCCGCCGAAGGCAGGTGCCTTAGCCCCTGTACTCGTACCAACCACTCCGTGCTCTCATCCCGTAACTGATGGTAAATGATGCACGACTTAGTCTTCTTATGAAAAGTAAGTCCTCCCCCTTTAAGATGCTGATCAATGAAATGCTGTGTAGGAAAAGAAACGTTTTCTGTGTTTGTTTCTGGGCCACGTCCTACTAATGCAGGGGGCACTCCTGCCCGTGTCAGGGGACCTTGTCGGGTACCAGGGACCAAACCCTTGTTG
>JAJIBD010030873.1:20000-300000 GCA_021461705.1 Cryptotis parvus
TTACCCAAACTTTCATTTCTTTTTGGGTATTGGGCGTCAAATCCAGCATCTCAACCATGTAAGGCATGTGGTCTACCACTGGCCTCTGTCCCGGTCTTCACAGCTTGTCTTGCAAAAATGATATTTCTCTCATGCTTTCGAGAACTTTTGCAGCTATTAGGTTTCTATCACTTAAGGCGCATCAGAGGAGTGGCCGCGGACACCCAGATAGTCAGTCTTTCTCTGCATTTTTTAACGCCAAAAAGGAACCTGTTCATGTAACATACCCTGAGCTCGAAGCACATTTAACCTGGCAGAATTAGTCCTAGGACCAGCTTCTTTGAGCTTGTCCAGCTGTCGGATTTGCCATTAATTCACCAGGAGAGTTTTTGGTTGTAGTTTTCTCTCCTTTCGCTGATGATGTGTATGTTCTCATTTGTGTTTGCTTACTGAATTATCGTCTGTTTCTGGTTTTTAATGGAGCTGTGATATTCTTCATTTTTAATAAGCGAAGCTTCAGGCACATGGTTCTAGTCCTTCACTTTTCCAGTTTTGGGGATTGTTTATGTTTTTTGCTTCCTCCTCCAATAGATTCAGTTAAGGAACATCTCGCCTCATCTTGGGTTTGTTTTGTGGCCCCACCCCAGAGGCGCTCAGGCTTTAAGCCTAGCTCTGCACTCATGTATCAGCGGAACACAGAGGTGTTGAGGATAAAACTTGGGTTGGCCATATGCAAGGCAAGACCCTCACCTGCTCTGCTATCTCTGCAGCCGTGCTTGGAACTTCTCACATCTTGTTTCTGCAGTTCACACCGACTTTATCATCTTATGACCTATCATCTTATGATCCAAAGTATTTTGGAAAATGAGTTAAAAATATATCCGGACATTGGTATGACCAGTCCTTATCATTTCATATCAGATACATGATCAATTTATATACCATTTTTACATGCTGAAATTTTGGATCAGCAACTTAATTTGTTTTTCTGATAGAATGGAAGCCCTATGTCACTGTAAATATTTATTTAACCAATGTGTTCTATTGCTTGCTGGATAAATTGGCTTCATTTGCCTATGACTTCCTGTTCTCACCTGTAAGAAAAGTTTTATATAATATTTCAGTTTCTTATAAGTACCGGCGCTAACCGATTGCGCCACCGAGCCACATATTTCAGTTTCTTAAGGAACAGAATAATTTGGTTCATTTCATGTAATTTAGATATAACTTAACATTTGTATCCTTCATACTAAGCACAAACATATTTGCAATATTGTTACTAAAAGTTAAAAATAGAAGTGGATACATATTTTGTTAAGTCATTATCCTTAGTTCTTTTAATAAAACAACTGGAAAAAAAGCAATCCACAGGGGATTCTATAAAAAATTCCATTTTTGATAAAATTTTGATAATAATAACTAGTTTAATATGAATCTATGAACAAATATTTGTTTTATCTTATCAGTTATGTAATAATTTCACTTAACTGTTTTTACCTTGACTATGATAAATGATAATGTAGCTGTAGTCTGTAAAGCATTTACTTTGTCATAATATACTTTGCATAATATACATGAGATTTATTATATGAAACTGCCTTTGATGTTTCCATTTGGTGATCAATGTGTTTTTGTAGAAGTTCGATTTACTATTTATGTTGTAAATATACTTAAGGCATCACAAATGTGGGCTATGAAAATGACAATTTAATGGTATCAGTGAAATGCTGAATGAGATGGAATGTTCTTTCAAATGATATTTCAGAGCATTAAATTGTTAATTTTACATAGTCTTAGTGCATCATGTTCTGACTGTGAAAGGCATGTGATTCTGTATGCACACACGCGTAACCGCTTACCAGGCATTGAAGTATGAATTCGGTATTTTGTCCAGCCAGCAGAGACCAGCCTCTAGTTTGGTCAGCTCTGGCCTCGCCAGAATCCCAGCACTCGCCTGTGCTTTCCCACGGCCGCAGCGGGAACACCTTAAGCTCTCCGTGTCCTCGGGAAGAGCACAGAGGAGTGTTTCCTCCGTGTGTGTTTGTTTCCACGGGTGAACAGTCAACATTCTGGGAGCTTCAGGCCAGCCTGTTGGCCCGTGACCACGCGAGAAGAAAATGTTCTTCCTTAAAATAGAGTATTTGCTTTTCCCTTCTCTCAGGTCAGAATCTCTTTTTCAAAAGTGGGCATTTCGTCTTGAAGTTTGCTTTGTGCGTGCGTGCGTGCGAGCGTGCGCGCGCGTGTGTGTGTGTGTGTGTGTGTGCGTGCGTGTGTGTGTGTGATGCACGCGCGCGTGCCCTTGTCTTCCTGGGGACTCTCCGGGGGCAGATGGTAGTGGGTGGAGGCGGGTGTGTGGAGAGATCAGGCCACCTTAGCACAGGGAAGCTTGACCACCACCATGGCGGTGCCCAGGGCTCCCTGGAGCCACAAGTGTTGTTCCTGAGGGGCCGCCAAGACCGCACCGATGGTGCTTGTGGGACCGTGGACTGGACTGGAGCCCGCACGCCAGGCTCATGCTTGCTTCCTGGCCGGATGTCCCGGTCACTTTATCCACATCTCATTCCGTAGTTTTAGAAATACAGTTTCTCTTGTTGCTTTCCTGGCCTTTTCTGTTGTAGTCTAGATCATGATCACATTGTTACTCAGTGGGCATCTATATATTTTTATGTTTCTACCGTGGAAATAACACAGTAGATTTTCGGAATGTTTAAATTCCCCTGTGAAGGTCTGGATCTCGAACTGCTAAAGGCGCCTTTGACTTGTCTTCCTCTTCATCCTCCCGCCATCCTGGCGTGTGCTTTACCATATGCGTCATAGGATGGAGATGATGTTGCTTTTGTATAAAATAAACTCAGTCATATGAGACCAGTACAAAATTGGGAGTTTTAGGCAAAGGAACTTGCTTTGATCAGGTTAAATTCAGCTCTGAATTCTTTTCACTTGCCTCTTCTCGTATAAATGAAGCTTTGGAGGAGAGTTGTTATTTTGTTTTTGTTTTTAATATTCTGGGTATTTGCAATAGAAAAAGTGATTTTCCAATGGAAGTAAAAGATTAATGAATTCACTTTAGATTTCACATTTTATGTCCACTAATTGTAATGTGAACATGTTTAGGTGAACTTTTTTTGGTTTAGTTTTTATTAAAAACACCATAGTTTCATTTACAGGTGTTTTTAGTGTCCCAATCCCACTAGTGTGACCCTCTCTCCACCAATGTCCCTAGTTTCCCTTCCAATCCCAATCTGCCCCCTTGGGCACCTAAGAAATTTACTTTAAATTGCCTATTCCAATAAAACTTTTTAAGAAATGACAAATCGAATGATCAGAAAACAAATCAATGAGAGTCAATTTGTGATTCATATATGATTTTGGTCTATGTAAATAAATAAATTAAAACTGCTTAATACAATATAATAAAATGCCTATTATCATTTACATATTTACATTTTCAACTCTGGAATCTAAAGTATATTACATTAAATTTTATTTTATACTTGAATCTCATTATAGTAATCTTGTCTCACCTGTCATTAATAAACTTTTAAAAGCAATTCTCTATTAATATATTGGAATTTACATGGAATATGTAAGGCCTTCATCTGTAAATTTCCCTCCACGTCATATAAACACTGTGGTTTACAAGGTTGTTCTTGGTGATTTGTTATAGGCATTTGATATTCTAACACCAGTCCTAACCACCACTATCCATTTCTTCCACCGTTGTTTCTAATTTTCCCAACCACCCCTTCAACCTGAACTTATAAAAAGCCTTTTAAAATTTATTTTATACTGCTTTTTATCAATAATTTTGATTATAGAATGATCAAAAATTGTTTTTTAGAAGAAAATTAGTGTAAATTATTATATCTCACCATGGAGACATAAGTCCTTGTATGAGAGATTGCTAAGATGTTGTTACCGGTGAAGCCTTCAGTGTTTTTGTTTGTTTTTGGAGATTGGGTCCTTCTACATTATAACCCGTGCAATCTGGTGGGCTACTCCTGGTTTATCGGAGTTGTAGGGATTGAGATGCTGCGTGGCCACATGCATGGCCGCATGCTCCAGGAAGTTCAGAATTTTTAAGGGTGGGTACGTCTAGTTAAATTTATAGGGGTGGCAGCTTGGGGGTGTGAGCGTGACAGCCAGGGCTTCCTGAAGTACTGGGAGATGTGGGGAGGTAGTCCACCCTGACGCCGAGAAGGGCCTGGGGTTTTCAGTCACAACGCTCACGTACGTGATTTTTTTTCAGCAGATTAATTTCTGGGTGGGGCTTACTCCTGAGACAGTCCAGGCAGGAACATTGATGATTTTGGGCTGTGGGAGCAGTCAACTTCTAGGTCTGTTTGTGTGGGCTCTGGGTTGATCCGTTCCCCTCTGGCTGTCCCGGACATCTCAGCCATTCATGGGGTGTCTGGAGAAATTTTTCCTGCTTGTTAATTTCTCTTGAGATTTCCTTACGAGTCTCTGGAGCAAGGCCAGTAGACACGCTTCTTTAGTGATCTCTTGGTATATTCCAGAGACCCTTTAATAAGTAAGTCAGTGATGAAGTGTCAGGTGAAGCGTGATGATAAGTAGGAGAGCATATGATTTAACATGTAGTACGCTGGCAGTCAATTACTGGCGTAGGTTTTTAGTTTGCCATGTGTAGGGGTTCTAAGATTTCTCTGGGTTTTATGGCGTGTGCTCTGTGGACATCAGTGGACATCATTATGCACTTAAAATGAGATAGGTGGCTCATCAAAAGATCATACATCATGAGCAAGTAGATTCATCTTGGGGTGCAAAGATGCTTTAACATTCACAAGTCTATCAACATAATACATCATAGCAGTGAAAGAAAAAGACAAAAAACCATGTGATTACATCAGTAGATGTAGAGAAAGCATTTGACAAGGTCCAGCACCCATTAATGATTTAAAAAAAAATCCACAAAATGGGAGTTGAAGGACCTTTTCTCAGTATAGGCAAAGCCATCTACCATAAGCTCACAGCAAGCTTTATTCTCAATGGGGTAAAACCAAAAACCTTCCTCCCAAGATTGGGGGAGAAGACAAGTTGCCCACTCTCACTGCTTCTATTCAACATAGTACTGGAAGTACTTGCCATAGCAGTCAGGGAAGAAAAAAGATATTAAGGGCATCCAGATAGGAAAGGAAGAAGTCAAGCTATCACTATTTGCAGATGACATGATACTATACTTAAAGAACCCTAAAGACTCCCAAAACGTTCCTAGAAGCAGTTGATCTTTGTAGTAGAGTGGCAGGTCACAAAATCAATCCCCAAAGTTCGTGGCTTTTCTATAATTAAATAACAAAAGAGAAGAAAGTGACATTAAAAAAATCCCGTTCAAATTGTGCCTCAGAAAATCAGGCAGTTTGGAATCAGCTACAAAGAAAACTACAGAATGCTACTTCAAGAAATAAAAGAGGACACGAGGAAATTGGGGACACACCCCCTGCTCATGAATGGGGAGAATTAACATCGTCAGAATGGCAGTACTTCCCCAAGCGTTGTTCCTACAAAGGTACCCCTGACATTTTTCAAAGACATTGATCAAACACTCCTGAAATTCATCTGAACAATAAACCCCACAAGTAGCCAAAGCAATCTTTGGGAAAAGAGAAGATGAGAGGCATCACTTTCCCCAACTCAAACTGTAGCCGCAAAGTGGTAGTGGTGAAAACAGCATGGCATTGAGTAAGGACAGACCTGTGGGCTTAGGGAATAGAGTTGAGGATCCTGACATAGACCCTCAAATATATGATAATTTAATCTTTGATAGAGGAGCAAAAAATACCAAGTGGAGCATGGAAAGTCTTTTCAACAAGTTGTGCTGGGAAAACTGGGCAGCTACATGTAAAAAAAATGAACTCTTTTAGCACTATGCACAAACAACAGATGAAAATGGATTAAAGATCTCTACATCGGATCTGAGTCCATAAGGTACACCAAAGAAAGCAGAGGCAACATCCTCCAGAACATTGAAGTTATAAATGTATCTTCAAAGATGAAATGTTACTGACCAACCAAGTGGAAGCTAAGATAAACAAATGGGACTACATGAAACTAAGAAGCTTCTGCACCTCAAAAGAAACGCTGACCAAGATAAAAAAAAAAAAAAAAAAAAGACTGCTCACAGACTGGGAAGGGATATTTACACAATATCCATCTGCTAAGGGGTTAATACCCAAAATATATAAAGCCCTGGTAGAACTATACAAGAAAAACAATCCAACTCCATCAGAAATTGGTGAGAAGAAATGAACAGAAACTTCCTCAAAGAAGAAAGTCAAATGTCCAAAAGGCATATGAGTCAGAAGTTGCCATTCTGACGATGTTAATTCTCCCCATTCATAAATGTGCACTGGCGGAGGGATGGGTTTTGGAACTGTGTGTGTCGGAAACCCAGTTGTGAGCAGGTTTGTAATGGTCTTTGTAATGTAATTGAATAAACAAATAATGCTAATGAGATCGGCACTTAACCTGGCCCTTAGCAGGGATAGCGCTGGATCAGGCCTTGCCTCCTGTCCTTCTCGATGTCTGCACAGGTCCAGTGAAAGTCCCGTAGACTCCAGGCCCCTCAGCACACACTTGGCCTGAAGTTCAGCAGCTTCAGGGCTTCAGAGACTTGTAGCACCAGTTCTGAGTTCCCGAGGAACCGGGACTTGTGGCTTGTTTCTTTCAGGTCAATGTGGCCCGTGCTGAGTTGGGGCGGAGTCCCCTTCTTTCCCCAGCCTGCAGGGCCGGCAGCATGCCCTGTCCAGTCCACTCTTCCCAGGGAGACCCATCTCTGCACAGCTGGAGCAGGAACCTGTGAGTATGTGAATTAGGCAGTGTGCAAGGGCTCAAAGTGCTGGCTCTGAGTGGAAACGTCAGCTTCAGGCCTAGTGACGGTGCTCACGTGTGGAGGAGGCTTCCAGTGCAGAACTCACCTAAGACGGTGCTCACGTGTGGAGGAGGCTTCTCATGCAGAACTCACCTAGTGACGGTGCTCACGTGTGGAGGAGGCTTCTCGTGCAGAACTCACCTAAGACGGTGCTCACGTGTGGAGGAGGCTTCCCGTGCAGAACTCACCTAAGACGGTGCTCACGTGTGGAGGCTTCCGGCAGAACTCACCTAAGACGGTGCTCCACGCGCGGAGGAGGCTTCGTGCAGAACTCACCTAAGACGGTGCTCACGTGTGGAGGAGGCTTCATGTGCAGAACTCACCTAAGACGGTGCTCACGTGTGGAGGAGGCTTCTCGTGCAGAACTCACCTAAGACGGTGCTCACGTGTGGAGGAGGCTTCTCGTGCAGAACTCACCTAGTGACAGTGCTCACGCGGTGGAGGAGGCTTCATGTGCAGAACTCACCTAAGACGGTGCTCACGTGCAGGAGGAGGCTTTCGTGCAGAACTCACCTAAGACGGTGCTCACGTGTGGAGGAGGCTTCGGGCAGAACTCACCTAGTGACGGTGCTCACGTGTGGAGGAGGCTTCTTGCAGAACTCACCTAGTGACAGTGCTCACGTGTGGAGGAGGCTTCATGTGCAGAACTCACCTAGTGACGGTGCTCACGTGTGGAGGAGGCTTCGTGCAGAACTCACCTAAGACGGTGCTCACGTGTGGAGGAGGCTTCATGTGCAGAACTCACCTAAGACGGTGCTCACGTGTGGAGGAGGCTCTCGTGCAGAACTCACCTAAGACGGTGCTCACGTGTGGAGGAGGCTTCGTGCAGAACTCACCTAGTGACAGTGCTCACGTGTGGAGGAGGCTTCATGTGCAGAACTCACCCTAAGACGGTGCTCACGTGCGGAGGGAGGCTTCTCGTGCAGAACTCACCTAAGACGGTGCTCACGTGTGGAGGGAGGCTTCTCGTGCAGAACTCACCTAGTGACGGTGCTCACGTGTGGGAGGAGGCTTCTCGTGCAGAACTCACCTAGTGACAGTGCTCACGTGTGGAGGAGGCTTCATGTGCAGAACTCACCTAGTGACGGTGCTCACGTGTGGAGGAGGCTTCTGCGTGCAGAACTCACCTAAGACGGTGCTCACGTGTGGAGGAGGCTTCTCGTGCAGAACTCACCTAGTGACAGTGCTCACGTGTGGAGGAGGCTTCATGTGCAGAACTCACCTAAGACGGTGCTCACGCGCGGAGGAGGCTTCGTGCAGAACTCACCTAAGACGGGGCTCACGTGTGGAGGAGGCTTCTCGTGCAGAACTCACCTAAGACGGTGCTCACGTGTGGGAGGAGGCTTCTCGTGCAGAACTCACCTAGTGACAGTGCTCACGTGTGGAGGAGGCTTCTCGTGCAGAACTCACCTAGTGACGGTGCTCACGTGTGGAGGAGGCTTCTCGGCAGAACTCACCTAGTGACAGGGCTCACGTGTGGAGGGAGGCTTCTCGTGCAGAACTCACCTAGTGACGGTGCTCACGTGTGGAGGAGGCTTCGTGCAGAACTCACCTAAGACGGTGCTCACGTGTGGAGGAGGCTTCCGTGCAGAACTCACCTAAGACGGTGCTCACGCGTGGAGGAGGCTTCATGTGCAGAACTCACCTAAGACGGTGCTCACGTGTGGAGGAGGCTTCTGCAGAACTCACCTAAGACGGTGCTCACGTGTGGAGGAGGCTCTCGTGCAGAACTCACCTAAGACGGTGCTCACGTGTGGAGGGAGGCTTCTCGTGCAGAACTCACCTAAGACGGTGCTCACGTGTGGAGGAGGCTTCGTGCAGAACTCACCTAAGACGGTGCTCACGTGTGGAGGGAGGCTTCTCGTGCAGAACTCACCTAAGACGGTGCTCACGTGTGGAGGAGGCTTCCCGTGCAGAACTCACCTAAGACGGTGCTCACGTGCGGAGGAGGCTTCATGTGCAGAACTCACCTAAGACGGTGCTCCACGTGTGGAGGCTTCGTGCAGAACTCACCTAAGACGGGGCTCACGTGTGGAGGAGGCTTCTCGTGCAGAACTCACCTAGTGACGGTGCTCACGTGTGGAGGAGGCTTCCGTGCAGAACTCTCCTAGTGACGGGGCTCACGTGTGGAGGAGGCTTCCCGTGCAGAACTCACCTAGTGACGGGGCTCACGTGTGGAGGAGGCTTCTCGTGCAGAACTCACCTAAGACGGTGCTCACGTGTGGGGGAGGCTTCTCGTGCAGAACTCACCTAAGACGGTGCTCACGTGTGGAGGAGGCTTCCCGTGCAGAACTCACCTAGTGACAGTGCTCACGTGTGGAGGAGGCTTCCCCTGCAGAACTCACCTAGTGACCGGTGCTCACGTGTGGAGGAGGCTTCTCGTGCAGAACCTCACCTAAGACGGTGCTCACGTGTGGAGGAGGCTTCATGTGCAGAACTCACCTAGTGACGGTGCTCACGTGTGGAGGGAGGCTTCTTGTGCAGAACTCACCTAGTGACGGTGCTCACGTGTGGAGGAGGCTTCCGTGCAGAACTCACCTAGTGACGGTGCTCACGTGGGAGGAGGCTTCGTGCAGAACTCACCTAGTGACGGTGCTCACGTGTGGAGGAGGCTTCTCGTGCAGAACTCACCCTAGTGACAGGGCTCACGTGTGGAGGAGGCTTCTCGTGCAGAACTCACCTAAGACGGTGCTCACGTAGGGAGGAGGCTTCCCGTGCAGAACTCACCTAAGACGGTGCTCACGTGTGGAGGAGGCTTCCAGTGCAGAACTCACCTAAGACGGTGCTCACGTGTGGAGGAGGCTTCGTGCAGAACTCACCTAGTGACGGTGCTCACGTGTGGAGGAGGCTTCTCGTGCAGAACTCACCTAAGACGGTGCTCACGCAGGAGGAGGCTTCCCGTGCAGAACTCACCTAGTGACAGTGCTCACGTGTGGAGGAGGCTTCTCGTGCAGAACTCACCTAGTGACGGTGCTCACGTGTGGAGGGAGGCTTCTCGTGCAGAACTCACCTAGTGACAGGGCTCCACGTGTGGAGGAGGCTTCTCGTGCAGAACTCACCTAGTGACAGGGCTCACGTGTGGAGGAGGCTTCCCGTGCAGAACTCACCTAGTGCCGGTGCTCACGTGTGGAGGAGGCTTCACGTGCAGAACTCACCTAAGACGGTGCTCACGTGTGGAGGAGGCTTCCCCTGCAGAACTCACCTAGTGACAGTGCTCACGTGTGGAGGAGGCTTCCGCAGAACTCACCTAGTGACGGGGCTCACGCGGGAGGAGGCTCTCGTGCAGAACTCACCTAAGACGGTGCTCACGGTGGAGGAGGCTTCGTGCAGAACTCACCTAAGATGGTGCTCACGTGTGGAGGAGGCTTCATGTGCAAAAGTTTCCATAGGCAGATTTTAAGGAACCAGCTACCCCTTCCAGAAAACAGCTACACTTACTCTGATTTCGCATGGAAAGGAACATTTGCTCTTTCTACTTCGGTCAAGTTTGTGTTACGAGAACCAGGAAGCTGTGTTGTGTTTCCCGTCCTCCATGTGCCCGCAGTGAATGGCCGAGAGAATGTGGTTTTTATCAATATTAATACTTTCTGGGACCCTGTTTCACGCAGGTCAGGAGTGATGGAGCAGAAATTGTTCAGGAGAATGCCTGAGAGCAGTCTCCAAAACACGGAGCGGTTTAACACGCCGGGCTGGGCTGGCCCGGCTGCTGCGCAGCTGCACACGCAGAGCTCAGGGTGTCAGCCGGAACGGGCCGGCTGGAGCATGGCTGTGTTTCCGCGGGCCGGGCCAGAGATTCTGGTGTTTCTTGGCACCGGGCTGCTGGGCCTGGGACACTTGCTGTGGGTTGGGTCAGCTGCGGTCCAGCACCTTTGTCTTTTGGTTTCCTCTGTGGAGACGCCGTCTTTATGCCCGTATAAATCAGCACATTTGCCAACTGGACTAGTGATTTTACTGGGAGTACCGATTGTTTTAATAATTAGGCACTAAGTTTTTATTGAATTGCTGTCATTGATGCTTCTGGGAAAAAAAAACCAAAAAAAAAAATAACCAATACACACTATGAAACTTGCAGTGTTGTGAGGCTGCTGGGTCTGAAAGATCAGTGTCCAACCAGAGTTTCTGCCCAGCACCACAAAGAGGGGCCGGATTAATTAATTACTTTAATTAGCACGTGACTTTGAAGTCTTAGATTAATCAGCATGTGACTCCTGGTTATTGGTACCCTTCTGGGAATTTTTCACCACCAAATGCAAATACCAGCCTAAAAATATTGCTTTGTTTGTACGTGGAGAGAATAGTACTGTACATCTATGGAAACAGCAAGTAATTAAAATGTTGATTACTCTAGTAAATCTCCAAAAACGCCCGATTATTTGTATTTCATATGTGCTCACATTTCGAGAAGTTAGCTCTCGCGCAACCGACCATGATTATCTGATATCCTCCGGAAGGTTAGCTGAGTTGTTTCCTATATTACTTAGGAAAAAATTTCTTTTCACAATTGAAAATGTCAGCATCAATTTAAAAGTAACACTAAGCATGTGCTGGCTTTCTGAGCCTTCTACAGCGCCCTGCCGTGGCTCTGGCTGTGACAGTTTGATTAGACCATCAATCCTCACTGCTAACAGCACTTTTCCTGAACACCTGGGCTTCAGGGTCACGGCGGAATCGAGCTACTGTTGTTTCTGCGACCCGACGTGTGTTCACCAGAGCAATTTACATTATGTGCGCAAATTAAAAGTTCCCTTATCACAACAGTTTACTTTAAAAAATGACCTCCCCACCCTTAAAGTTTTGTGATGTCGTGGAAGGTGCCTTTTCCTTTCCAAACACCCCCAAGCCCCCAGTTAAAGTTCCATGTTGGAGATGCTGCCTGGGCTTCTGAGAGACCTTTAGGACACAGTCACCCGCAAGCCGAAGGAGTGTCTCTCTCACTGTGCTCTTTAGACGCCCACCCCAGATGCGGCAAACTGAAATAATCTTGTCATTCATTTCTTGTGTCATGTAGAGAGATCTGCCATGTTTGCACAAACATTATTTTGTTAACTGTCTTCCCAGATTTAAGCCCAAATAAGTACTTTGAATGTGTCCTGTATTGCTGAGAGTCGTTTGCTTTCTGCTCCAAAGTTCTGCTTCTGAACTGTTGCGGAGGTCTGATGCCTGTTTTTCCTGTTTATGTTGTAGTGTTTGAGATAAACGCCTGCTTCTATTTCAATGCAGATTGTTGAGTGGCTGGCTGTTGCTGGGGCACACTGTTCAATGGAGCAATATCCAAGTTTTGGATACCATAATTATCTCTTGTCCTCACTGCTTTTTCTTCAGATAATGGGAGGAGGGAAGTGTAGCAGGCCAGGGGCACTGTGGGCAGAGGTGCGGCCTCTCTGCCCTGTCTGAGCCGGTTCCTGGGAGTCACAGGCCACCTTGGAAGGTGTTTCTGCCCGTGCAGGGAGAGGCGAGAGGGGCCGGCGGCAACTCCATCTGCCACGGAGGTGGGATTCTCGGGGCTTCCCTGGGCTGTGCTGCTCCTTTCCAGGTGCTTGTGAGTGGCGCCGTGCCAGGGTGCTGCGTCCCGTGTGAGAGGTGCTGTCTCCCTGATGGGGAGGCCACGGAGCCGTGGAAACCGCCGCCTTCTTTGATGCCCTGCTTTTCTCCGCATCTTCTTGAAATCCTTTATGGCTTCATTCTAATTTTTTCTTTTTTCTTTTCTTTTTTTTTTTGATCACACCCGGCAATGCCCAGGGGTTACTCCTGGCTCTGCACTCAGGAATTACTCCTGGCGGTGCTCGGGACCGTATGGGATGCCGGGATCGAACCGGCATAGGCCGGCCGCGTGCAAGGCAAACGCCCTACCCACTGGGCTATCGCTCCGGCCCCTCATTATAATTTTTTCAACGGTCTGTTTGTTCATGTGTATTTGAACACAGGAAAGTGTTGCTAGAGAAAAGTGTGCTGAAGCTCATGGGGGGGTCAGATCCCGGCCGGGCCCTGGAGGTGGGATTCCTGGCCTCTGACACCGGCAGGGGTGTCTCCTGGAGCCCAGGTCAGACTCCCCGGACGCCCTTTGTCTTCCTCAAGGCGCTGTTCAGGTTCAGGAAGTCAGGGAAGTCACTCACAGAATGGAAAACAGCCGCAGCCAGGAGAGGGGCCACAGCTACCTGGGGACCCCTAAGCTCTTCCCAGTGACGCAGTGTGGTGTGTGGGGAAGTTCACTGAAGGATAACCATTTGGCCCAGTTTTGGTGCTCCCATTCCTCTTTCTGGTGCTGTGACCTTGAGCATTCTTTTGCGTCTTGGTCCCCATGCCGTGTGTGGCACTGCAGAGCAAGCGCAGGTGTCCGGGCAGCTCTCGCCCCTCTCCAGGCCCAGGCTACGGGCCCGCAGGTAGCTCTCGCCCCTCTCCAGGCCCAGGCTGGCGGGCCCCCAGGTAGCTCTCGCCCTCTCCCGCCCATAACTACTCGACAATGAGAGCAGCAGGGCAGGCCAGAAATGAATAAAGTATTTACTGTGAGGGAAAGAGAATCCAGCTCCTCATGGCCCTGGGTCAGCCTTGGGCGTAGCCTTGCTTAAACCCGCCCCTCCAGGCTTTTCTGCTGTGTACCCTGAAGCAGCTCCTGCAGCCAGGGCGGCAGCTCTTACGCCTCTCACACTCGATTGTGCAGTCAACAGTGCCCGGGTCACCGCAGAGTGGGGTGAGACCGAGAGTACCGTGTTGGAAGGACGGCCCCAGCCATGCCCAGCTGCCGCAACTGGCTTTCAGCACCAGCCTAGACGCCCCTATTTTGGGAGCTCACGGTCGCTGCGGGAGTCAGCGGAGTGAGGGAGCAGATCACGGGTGTTAGAAAATAACACAGTGGGTAGACGCACATGATGGTGTGGGGCGAGGCTGGCAAGTGGCAAGTGGCATCGACTTTGTGATTTTCGACAGACCTTGTAGGGAATGTCTCCAAAGCAGTTGGTTTCAGTGTCTTTTGGAGCTAATTGCAGGCTCTCAGACGTCAGTGATAAATAATCCAAGGGAGTAGTTCGGAGGCATTTGGAGCAGATCCTTGATTGATGAGGAGGAATGTTTCAAAGGCATTCGCGGCCCAGGGCTGAGCAGGGACAATGTGGCGCCCTTGGTGGACTCCCGCTGGCCGGAGCTTGAGAGTGGAGGGCTCCAGCGCTGCCCCCAGACTGTCTCCCTTGACTGCGGGGCTGGTGGTTCAGGCCGGGGTTGCCTCGCCCTGGGGGCGCACGTGTGCTGGGCGGAGCAGGGCTCAGGGCTCCTGCCCTGGCCCTCGGCATAAACAAGATACTGGTCAGGCTGTAATTTCTACTATCCAGGAAAAATGGACATTGTGAGCAGTCGTTCCGGGCCATGTTGGAATGTGCAGAGAAAGACGCCTGGTGATCGCTGCGCTGCCGTTCATTCAGAAAACACCGGCCAGAGAGGTGGCGCTGGGGCGGCCGGGCACCCTCAGGCGGAGTCACCCTGCGGCGGGCTGCCTCATGTTCCCCGTTGCCAGGCGGTCGCCCAAAGCGCCTGGCCGACGTCCTGGTGCCCACCAGCGCTGAAGGCCCTCACCTACTGCCCACCTGTCCCTCACCCACTGCCCACCTGTCCTCACCCACTGCCCGCCTGCCCTCACCCACTGCCCACCTGTCCTCACCCACTGCCCGCCTGCCCTCACCCACTGCCCTCCTGTCCTCACCCACTGCCCGCCTGTCCTCACCCACTGCCCTCCTGTCCTCACCCACTGCCCGCCTGTCCTCACCCACTGTCCTCCTGTCCTCACCCACTACCCACCTGTCCTCACCCACTGCCCGCCTGTCCTCACCCACTGTCCTCCTGTCCTCACCCACTGCCCGCCTGCCCTCACCCACTGCCCGCCTGCCCTCACCCACTGCCCGCCTGCCCTCACCCACTGTCCTCCTGTCCTCACCCACTGCCCGCCTGCCCTCACCCACTGTCCTCCTGTCCTCACCCACTGCCCGCCTGTCCTCACCCACTGCCCGCCTGTCCTCACCCACTGCCCCCTGTCCTCACCCACTGCCCGCCTGTCCTCACCCACTGCCCGCCTGTCCTCACCCACTGCCCGCCTGCCCTCACCCACTGCCCGCCTGCCCTCACCCACTGCCCGCCTGCCCTCACCCACTGCCCACCTGTCCTCACCCACTGCCCACGTGCCCCTCACCCCGCCTGTCCCTCACCTCCTATTGCCTCCTTGACTCTTCTGACCCTCTGGCCAGGTTGGCTGGGGATCACCAAGCATGGCCCTTGGACTCCCTGCGCCCTGCCTGCCTGGCCCGCCCGTCCGTGGTATGCCTCCAGCTTGGTTTCCAGCTTACTTTTTTTTATCAGGTGAGATGTGACTGGGCTGCATTGTCTCTACAGACCCGAGGTGCCCTTTGCGGCCACTCGGTAACTCTTACTTACCTTTACTTCCTTGGCCTTGGTCTTTACATATCCTCTGAACGGACCTTCCTCACGTGGACCTCAGCGTCACCCGGCGGGGTTCCGGCTGCAGAGCGCTGGTTGGGAGCAGCCTCTCTTCCGGCTGGGCGCTGTCTGCCGGCATATGGCCTAGCATTGCCGAGTGCCAAAGGGAGGAATAATCAGTTTGTCTTCGAGGGTTGTGAAATTGAACTGACTTATCGCCGTCCGATAGATGAGAAAACACTTGATAAGTTCCGATGAATACACTCTGACAATGAGCTGCACCCCTCCTGAACGCCCTAAACTCCTGCGCGGATCCGATATGCTGCTTCCTTCTGGGCCGCCTCCGAGCCCATGCAAGAGCCAAGTGGGATTGCCCACATTCCACCGGCATCTTCTAGAAAACCTCTTGTCTGGTGAAACCTTGTCTCCTGACAACCGCCCCAGCCCAGCCTGCCTGTGTTCAGGAGTTTCTTTTTGATCTTGGTTCCCTGCACTGGACGCTAATTAATGTGTTGTTCCTGGGGCTCCCTCAGCCTCTAACATACTCTCTGGGCATTTCCCAGACCGTCTCGGTGGGTCGCAGCCTCTGCCCTGCACCTCTCAGCTGTAGGCACCATCTCCGCGACAGTGTTGTTCGGCTGTAGAGTCTTTATTGCGCAGTACTGGGTTAGGAAGTCTTTATTGTGCAGTGCTGGGTTAGAAAGTCTTTATTGCGCAGTGCTGGGCTAGAGAGTCTTTGCGCAGTGCTGGGTTAGAAAGTCTTTATTGGGGCGGCGATAGTCCAGCGGGTAGGGCATTTGCCTTACGCGGCCGGCCCATGCCGGCCTGGGTTCGATCCCGGCATCCCATATGGTCCCCTGAGCACTGCCAGGAGTAATTCCTGAGTGCAGAACCAGGAGTAACCCCTGAGCACTGCCGGGTGTGACCCAAAAAGCAAAAATAAATAAATAAATAAATAAATAAATAAATAAATAAATAAATAAATAAATAAATAAATCTTTAAAAAAAAAGGAAGTCTTTATTGCGCAGTGCTGGGTTAGAAAGTCTTTATTGTGCAGTGCAGGGTTAGAAAGTCTTTGTTGCGCAGTGCTGGGTTAGAACATCTTTGTTGCGCAGTGCTGGGTTAGAGAGTCTTTATTGCACAGTGCTGGGTTAGAAAGTCTTTGTTGCGCAGTGCTGGGTTAGAACGTCTTTACTGCGCAGTACTGGGTTAGAGAGTCTTTATTGCGCAGTGCTGGGTTAGAAAGTCTTTACTGCGCAGTGCTGGGTTAGAAAGTCTTTACTGCGCAGTGCTGGGTTAGAAAGTCTTTGTTGCGCAGTGCTGGGTTTAGACGGATTCAAGGTTGTCTTCTCTGAGCTGTTCTTCGGCCTGCGGGGAGCGCTTTTGTGCCCACCATGGCGCACGGGGCCTGGCTGGGCACTGACTCTGCTCAGTCTCAGGCACAGCAGCCAACGCTTCTGTTATGAGGTCAGTTGAATGTCCTGTAGAGGAGCTTCAGTGGAACTATGAGCTTTTTAAGTACTTACGAGAAAATTGGACGTTCTCGCAGGAACCTTCCGAGTAATTCTGGACAGTAGAGTTTAGTGTGACCTTGAGTCTCACCTTTGCCTCTGTAAAGGCTCTACGTGGTTCGCACTGGGTTCTGTAGCACTTCTTTCATGTATGTATGTATGTATGTATGTATGTATGTATGTATTTAGCTTTTTTTTTTCTGGGGTCACATCAAGCGATGCTCAGGGGTCACTCCTGGCTCTTTGCTCAGGAATTACTCCTGGCGGTGTTTGGGGACCACATGAGATGCCGGGATCGAACCCGGGTTGGCCATGCACAAGGCAAACGCCCTACCCTCTGTGCTATTGCTCCGGCCCATCATTTTTTATGTAACATTAAACTGTTTATTATATCAAACTTGGTGTTCCTATTTAATATATGGCAAATTTTTCTAATATTTTTTGACAAAAGCAAAACATACAAAAATCACCTTTGTTAATTAGTTTCTCATAGAAACATTTCTGCTCTTGTGAAAGTTACATGAAAATAAAATTTAAAAAATAGGAAAAATAATATGTAAACACTTTTAGAGAATCCAAAGTCATAACTAAAAGTACAATATGAATCTTATTCTTTACCGTTTAAAATAAATGTACTCTAATGTAGGATCATCTGTATTAGCATCTTCATGTTGGTTATTTGTAGTTCGAGTTTAAGAGCTGTGTATTACTACCCACTTGTGTTTTGTTTGAACCTTTGTCCGGCCTCTGTGTGGGGGTGCCCACCTGCAGCCCCTCCCTGCCGGCCCTGCCCACCACAGGCTCGGCCACTCTCTCCCCTGCTCAGCAGGAAACTTTCCTCCTTTATTCATGTTAAACACAACAAATACGGGATATTGCCTTGGGGTTTCAATCTGGAGAGGAGATTTTTCACGTCATAATTTTCACCGAACGGTTGTTAAATACCATTGACTTGCCTTAACTGTTAAGACTTGTTCAGGGGTGTGTGCCTGACCTGGTCCCGCCTGTTTTCATCTCCCTGTTTGTTATTCTTACAACCATGTGCTCTTGCTGCATTCTCCTGAGAGTTCATGATCTGACGTTATTGCTTTGGCGTCTCTATTATTTTCAACTTCCAGTAAGAAGAAATGTTGATACAAATATCAATTGTATTTCTCCCCACTATCCCTTAGGTGTGGGGGGACATGGGCATTTTTATATTCTGTCATGACCATGCAGATTCTTGATGGGAGATTCCAGAATGTTCAGGAAACTTGTACAAAACACACTTCCGAATATGTTGCTCTTCTGCTTTGTTACTTGACCCGTTAAAGAGAAGTCCTTGATTCTCGGCACCACATTATGTTATCGGTGTGGGTACTCTTTTCTTCTTCAGGGAGGGGGTCCGTCCTGCTGTCCTCAGGGCTCACTCCTGACTGCAGCCAGGCCACTTCGGGGCATTCAGGGATGGTATGAGATGCCAGGGACAGCTGCGAGGCGTGTGCCCTGCCCAGACCTGTCATTCCTGCCCGATGGTGAGCTGGAGGAGGAGAAGTAACCTAAGCAAATCACAAGGGAACGATGCATATTCGACTTTGTTTAGGGCTTATATGTAGAGGTGCTGAGGACTGACTCCTGACTGGGCTTTTGGCAGGACTCCACGGGAGCCGTATGTGGTGCTGGGATTAAGCTCTGGCTCAGAGCACGCCAGGCCGATACACGGCCCGCCATGTGCTGGGATTAAGCTCTGGCTCAGAGCACGCCAGGCCGATACACGGCCCGCCATGTGCTGGGATTAAACTCTGGCTCAGAGCACATGAGGCCGATACGACCCGCCATGTGCTGGGATTAAACTCTGGCTCAGAACACGCCAGGCCGATACACGGCCCGCCATGTGCTGGGATTAAACTCTGGCTCAGAGCACGCGAGGCCGATACACGGCCCGCCATGTGCTGGGATTAAGCTCTGGCTCAGAGCACGCCAGGCCGATACACGGCCCGCCATGTGCTGGGATTAAACTCTGGCTCAGAGCACATGAGGCCGATACACGACCCGCCATGTGCTGGGATTAAACTCTGGCTCAGAGCACGCCAGGCCGATACACGGCCCGCCATGTGCTGGGATTAAACTCTGGCTCAGAACATGCGAGGCCGATACGGCCCGCCATGTGCTGCGATTAAACTCTGGCTCAGAACACGCCAGGCTGATACACGGCCCGCCATGTGCTGGGATTAAACTCTGGCTCAGAGCACGCGAGGCCGATACACCGCCCGCCATGTGCTGGGATTAAGCTCTGGCTCAGAGCACGCCAGGCCGATACACGGCCCGCCATGTGCTGGGATTAAACTCTGGCTCAGAGCACGCCAGGCCGATACACGGCCCGCCATGTGCTGGGATAAACTCTGGCTCAGAGCATGCCAGGCCGATACCACGGCCCGCCATGTGCTGGGATTAAACTCTGGCTCAGAGCACGCCAGGCCGATACACGGCCCGCCATGTGCTGGGATTAAACTCTGGCTCAGAGCACGCCAGGCCGATACACGGCCCGCCATGTGCTGGGATTAAACTCTGGCTCAGAGCACGCCAGGCCGATACACGGCCCGCCATGTGCTGGGATTAAACTCTGGCTCAGAGCACGCCAGGCCGATACACGCCCGCCATGTACTGGGATTAAACTCTGGCTCAGAGCACGCCAGGCCGATACACGGCCCGCCATGTGCTGGGATTAAACTCTGGCTCAGAGCACGCCAGGCCGATACACGGCCCGCCATGTGCTGGGATTAAACTCTGGCTCAGAGCACGCCAGGCCGATACACGGCCCGCCATGTGCTGGGATTAAACTCTGGCTCAGAGCACGCCAGGCCGATACACGGCCCGCCATGTACTGGGATTAAACTCTGGCTCAGAGCACGCCAGGCCGATACACGGCCCGCCATGTGCTGGGATTAAGCTCTGGCTCAGAGCACGCCAGGCCGATACACGGCCCGCCAAGTGCTGGGATTAAACTCTGGCTCAGAGCACGCGAGGCCGATACACGGCCCACCATGCTAGGCGTCTGGCCCAGTAATGCATCTGAAGAACCACATTCCTTTAGTTTATAATTTTGCAAAAACTTAGTGGATTTTTCAAGTTCTCTTGTGTATGTATATACACAGACACAAATATCTGGATTTTTTTTTCAGATATATACTTACAATGATGAAAAGTACATCATATGAAAATGTTAAATTTTTTGCCTAGTTTAATAGGAAGTTATAGTTTCCTATGGTGATGTGTACAGCCATAGTTTTATATATTTAAAACATGGTAATTATCTGTCATCATTTTCAGTAAATGGAAATAGAATAGGTCAGACTCATTTTTTCCTTAAATTCTGTTCTGCAAACAAATTTCAAGAGTCCTGTAAATGATTATGATTCTTAGTTTGGTGTTGTTATCCATTTCTTACTATTCTAATGTCATTGTACTTTTTTGATAATTTATGTTTAAAACAAAATTGGTGAATGACGAGAAACATTTTATCTAAATTTTCAACACAGCAGTGGAAGATTCAGATATGACATTTGTCAATTACATTTTTGTCATCGCAAATCTATAAGGAGAATGTTACTCTCGGGTGATATTTTAATGTACTTTAATTGTTGAACCAACTCCGCCTGGAATGCACAGGTTGGCCATCGCGTTGTTCTTTGCCTTCTCACCTCGCTTTGGCTGCTCTCTGTTAATTCCCAGCACTCACGGACTCTCTCTGAAGGGTGTGTGTGAAGGCCTGAGGCCATCTCATTGCTCTTCCATGGCAGTCGTTTTGAGGTCGCAGTCGCTCATTGTTCTGGAGCTTTCTGAGGCCCCTGTGGTCTCGCCCAGTGAGGACTGGGTCTCCTCGTCCCCTCTGGGCCTCAGATCCCAGAGCCAGGAACGTGCCCACGCCTCCTGCCCCTCAGCAGTCCCCGTTTCCGGTCCTTTCTGGCCAAGAGGAGCTGGGACCTCTGTTTTATAGGTGCGGAGACCCAGAGGAGCACAAAAGCTGTAGAACAAACCCTCACAGCTTCTCTAGGCTTTGGTTTTTACTGTGTGAAATGATGACTTGATATTAAGCATATACTAAATGTTCTTTATTGTTGTAGCTGCCCTCTGATGAAATCTATATACTTTGTTCCTTTTATAAGCATCTTCCACATTTCCTGCTACCTTCTTTTTAAAAACGGTGTTTGTAAAAAATTTCTTCCCAGTCTTTGTTTATTGTGGAAGAATGCCTCTAGCAAGCGGGTATAAAATAATAACTTTTACTGCACTGTTTTTGTTCACGAAGGACAAAATGAAGTCTGCCATTCCTCACCCACAGCATTTAGTAAAAAGTCATGTTCAGATAAAGCCACAGAAACTGTGATCGCGTGTTTGCTCAGGTCTGTGCTGGTGGTCTCGGCATGGCTGCTCTCGGCACCATCTGCCTTCCCGAGGAAGCAGAGCGCTGCCCGCAGGAGTTGCTCGGGCAGGTCCGCACAGTCCTTGCTGTAGAGCATCTTTACTGACCACTCTGAGTCTCGGCAGGGCTTGAGGCTGCAGGCTCCAGAGACGGCTCCGGCCCGGTGACCTGTGTCAATCCTCTGCGGGTTTTAACGGGAAGTTTCTGTCCCGGCTTGTGATTTCCTGCCGCCTTTGAGTGCAGCGGGGGCATCTGTGGATGATCGTTTTTCCACGCATCTGCGCCAGCTTGGACACACGTGGCCTTTAACAGAGTCACAGGAATGGCAGAGTGCCTCCTGCCCCCTCGGGTCTGTCCCTGCGCCCTCCTCCCCGGGCTTCCCGGCTGCCACTCCCTCTCTCGAATTACTGTCCGAGTCCCTCAGCAGTGCTGGTGTGCTCTGAATTCCCTGTCCGCCGCCTGGCGGTGCTGGCTTCGGTTTTGTCGCATGTAACTTGTCCACACTCTGTGCTGATCAATTCCAGTTTGAATTTTTGCTTCTGCCTAGAAAATGGCTGCTTGAAGGTTTGTCTTTAAGTTAACAAGAGAATGTTTTCACTTTACTGCTTTCCTTGCTTTGACTAAGATAAGCAAAACTCAACACACAGATGTAAATTTAATTCGTCGGCTGCTTTCTTACCCTTTTTTTACAGAAACACATTTTGGCTAACTCAGAAATCCAAGTGCAGAGTTCCTCACAGAGGTGTCACACGTGTATTTATGGCCTCTCCGGGACGCGGCACAGATAACTCTCACTCCGCACGTGGCGGTTCCCAGCCTTCATCGTCATTATTCACTCACTTCCATGATAGAACTTGGAAACATTTTTTCATTGTATATAACTGGTTTGAAGGCCACTGAACAGGAGAAAAATGCTAAGTGTAAGGACTGAAGTATTCTGGTGTGATTCTTGATAAACGATCAAGAAAACGGTTTTTCTCTCCTCTGCCTTGCCCTCTGCACGGAGACATGTCCAGCCGGCCGGCCCTTGGCTCCCTGAGAGCTGGGGCAGTGCTGGAGGCGGTCAGGTGTGCAGAGTCAGAGCCTCGGTTGGTGGAAGACGACGCCCCCGGGCGGCGGCAGGAAGGGGCCCACCGTGAGCTGTGTGTGGGGCATCTGACCCTCCCGTGGCCTGGGTGTCCTTACTCTTGAGGGTGGACCGTGGCTCCCGCCACTCTCCCCATTTCCTTGAGCACGGTCGCACTGAAAGGCGGACAGTCTTGTCCCTGAGTCCCTGCAGCACGGCACTGCCAGCGGGGCTGGCATAGCCTTGGTGGCGCTGAGAAGGGTCAGCGGGAGGAGAGCAGCGCCGTGGACAGGGGGTGAGTCCAGGGCTCAGCCCGCAGCACTCAGGTCTGCCTCAGCTCCGAGTGCCTCTCCGTGCACAGTCCCGTCCGGGGCCCTGGGTCCTTGCTCTCCCCCTCACGGCCGTGTGGCGACCTGGTGTGGGGTGCGTGTGCTCTCCCCTCACGGACCGTGTGGCGACCTGGTGTGGGGACGTGTGCTCTCCCCCCTCTCGGCCCTGTGTCGACCTGGTATGGGAGTCGTGTGCTCTCCCCTCACGGCTGTGTGCTCTCCCCCACGGCCGTGTGGCGACCTGGTGTGGGGGGTCGTGTGCTCTCCCCTCAGCGGGCCTGGGGGCCCCCCCTGTGCACCTGGGGGGGGGACAGCTCCCCCCCGGCCCCCGTAGCGCCCCCCCCCGGCCGCCCCCCCACGCGCGCCTGGGGGGGGCGCCCCCCCCGGCCCTGCGACCTGTTGGGTGTGCCCCCCCCGGGCGCCGGGTCGCCCCGGCCGTGTGTCGACCTGGTGTGGGGTCGTGTGTTCTCCACTCACGGCCGTGTGCTCTCCCCTCACGGCCTTGTGGCGACCTGGTGTGGGACGTGTGCTCTCCCCTCACAGCTGTGTGGCGACCTGGTATTGGGATGTGTGCTCGCACCAGCCCCAGGCCAACACACCATTGCGCTGTGGGCCTACCTCAGGCCAGCTTCTGCCACGGCTACTGGCGCCCTTCGGCTCAGCAGTCCCCAATGTCTGCAGAGTGCTTGAGGAGCGGCAGGGTCCTGCCCTCACGGCCTCTGGATCTGATCTCCGAGGTGGTCTTTGAACCTATAAACTCGACCCCTTCCTGCTGCCCTGAGAGTCTCGGGCAAGCCTGGAGGGTCTCTGAGCAGGGACGAACCGCCTCCACGGCCTCCTGTGTGCTGCACCCGACAGTTGTGACCAAGTGCCCACTTTTCTCTTTGAAGTTCACAGCCCCAAGTCCCTTATCCACGTGGAAACTTGTGGCCAAGATGAAGGCGACGTCTGTCGTCGCTGCAGCCAGAGCAGGAGCCCCCGGGTGTGCCTCCCGGGCATGCCCAAGCAGCAGTTCCTGCTATTCGCTGGACAAGTCCGCAGACCAGAGCGGGAACTTCGAGGACGGCCTCTTCTGTCTTGGGGCCCGGCGCTCAGTCCCACAGCAGTGACAGCACGGAGAAGCTCGGCGGGGCAAGCAAGGCCTCCCGTGTCAGGGGCTAGAGGAGTTCTGGGCTCACTGGGTAGCCGCAAAAGTACAGCCGCAGCAGGGACTCAGCCACTCTCGTGTGGGGATACTCCCGGACAACACCAGCTGTGGAGTCGCTCTCGAGAGACAGTTCTCCGCCTGCCACCTGGCACTAAAGAGGAGGCGACTCAAACGGCTGGTCCCGTTTCACGCCCCTGTCATGCGAATAGTGAGAAGGGCCCGCCGTTTCACACCCCGTCATCGCGAGTAGTGAGAAGGGTCCGCCGTTTCACGCCCGTCATGCGAATAGTGAGAAGGGCCCGCCGTTTCACGCCCCGTCATGCGAATAGTGAGAAGGGGCCCGCCGTTTCACGCCCGTCATGCGAAGTAGTGAGAAGGGCCCGCCGTTTCACGCCCGTCATGCGAATAGTGAGAAGGGCCCGCCGCTTTCACGCCCGTCATGCGGAATAGTGAGAAGGGCCCGCCGTTTCACGCCCCGTCATGCGAATAGTGAGAAGGGCCCGCCGTTTCACGCCCGTCATGCGAATAGTGAGAAGGATCCGCCTGTTTCACATCCCGACATGTGAATAGTGAGAAGGGTCCGTCGTTTCACGCCCGTCATGTGAATAGTGAGAAGGGTTCGCCGTTTCACGCCCGTCATGCGAATAGTGAGAAGGGTCCCCCTGTTTCCACGCCCGTCATGCGAATAGTGAGAAGGGTCTGCCCATTTCACGCCCGGCATGCGAATAGTGAGAAGGATCCGCCGTTTCATGCTCCGTCATGCGAATAGTGAGAAGGATCCGCCGTTTCACGCCCGTCATGCGAATAGTGAGAAGGATCCGCCGTTTCACGCCCCGTCATGCGAATAGTGAGAAGGGTCCACCACGCCCCGTCATGCGAATAGTGAGAAGGGTCCGCCGTTCCACGCCCCATCATGCAAATAGCGAGAAGGATCCGCCGTTTCACACCCCGTCATGCGAATAGTGAGAAGGGTCCACCACGCCACGTCGGTGTGAGCCGGCCCTGGGCAGTGTGCAGCAGCCCGTGGGAGGAACGGCCCCGCGAGCACCGCCAAGAGCAGCTGCACAGCGGATAAAACAGAGCAGCTGTCCGGTCTGTGCATTGTCTGTGCTCTTCCCTAGTGCGGTGCTCAGCTTGAGGGTTGAGCTCACCACAGCTGTGACTCATGACGTTCGGTGGGTCGGGCCGAGGCCCAGTGGGGGTTTCTCCGCGAGGTTTTCCCATCAGAACATGAGATCTGCGTGCAGGTTCGTCTCCGAGGGGCCCTGCTGCCCAGGGTGCCCAGGAGTCTGGCAGGAGACAGTCAGAGAATAGACGTGGAGGAAGCCGGGCTCCTGCAGCAGCCGCTGGGGCTGGCGGGTGGCCGTGAGCGCTGGCGGCAGTTGCTCACGAGTCACTGGTGCAGTTGCTCTCCTGAGGGTCGAGGGACCTCTGTCCAGTCTCCTCCGCTGGTCCGCCCTGCCTAGCCCCGCTGGCAGCACCTTGTCCAGCAGTGGACAGTGGCAGAGTCTCCACTCTGCCTGCTGATGCGACCCCCAAATCTTGAATTTATCACCACCGTTGCTGTTTCTTTTTTCTTTGGAAGACTTGTCAAAGAGATGATTGGTTTGAAGGTTTCTCATTGATTCCTGTTGCCTTGAGCGCCATTTTGATGACGGTAGGACCTTTCCTGTCTGGTAGCTCTGGCAGGACCCTGAAGGCAAGAACAATTGCACCAGCATTCTCCTTGCGTGGAGATCTGCTTGGTGAAGATGAGATTCTTCGTCCCAGGAAAGTTTTGCAGGCACTTTATCCAACCTTTGCGTGAGTGCTTACGGAGATGTGCTAACACGGATTTTAAAGTCTGTTAAATGCTCCAACTTCCAGTAATGGGCTTTTCTTCCCTACAGATAAATTAAGGCTGTTTTAGGCCGCCGTGGCTTGAGAGCCGGCCTGCTCTGTTTCCTGCGGGGGATCCTGCATTAGGACAGCAGGCCGGAGCGCTGCAGTCTGCAGATAGGGGGCCGGCTGCTGGGTGGGCTGCCCTGTGTGCGCCATCGCAGGTTCCTCCGGACTCCGCCTGCGTCTGCGGCCTCAGGGCGGGCGAGAGCCTGTGCTCTGTCTCTGGCCTCTGCTGAGGTGACCGAACCTTCATCCTTCAAACCTTGAGATGGAAAGCCCACAGCAGCCAGAGCAGAGGCAGGCAGGGCGCAAGACTGTGTCCTTTGGGCGGGAAGAGGCTTGGAGTAGTGGATTCTCAGTCAGCTGGTGGCCCGGTGACCCTGAGCTGTGGGTGTGGGCATGAGTGGGACCAGCTGAGGAGCTGGCAGGCGTGGTGCTGGCACCGTCCTGCAGTTCTGAAGGCCAGTGCTTGGTGCTTCTTGCCAGCACTGCTCGAGGTTGCTGGCGGTGGAGCAGAGGCTCACCCTCCCACCCCTGGGGCTGCACTTCTCCACAGAAGAGAGCAGACAGGAGGCAGCAGGACCGGCAGTGAGGCCATCTCTGAAGGGAACCCCACCCCAGCTCTTTGGCCCTGTGCGCCATTGGGGTGGCTCCTGTCTCTGCTCTATGGGCCTGCTGCTATCCCCAGAGACTGGGCTTTGGTGGCTGCAGCTGGCAGAGGCCCGTAGGGGTGTGGGCACTGCTGGTGGGTGAGGCCCTGAGAGCTTCAGGCTGCTTCTGACCCCAGGAGAGCAGTGGCCTTGTGTCAGGCACGCTCATGGAGTGGACCGCACAGATGTTGTCCCCTTTAGTGACCACCTCCCCTGCCCTCCTGGTGGACTCCTGCGCCCCTCTGCGCCTCCCTTGTGCCCTTGACGCTACTGGAGTTTCCCTTCGTTGGGCCTCCTGTTGCGTGTCGCTCTCGTTGCCTCGCCTCCTCTCTCTCTGTCCTTCCCTTCAGGATGAATCTTGCTCAGGCGGCTCTCCTCGGCGCTGCTTTCGCTTACCCCTTCTCTTCTGCTCTCCCGTCGGCTCCTCTGTTTCTTCATCCCCGCACTAGGTGTGATGCGCCAAGACTGCGCCTTTCACCGCTGTAGACAGTGTCCCTGAGGCCCTAGCAGATGGCTGGCAGAGTCCTGTGCAGTGCCCCTCAGGACTCTCCATGCAGTGCTCCTGAAGACCTGTGCAGTACCTAGGCATGCCCCCAGGCAGTGCCAGGGCCCAGGCCCCTGGACCTGGGCTTGGCTTGGGCCTCGCTCCAGCCTGTCCCCTGCTCTTGAGACAATTCATCGCACCTTTCCCGTTGGTGCTGGAACCCTGGTCTTGCTGATTAATGTGTTCCGCACCTTGCTCTCGCACGGTGGGACGGCAGAGTCATGTTGAGGAAGAGCAGGCGTGTGTTGATTCGGCTTCATCTCTAGTTACAGGTGGGCGAGAGATAACCTTAGAGGAGTATCTGAATCATATCAGAATGTCTGATACTGCCTGTGGGTAAAAACTATGATTTTTATTCAAGTTGATTTTAAATATGATACATCATTGAAGTTGTAGTAGAGTGAGAAAGTCTCTCAGGAAATGCTGAAGATTTTAGGTGTTTCCGTTGATGTGGATTTCACTTTGGACGCCACCTTCTGAGCCTTCACTAAGGAGTGCGCTGCCGCGGTGGGGAGACGGTTCTTTAGCATTTAGGACATCAGTGTGTCCTTTAACGAGAGAGGTACACACGTTTTGAGGTTATGCAGAAGTGTCTTTTGCACATAGATACATAATGCATATGTATGCTCCATGTGCATGTAGTTAGTATGTAAAGTATATGTGCATGTGTTCATATGTATGTGTCCATGTGTAGTATAATGTGGATGCATATAGTTAGTATATAAAGTATATGCATGTGTTCATATGTATGTGTCCATGTGTAGTATAATATGGATGCATGTAGTTAGTCACGATCACGATCTCACAATCTTCCCGTTGATCATCTATTTGCTAGAGCGGGCACCAGTAATATCTCCATATGTCCTGTCTCATGCCAGTAGAGCCAGGGGCATCGGCTTGCTACAGGAACATAAAGAGCCTCAAACAATTATATTAGGTCATGGGAATGACCCAATATAATTATTACTGGAATTTGGCATATCAAATACAACACGAGAAGCTTGCCAGGCTTGCCGAGCGGGAGGCAAACTCTATTAAACACCTCCAAATAAAGCATTTATTGTTGAGCAGCGGCCGGGCGCGAGCAGGGCAGTGATGGGCTGGTCTGCTGGGTGGAGTTCTGATGAGAGGGAAGTCTGAATGTGGAAAATGGCGGCACCCGTGGAGTGAGGGGGGGCATTCTGGCTTGTTGTGAGGCTCTGCCGAGGTGGTGGGCCCGGGCTAGAACCTGCCATGCCTCCCGACTGCCTCATGAACGGCTGTGCACAGGGAGAGCAAGGAACAGCTCTGCCCCATGTGTGAGAGTCTCTGGACCAGCATACCTGGGCCGGATTGAGGAAAAAAGCTGCTGTAGGGTGGGTGTCGATGATCCTGGCTCTGATGGGCTGGGCTGCTGGGTGGAGTTCTGATGAGAGGGAAGTCCGAATGTAGAAAATGGCGCTACCCGTGGAGTGAGGCGGGGCGTTCTGGCTTGTGAGGCTCTGCCGAGGTGGTGGGCCAGGGCTAGAACCCGCCATGCCTCCCGACTGCCTCATGAATGGCTGTGCACAGGGAGAGCAAGGAACAGCTCTGCCCCATGTTTGAGAGTCTCTGGACCAGCATACCTGGGCTGGATTGAGGAAAACTGCTACAGGGTGGGTGTCCATGATCCGGGCTGTGATGGGCTGGTCTATGTAGTTAGTATGTAAAGTATATATGCATGTGTTCATATGTATGTGTCCACGTGTAGTATAATGTGGATGCATGTAGTTAGTATGTAAAGTATATGTGCATGTGTTCATATGTATGTGTCCATGTGTAGTATAATGTAGATGCATGTAGTTAGTATGTAAAGTATATATGCATGTGTCCACATGTAGTATAATGTGGATGTATGTAGTTAGTATGTAAAGTATATGTGCATGTGTTCATATGTATGTGTCCATGTGTAGTATAATATGGATGCATGTAGTTAGTATGTAAAAGTATATGTGCATGTGTTCATATGTATGTGTCCATGTGTAGTATAATGTAGATGCATGTAGTTAGTATGTAAAGTATATATGCGTATGTTCATATGTATGTGTCCATGTGTAGTATAATGTGGATGCATGTAGTTAGTATGTAAAGTATATATGCATGTGTTCATATGTATGTGTCCATGTGTAGTATAATGTGGATGCATGTAGTTAATATGTAAAGTATATATGCATGCCAAGGCATCGAAAATCAGATGGGCTGGACATGTAATGCGATTTGGAGACAACCGCTGGACTAGAGCCAGTTACCGACTGGATCCCACGGGATGTCAAAGATCACGTGGCCGCCCACCTACAAGATGGTCAGACTTCCTTGTTAAGACCCTGAAGGAACAGTTTGAGGCTCTTCATATTCCTGAATCAACCAGATGCCACTGGGCTACATTGGCACGTGATAGGGTCCAATGGAAATGTTACTGGCGCCCGCTCGAGCAAATCGATGAATAACGGGATTCAAGTGATCAAGTGATATATGCATGTGTACATATGTATGTGCCCGTGTGTAGTACAATATGCATGTATGTAGTTAGTATGTAAAGTATATGCAGGCATATTATATGTAAGGCTTGCATAGTTTACTAAAAACCGGGCTCTCTGAAAACGGGCTGAAGTATTTATGTGGCATCAGAGCCGGGGCCAAGTGGGTGGAGGCCTGAGCGCTTGGGCGGAGCCGAGCGTCACTGGCATGGCCAGCATCTCCTCACCTGACACTCGCGCTGCCAGCAGCAGCGTCCTGTTATGGCTCCTGGGCACCTC
The DNA here is from genome assembly GCA_021461705.1 of Cryptotis parvus. Taxonomy (NCBI): domain Eukaryota; kingdom Metazoa; phylum Chordata; class Mammalia; order Eulipotyphla; family Soricidae; genus Cryptotis; species Cryptotis parvus. Next base: position 49,589 of record JAJIBD010030873.1, read on the forward strand.
CCGGGCACTGTGTGAGGGGCTGTCATGGGGCTCCGCCGAGCTGTTGGGGCTCCGGATGTTCCCTGACCCTGCTGGGACCCGGAGAGTCCCCCCGCTGAGCAGCTCCTGCCGCCTCTCGGTCACCAAGGAGCGAGCATCGCGTGATCAGGAGGGGCCATAGGCTCTGCGGGTGTGTGTCCAGCCGCCCTTGTCCTCCTCGTCCACCCCGCCCCCATGCCAGCCTTGGATTCCTGCCACTCACCTGCCACCTTGGGGCAGTGCCCCGTGGAGACTCGCCTCTGATGGCAGGGCTGAGGCGGGGCGGGGTGGCGCTGTGTAGTCTGTGCTGGCTGCACAGGCCCGAGCCCAAGCTGCAGCCTGGCCCCTGCTGCCCAGGGCCTCTCTGTCTTACTCCTCCTTCCCACCCAGACGTCCTCTCAGCCTGGGAGACCCTGGCGGAGGCCTGGGCCGCACAGACAGGCACTTGCAGCCTGCCCCTTCTGGCCCAACACCCGGAAGAAGCTGTGACTCCCCACACACTTCGAGCGGAGCTGAAGCCGCCCGGCCGGTGCGAGGCCCTTTTCCCAGCGCAGAAGTTGAGCAGCAGCAGGAAACGTAGCTGTGCTCCACGCGGGCCGCCCTGCTCACACTGCCTGGCTGCGTTCTTAGAAACCTGCAGGCACATTTGTGTTTAGTGAGTTTAGCCCTTTCCGAAGAAAATTGCCACCTGCCCGCGTGCTCAGATGTGGAGGTGAGTGTTTCTTAACAGAAATGCCAACCAAACGCACCTCTGTTGGCGAGCGTCATGATTTCTTCTTCTGCCAACCTTTTAATTGTTTTCTCTGATGAAAAGGTTATTTCTTAGGGAGGTGTGTTGTCTGGAGGAGTGACTCAGCACATGCGGAAGACAGACAGGAGAGCTTTGCGTTCTAGTGGGGTCAGCCACGCTCTTCAGTCTAGCCGTCCTGCCCGCAGGAAGGGCCCCACCCAAGGCTCAGCCCTCGAGCCTCTGCATCGTGTTATCGGAACGTGGTATTTGGGTGGTGTGGAGGGAGCTGGGGGAGGGCAGAGCGCCTCACCGCTTTATTGCTCCTGTTAGATTTATATTCTTCAACTGACTTCTGTCAGAATCAAACATAAAGCCATCTCCTCACACTTGCTTTTTTTGCACTAAATAATTAAGTGGACACTTTGCCCGCCCATGACTGCCTGGATGCCCACGGGAATGTGTGGGGAGCAGCGTGTGTGCAAGTCGCGCAGGCGCAGCTGAGGATGACCTGGGGGCGGCGGGGCCTCAGCCCTCACACCTGCTCTCCTCCACGCGGTTTCCACGCTCTGCTGTCACATCAGCCTTTTCCTAAATTCTTACATTTTCTTTCTCTTTGTAATGGTTTGACCTTAGAAATTTTCAGTCTCCACTCAAGCCGCTTTACAGACCTGTGCCCAGCTCGCTGCTTGCTGCCCCGCAGTCTCCCAGGGGGAACGGGCGGCTAGACCTGCTCCCTCACCTCCCTTCCTGCCGGAAGTCTGTCTCCTGCCACCTCTACCCTCTGCGCTGGCCTCATGTTCTTCATCCCAGGCCATCCAAGGCTGCCCTGGAGGTCACGTGGCATTCCGGGGAGGGGGTATGGGTCTCTGTTGGTTTTACCTAGATGTGCTGAATCTTGAACCCGCTCCTCGAACGCTCCTGGATGTCTGTGTTCTGGCCTGGGGTTCCTCTCAGCCCAGCTGAACGTGCTCTGCTGCATTCTCTGGACAGCCACGCATGGATTTTGCCTTCAATCCTACTTCAGATGATCCACTTAGGTTCATCCCAAGCCCTGGTAGCCCTGCAGTGCTGTGGGCGCCTCTTGGCCCTGAGCTCTCTGCGAACTCCCAGGTCCGCCCCTTGGACTCTGCAGCCTTCCTTCCCTCGGAGACCTGGCTGGCCTCTCCGCAGACATGGCCACTGCTGTCTTGCTCTCCTGTTCCTTCCCGAGATTGGCTGAGGCCCGAACACCACCATCCCGGGAGCACACAGGATGACGTCATCTGGATGGTTCCACTATCCAAACTGTTGAAGAACACACGTTTTCTTTCACTTCACTGGAACATTCTTTGCATTGACTCCAGAACTGCACCAACACCAACACACTTGCAGTGACTGACTCCTTAATGCACTGACACTAACACTAACACTCCATCACTGACTCCATACTGCACCTACACTAACACCCCCCGACCCAGTGACTCCATACTGCACCCACACTAACACAACTGTCAGTGACTCCATACTGCACCTACACTAACACCCGTCAGTGACTCCATACTGCACCTACACTAACACCCCTGTCAGTGACTCCATACTGCACCCACACTAACACCCCTGTCAGTGACTCCATACTGCACCCACACTAACACCCCATCAGTGACTCCATACTGCACCCACACTAACACAACCGCCAGTGACTCCATACTGCACCTACACTAACACCCCTGTCAGTGACTCCATACTGCACCCACACACCCGACCCACTGCACCCACACTACACCCCCATCAGTGACTCCATACTGCACCCACACTAACACCCCTGTCAGTGACTCCATACTGCACCCACACTAACACCCCCATCAGTGACTCCATACTGCACCCACACTAACACAACCGTCAGTGACTCCATACTGCACCTACACTAACACCCTGTCAGTGACTCCATACTGCACCCACACTAACACCCCTGTCAGTGACTCCATACTGCACCCACACTAACATCCCCTGTCAGTGACTCCATACTGCACCCACACTAACACCCCCATCAGTGACTCCATGCTGCACCCACACTACAACCTTCAGTGACTCCATACTGCACCCACACTAACACCCCTGTCAGTGACTCCATACTGCACCTACACTAACACCCCTGTCAGTGACTCCATACTGCACCCGCACTAAGACACCATCAGTAACTCCATGCTGCACCCACACTAACACCCCCATCAGTGACTCCATGCTGCACCCACACTAAGACAACCATCAGTAACTCCATACTGCACCCACACTAACACCCCCGCCAGTGACTCCATACTGCACCCACACTAACACACCATTAGTAACTCCATACTGCACCCACAACCCTTCATGTTCCTTGGCCTCTTGCATCTGTTGATCATCGTGGCAAGCCCAGTCACAGTTGGGTCAGCGGGTGTCACGTGTCACTCTCTCGTCCACATCTTGGCCGGGAGCTGTTCACTCACGCTTTCTATTGATTTGCTCTCTTCGCTGGAAGCTTCATCAGACACAGCGCCTTTCACTTGTCCTGAGAGCTGGCTCCCTTTACCTGTTCTATAATACCTGCCCTCCCGCGTCCCTTCAGGCTTTTCTGTGTTGGTTGTTAAAGTCCCAGTTTACGGGGCCATGGGCATGCTCTGGATGGTCATCTTGAATGGCCTGTCTCTGCCTCTCACCTTCACACCCTGTCACGTGATTTCACCCTTCACATACACCTAGAATCGGATGACTTCTAACTCCTTCTCATACTCATTCCAGCAGTCTTGGTCACATGACCTCTCCTTCCTCCCTGGGCTTCTCTGCATGAAAGTTGCTGTTTCTGAAAGTCAAATGCCATATTCAGCCTTGAACCCAGACTTGCCCCGCACCTCTCTCCTGAGCACGGGCAGGGGAGTGGACCTCCCAGACCTTGCCTCCCTGCCCGTCCCACTTCCGCCCCTCTGCCCAGCTTGTGGTCGGTGTCCTGTGTGCGGCTCTGGGCTCTGTGTGGCCAGCCTTTCTCTCACCCGCATGTGTGGGGGCCAGCTTGCATTGTGAGAGCTCATTAAGGCTTATGAAGTTGGTGATCTGCTTGACCTCTTTTGGGAGCTTGAAGTAACTATTTCCTTGACTCACCTATGTATTTATATTTTCTCACTGTTGTCTGGTGCGTCCAAGAACCACTGCCTGGTCTAAGCGAAGTCCACAGCGGTGAGGTAGACCAAGGGTCAGGGGCTGCATGGCCATTTCTGAATAACTTTGAGGCCTCCATACATGTAGTCAAGGTTGTTTTTTTTATTATTTTCTTTAAGCTGTAGTTAAGGTATTTGGACCCTGTACATAGGTTGCTGGAAATTTACTGCACTGAGCTTATAGGCTGTCTTATAAATGACATGTAGCCGCAGAAAGTCTTAAGTTCTTTAGCTACTGACTTCTTGCTTTCACAAATGAGTTTGTTCTCAATTGCTACGGTTCTGACCTAAAATTATGATTAAGAAAATACATATCATGAGCATTTACTCATCGGATTATGTGTGGGCAAGGTCAATAGTTTTAATTCTTCGCAGCTTTTCTTTCATACTCTGTAGGACTTGAGATCCGATTCATAGATTTCTGTAATCTTTGCTTTGTTGTCATTCAGATTGGATGCACTGATCACTTTTGAAAATGTTGGCTAAGATTTTTCTTTACTATATGCTAAATTCTAGGCTAGTTATCTTACTGTTGAATTGAATATAGTACCTAGCAAATGGTTTAGAAATGACAGGTGTCTAATCAATGTATATTGAATTTAATTTAGTTAACTGTCCCATTTTTGTTGTAACATAAAATTCTCATATTTAAAATAGATTTGCATCCTCTCTAAAATTTCATTGTAATGTATAAATTCTCATATTTGAAGTGAATTACTTCATATTTGCTTATTTTGGAAGTTCTGTTCAACTTTGTTTTGTTTTGGGGTCACATCCGGTGAAGCTCAGGGTTACTCCTGGCTCTGCACTCAGGGATTACTCCTCAGTGCAGGAGCATTTTTGCTCTCCCTCCGATAATATTTGTAAGTGCCATCTATCCTTTCTACTTTAAAGGTGAGGGTTATGAGAAGCGACTAGACTGGTTTGAATTTAATCTCAAATTCAGCTAGTGTTCACCTGGTATTCACCTACTCGCGTCTAATGGCGACCACCACACCAGCAGGCAGCATCTGCAAGAGACCCGTGTTACTTAATAGATCTTTCCTGAGGCCTCGTGAAAATGAAACCTTTCTGTTCCCCAAAAATCATTCCGTTCAGGAAAATGAAAGTATTCGTACTTGCAGATGCAGAATCTCTGTAGCTAAAGGCAAGTCCAAGGGTGAGGGTCCACACCAGGCTGTGGGATCCTGTGGAGGGCCAGAGATCTGCGGTCCTGGAAGATCCACCCAAAGGGAGCCGGGCTGGCGGCTGCACCAGGAATTCAGGATCCAGCCTCAGCAGTGCCCACAACCACTCTCATGGCCTGTGACGGGGACAGCCCCGGGAGTGGGTGATGGGGACAGCCCCGAGAGGGGTGACGGGGACAGCCCCGAGTGGGGTGACGAGGACAGCCTCGAGAGGTGTGATGGGGACAGCCCTGGGAGTGGGTGACGGGGACAGCCCCGGGAAGGGGTGACGGGGACAGCCCCAGAGGAGGGGGTGACGGGGACAGCCCCAAGAGTGGGTGACGGGGACAGCCCCGGGAGTGGGTGACGGGACAGCCCCGAGAGGGGTGACAGGGAAAGCCCTGGGAGTGGGTGACAGGGACAGCCTTGGGAGGGGGGTGACGGGGACAGCCTTGGGAGTGGGTGACGGGAACAGCCCAGAGAGGGATGATGGGGACAGACCCAAGAGGGGTGACGGCAACAGCCCCGGGAGGGGTGACGGGAACAGCCCTGGGAGTGGGTGACGGGGACAGCCCTGAGAGGGATGACGGGGACAGCCCCGAGAGGGGTGACAGGGACAGCCCCCAAGAGGGGTGACGGGGTCAGCCCCGTGAGGGGTGACGGGACTGCCCCGGGAGTGGGTGACAGGGACAGCCCCGGGAGTGGGTGATGGGGACAGCCCCCGGGAGTGGGTGATGGGGACTGCCCCGGGAGTGGGTGACGGGGACAGCCCCGGGAGTGGGTGACGGGACAGCCCTGGGAGTGGGTGACGGGACAGCCTTGGGAGTGGGTGATGGGGACAGCCCTGAGAGGGGTGACGGGGGACAGACCCGAGAGGGGTGACGGGAAGCAATCTTGAGTTGGATCCCACGAGGGGACACCACCGTGACTCTGAGGGATGAGTTGGGGCATGTGGTCAGGCCATCTGTGGCCCACATATGTGGACAGGACGCTCCACTGCCTTCAGGTTAGCCAGCCGAAGCACTGAGGGCAGCAGAGCTGTCGGGGGTGGTGGAGCTGCTCAGAGGCTGGACGCCTTCACACCCACTCAAGGCAGCGCTGCCGCGGGCCCCTGGGCCAGGTGTGCGTGGGTTTCCCTGCTCCAGCGCCTGCCACTGTCCATGAGGAAAGAGTACAGAAACTTGATTTTCACCATCAAATGATTGATGCCTTACTTTCCTTCATTGTAGTGAAGATTAGTGCTAATTTCTAGAAGATTATTTGATATTCTAACCTATTTTTCTTTATTTTTTGATTCCTGTCTTTTTTTTTTTTTTGCTGGCATTCAGAAATGATAAAATTGTAACTAAACATTTTTTTTAATATTCTGAGGGATTTCAGCACAAAGGAAAATCATGGTATTACTATAATATTTAGGCATATATTGAAATACTTGAAGAAAATACTAAACTATTCAGTGAATATTTATGTGGGAAAGATTTTGTAAAGAAAAAGGCAGCATGGGACTGGAGCAATAGCACAGTGGGTAGGGCATTTGCCTTGCATGCGGCTGACCTGGGTTCAATCCCCAGCATCCCATATAGTCCCCTGAGCACTGTCAGGAGTAATTCCTGAGCAAAGAGCCAGGAGTAACCCCTGAGCATTGCCGGGCGTGACCAAAAAAGCAATAGGTAGGTAGGTAGGTAGGTAGGTAGGTAGGTAGGTAGATAGATAGATAGATAGATAGATGATAGATAGATAGATAGATAGATAGATAGATAGATAGATAGATAGATAGATAGATAGATAGATAGATAGATAGATAGATAGATAGATAGATAGATAGATAGATAGATAGATAGATAGATAGATAAAAAAAGAAAAGGCAGCAAAATTCATTCTATTAAAAATAGTATATACTATTGCACGGCAGAGCCTGGCAAGCTACTCGTGTCGTATTTGATATGCCAAATACCAGTAACAATTATAGACCTCATTCCCATGACCTGATGGTATGGTTTGAGGCTCTTTATGTTCCTGGAGCAAGCAGATGCCCTTGGGCTACACTAGCATGTGACAGGACTAATGGAGATGTTACTGGTGCCCACTTGAGCAAATCGATGATGAACGGAAGACAAGTGATACAAGTGATTAAAAATAGTATTGGGCTAGAAGTAAATCCATTCATAGGTTAGGAGGAGAAGAGCTAAAAGTTATGAAACTAATTTTTAAGTAATCATGTTGCCAGGTTGATTTTTGCGTTGACTTACCACTGTTGCAGGAGGGCAGGCACACAATGTGTTGCGTTGACTTACCACTGTTGCAGGAGGGCAGGCACACAATGCGCTACGTTGACTTTCACTGTTGCAGGAGGGCAGGCACACAATGTGCGCTTGACTTATCACTGTTGCAGGAGGGCAGGCACACAATGCGTTGCGTTGACTTACCACTGTTGCTGGAGGGCAGGCACACAATGCGCTGCGTTGACTTTCACTGTTGCAGGAGGGCAGGCACACAATGTGTTGCGTTGACTTACCACTGTTGCAGGAGGGCAGGCACACAATGTGCTGGCGTTGACTTTCACTGTTGCAGGAGGGCAGGCACACAATGTGTTGCGTTGACTTACCACTGTTGCAGGAGGGCAGGCACACAATGCGCCGCGGCGTTGACTTTCACTGTTGCAGGAGGGCAGGCACACAATGCGCTTTGGGAATTTGGCCAGGACCAGCAGAGGCACTGGAGAATGAAGGTGCTCAGGATAAATGTCAAGTGAAAATGAGTGAACTAATTCTTTGAAAGTGTGAGTGAATTATGTCATCTTGAATGTCTTAAATTCAACTTTGGGTGTCTAAAATGATAGAAGCTTCATGTGTAGCTTCATGATTGCTGAGATCCGGGTAGGCAGTGGAGGGCAGGTGAGGCTAGTGGCCGTCCTGCCAGAAAGACACAGGGACATCCGTAATTTCAAATCTAGCAAGTCCTAACAGCTTAAACGCACACTGGAGTCATACTCAGTGTGGGTCTGTATCAGACTCACAACTCTACCTGCATTGCGGAACTTATTTACTAGCTAAACATTGCACGCTTCAGAAATACGAAAAGAATGTTGTCTCCTAGTTGTACTCTTGGAACTTGCATTATTGCCTCCTCCCTGGGGGGCTAGGAGGGCGTCTTTCATAGTAGAGCTTCAACTGTACTTTCTCGTAGTCTTCTATTTTCTGTAGTAGATACAAACCAAAATGAGTCCAAATAGAAACTGATGTTATTCATGCTCAGGGCAGCGCGTGGAGGCGGAGGGCCGGGTTTCCTGGGATTCTCTCTTCCCTCTGCTCCGGGCTGCAGTGAGACACTGGCTTTATGTCTCTGCTCTAGGGCCGCGCCCACTTTCCAGCTGAGAAGCCCTAATCTTACAGCTCCTCTGACTCTTGGTCTCCCTACGTCTCTTCAGCCACTTTGCGTTGAGGGTGCCTGGGGACACTGTTGGGGTCAGTGCTGCAACATGTCGAAAAGTCAGCGTGAATAACTTTGTAAATCATGGTGCTTTAGTAAAAGTCACAAAAATGAACTTAATGTAGACATGTGACGCAACTGTTGATAGAATTCTAGAGTTGAAATTATTACAGAGCTCCAATTTAAAATCATTAAATATAAAACATTTGTTTTTTCTATGGGAAAGTTGTTGTATCTGGTCACAGAGTTGTTAAATCCTTGTGTAAAAATCTAGGAAGATGCTTGTTGCTAGCCGAGCCTTCTGTGGTGGTGTTTCTGTTTGCTGGGTTGAGCTGACACCTGGGTCACTTTCCCACCTGACTTGGTGTACGCCTGCTGGGATGGCAGCTTTGAGGAGTTAGGCGGGTGGGGCAGGGTCGGAGACTGCAGACTCTGTGGGGGCTGCCCATCCACTCCGAGATGTCCGGAGATTCCAGCCTGGGCACGTGGGCACGGAAATGGCTCAGTTTGGCATCTGAGCAGAGAAGACCTGGTGAAGCCATGGAGTTGAGCCCTCAGTGTGGGCACGGCTGCCCCCATCTGGGGCTCTTCAGAGTGGGTACCAGCATCGGGCCCCGTCAGAGTGGGTACCAGCATCAGGCCCTGTCAGAGTGGGTACCAGCATCGGGCTCCGTCAGAGTGGGTACCAGCATCGGGCCCGTCAGAGTGGGTACCAGCATCGGGCCCATCAGAGTGGGTACCAGCATCGGGCTCCGCCAGAGGTGGGTACCAGCATCGGGCCCGTCAGAGTGGGTACCAGCATCGGGCCCGTCAGAGTGCGGGCCCAGAGTGGGTACCAGCATCGGGCCCGCCAGAGTGGGTACCAGCATCGGGCCCGTCAGAGTGGGTACCAGCATCGGGCCCGTCAGAGTGGGTACCAGCATCGGGCCCGTCAGAGTGGGTACCAGCATCGGGCCCGTCAGAGTGGGTACCGAGTGGGTACCTAGCCTGTGCCTCCCAGGCACCTGGCTCTTGGCCCTGTGGCGCCTCTTCAGAGATTTAGTGGGAACCCGTAGCTCCGTTTGCGTTTCTTTAATGGAAGCCTTTTTTTTTTCAGTCCTTTTATTTTGAGTCTTGACAAACATGAGGAAGAAACTGCCAGCAGAAACTCAGGTGGAAGCTGCCCCTCCCCAGCCGCCCGTTTATTTTTAACCCAGCTTTGTCGTCTGGTTAATGAAGGAGAACGTCGACAACATGCACGTCTGTGGCTGCTGTCAGCCAGCTGCCTGGTGTGGCCCTGGTTTCCCAGCACTGGAAGATTCTCCAGTCAGATACTGCTTCATGCAGTGGGTTGTGGAGAGGCAGTGTTCTCTGCATTAAAGATGGTCGTGTCTGTTCTGTGGCATTTATAAACGAGGTAGCGCACAGGCCTGCACCCACTGGCCCACGGACGCACCCTCGTCTTCTTCTGTACTGGACCCTTCTCCCTTCATTGTGACCCTTGACACTCTGTGCCCTGGCTGTGGTGTCCTTCAATTTCCATATTTTGGATCTTTGTGTAGCAGCTTTTATTTCTGAAGAGGAGATTTTCCTTACGTGTTTATATCATACCGAGCAAAGCGGAGTTGAGGAAGGATACTACTCTGAGCGGAGCTGTGTGCTGCTTACCCAGCTGCTGTGAGCTGACGGAGCCAAGCGGTGATCAGATGCAGATGCGTGGACGGGCCTGAGCTGTCAGGGTTCACGGCCCTCGGGCCTTCTCAGGCTCGCGGCAAGGCTAGTCAGGACAGGTAGCTGAGGTGTATGAGAACGTTTTATGTCTTTTATAAAAGAAAGTCAGGCGTCTGATATTTTAAGCAGCATAGAGATAGCAGACTTTGTTCTGCAGTGGGCTGACATGTTTTCTCTCCATCCTAACTCAACTCCGTACATGTTTGCAGAACTGTTGGTTGCGTTCGCCTATTTTCAACTTTGCAGAGAGAGAAGTTTCTCTTGCAGGGACTGGAAAACATTGTGCCAAGATGAGGGTTTATTCGGTGTAATTTGTACTCGGAAGGTTCTTTTCGACAGGAAAAAGTGTGGGTTCGGTCCCATTAGAAGTTGCCCAAAGTTGACTCTTGCTCAGTGATTTTAGCCCACATCGTCTCCTCCGCTTCAGTTTTGCAGCGGCTGGAGCAGATATTCAAAATCAGCAGTTTTATGATCTTCTACTGTCTGTCCCATCTGTCCCGGTGGTCCAGCTGTCAGTGAGTGGATGGCACAAAGCTAGGGATAGCTCTCTGTCTGTCTGTCTGTCTGTCTGTCTGTCTGTCTGCCCGCCTGCCTGCCTCGCCTCCAGTGGCTGTGAGTTCAGGGGTGCCGCACCCCCTTCCTGCCTCTTGAAGGAGTGGGTCTCTGATTGAACTGGAGGAGGCCGAAGTTCTGTTTCCCGCTGCCTCCCTGACAGATCTCCCTACGCTCGCTGTTTCTGCTGGGTGGCAGAAATGCATGGTGACCTCGGGGATGTGCCATGCTCAGGCCTGAGTGCCCGCACGGCCTGGCCGCTTTGCGTTCTCGTACCCTTGCCTCTACTTGGGTTCGTGAGTCCCTGAGACTTGTGCATTTTCTCTTTTTGCTTTTCTAACTATAGGAAAGTACTCTGTAGTTGAGTGCTCCACAGCTATGTCCATCTCAGCACCTGCCTTCCCGAGGCTTTGTGAGGAGCCGCTGTGACCATGATTGCATGTGTGAGCCTGCCCTGGCCACACGCGGGGATTGGGCAGTGGGACCAGTCAGAGTCCAAGCGGGTAAGGAAGGCGGGTGGTGGTCAGACTCCAGCCCCACAGCTGAGACAAAGCAGTGTGTTCTCGGGGACTCTCTGGGCCCCCGATGAGCTTCAGGGCACCTCTAGACCTGGGCAACATCCAGTGTGTCCCAGGAGGACGCAAGGTGGGCTGTGTTGTATGTAGTGCATCAGCACACTGCTGTTTGCCTCGGGCAAAGAAGCACACTTTCCCATATTACCCTTATGAAGCCCACTTTTTTTAAAATTTTTTTAAAAATATTTTTTGGGTCACACCCGGCGATGCTCAGGGGTTTCTCCTGACTCTGTACTCAGGAATCACTCCTGGTGGTGCTCAGGGGACCATATGGGATGCCGGGGATCGAACCCAGGCCGGCATGGGCTGGCTTCATGCAAGGCAACGCCCTACCCGCTGGGCTATCGCTCCGGCCCCATGAAGCCCACTTTGGAACCCACCCGATTTTCCTGCCCCAGAATATTGGGAGGTTGGTTGTGTGGTATGATCTACTTACAAGCTATACCAGCAGATACGTCAGCTTGCTTTCTATTGCTTTTGGGAGGCATCTTTCACTTACTTTAAGGAGTTTTGGTGAATAGGCTGTTATTGAGGAAACGTGGCGGGAGAAGTGAGCCCAGCACGTGCACTGTGGCCTTCTGAGCGCGCGCCGCCTGCGAGGCGGTTCAGGAACGCTGCTGGCGTCCTGGGTAAGGGACGCCGCTTCATGCTTACCCAGTTCCTCTTCCTTTGATCTGTTTCTTGTGTGACTATTTAAGTGCCTCCTCCACCGACTGTCTAAGCCTCGTGGAAATGCTGACTCTTCCCAGTGGCTTGGAAACAGTATGAAACTTTATTTTATTTTAGGACTTTCTACATTGTACTAAAAACTTCAGTTCCTGAGATTCCTGATCCCTGGCCATTTTATTAGAAAAATCTTTTCTTTTCTTTCTTTCTTTTTTTTTTCCTTTTTGGGTCACACCTGGCGATGCTCAGGAGTTACTCCTGGTTCTGAACTCAGAAATTACTCCTGCCCGTGCTCAGGGGATCTATATGGGATGCTGGTGATTGAACCCGGGTCGGCCGCATGCAAAGCCAACGCCCTACCCACTGGACTATCACTCCGCCCCATAGAAAGGTCCTTTCTGAACTCTTGCCTTCAGAAAGCAACCTGACCCTTCTGCTTCCACCCTGCTGAAGTCGCCTTCCAGCAAATGACATTCTCTGTGTTTATTCTGTTATTCAGTTACTCTCTCTTCCACTCATTCGGAAAAAGCTGCAGATCCAAGCAGACTGGTTATGTTTGACCCACTGCCGGGGCGTCAGAGCTGGGATTGGAGTGTGTTGGAACATGTTAGGGCTCAACGGATACTTCTTGAGTGAAGGAATGATTTGACCAGACTGTGTTTTCTGTTTGCACTCTCTTATTACTGGCTGACTTGGGGAGTCAGTCAGAGCACTCTCCATGGTAAAGAGTTCACATGTCTGGCAACCCTAGCTTGTAATATTATTTGCTTTGCAGCTCTTCCTGGATGAAAATTTGTGGCTCTTCCTGTATGAGTCACTTAAACTTTTCCTATTGTTGCTGTAAGCTGAGTTTATGGCAGTGATAGTTCGCCTGGCTAGGGGAGGTTGACTTTATCAGAGACAGTGTTCAGGGCTCCTGGTGTGGTTCACACTGCAAGCAGGTGTGTTGACGCAGCTGTTAACAGCTGCTCACAGGCAGAGTGGAGCTGATGGGCTCTGGCCTTCTGGCTGGCTGTTCTCCCTGATTCTTAAACCACAAGTTACTGATGTACTTTTGTGTTTTTTAAACAAACCTAAAGTGTCTTAGTAATAAAAATCAGTGTTACCTGATCCGATTGACTCCTCCTGTAATTTAGAGCCCACAATCAAATGAATAACTGTGGCCTGTCCCACATACGTGCACGAAGCATTCTCAATATGGTGGGAAGCAGGCGCGGCCACCGCCTGTGACCCGACCCAAGGGCCGGGCTCTGCACAAGGTGTGGCTCCCAGCGATGGCCGCTGACCAAGACGAATGGAACTCAGACGGGTTTAATTAGTGCAGCTGCGGTCATCAGTTATCTCTCCAACACAATATTCTTAGATTCGGGAAATTCTTCATTTATTTTATTCCAGTGGCCAGCAGATTTAGATGAATGAGTTCTCATCATAAACATTCTGAGAAATATCGCCAGAGGCCACAGTTTATTATTTAGGCAACATCGGCAAGAGTGAACAATGCAGAAGGAAACGTCCAGTGCTCTCAGCCCTAATTTGGCATGCCCAGATTGTCGGAAGCATTAGGGCGTCTGGGAACTAACTCAAAGCAGTCTGTCAGGGAAAGAGCACGCAGGCCTTACACCTTGCCCCGATGGGCCCAGCAGCCGCTGCTGTGTCAGACAGGCGCCGAGTCCTTCCTTCCTGCCCCGCTTCTGGCCGTCGGGAGCGATTTCTGGTATCCCAGCTCCATCTGCTTCTACCTAGACTCTCGCTGTTTTTTTTTTTTTTAATTAATATTTTATTATAACATCGTGAGATATACAATTACAACATTGGTCATGTTTGGAGGTTTCGGTCATAGAGTGTTCCAGCACCACGCCCTCCACCAGTGCCCATTTCCCACCACCAATGTCCCCAATTCCCCCCCGCCTCCCATAGCCTGACTAAATGGCAGGTTCTTTATCTCTTTTCTCTCTCCTTCTCATTCTCTTTTCCTTCTCTTATACATTGTGGGTTGCACTACATGCACTTAGAGGCCATCATGTGCATTTTTTGCCTGTGTTTAACGCTCAGTTCCAGGTTGGTATTAGCCCTTTCTACATTTATTCACACATGTTCCCTTCTCTGTCTTACCTAACCTCTGACTCCCACATGTTTGTGATAATTTCACCTTTGAAAAGACCTCCTGATCCATGTTTCGCTTGACATTGGATTTTTGTATCATAATATGTATGTGTGTGTGTATATATATATATATATATATATATGTCATGCAAATATGCTTGACATTGGATTTTTGTATCATAATATGTATGTGTGTGTATATATATATATGTCATGCAAATAAATGCAGTCATTGTATATCTTTCTCTTTCCTTCTGACTAATTTCACTCAACATGATCCTTTCCATGTCCATCCATTTATAGGTAAATTTCATAACTTCAATTTTCCTAACAGCTGTATAGTATTCCATTGTGTAGATGTACCAAGGTTGCTTTATCCAGTCATCAGTTCTCGGGCATACTGGTTGTTTTCAGGTTCTGGCTATTGTGAATAGTACTGCTATGAAAATAAAAGTGCGGATGGTGTTTCCGCTGTGTGTTTTTGGGTTTCAGAGTATATTCCCAGGAGTGGTATGGCTGGGTCAAAAGGGAGCTCAATTTCTAGTCTTTGGAGGAATGTCCATATTGTTTTCCAGAAAAGTTGTACAAGTCCACATTCCCACCAACAATGTATGGACTCTTGCTGTTTTTATTTTATAAGAAGTTTTGAATGTTTGCCCTTGAATTAAATACGCATGAGGAATAGAACTCAGAGGCTAGGGAATATTCAATGAAGTCACATTTTCTTTTTTTAATAAGTATTTCATTATACCACCATGATATATACAATTAAAAAGATGTTCATATTTTTGTTTTGGTCATACAGTGTTCCAGCACTCATCCCTCCACCAGTGCCCGCCTCCCACCACCAAGTTCCCGGTTCCCTCCCTCCTCCCCAGCCCTCCTCCATGGCAGGTTCTTTATTTCTTTCCCCTTTCTCTCTCTCTTTCTCTTTTCCTTCCCTTCCAGATTGCAGATTACAGAACATACATTAAAGGATTGTCATGTGTATCTTTTTGCCTGAACTTAATGCTCAGTTCTAGGTTGGTATTAGTACTTTCAACAATTGTTAGCTCACTGTTCCATTTTCTGTCTTACCTAGCCTCTGACTCCCACACGCTTGTGATAATTTCCATCTTTGACAAAACCTCCTGATCCATGTTTCACTTGACCTTGGATATTGGTATCATAATATGTACATATATATTTATGTTATGCAAATAAATCCAGGATTTTAGTGGGTATGTTAAATGTGTCGCTCCACCATTTAACTCAAGTGGTGATTCCCTAAGTGAAAGTGTCTGATGTGGCTGAACCCTTGTGTAGACGAAGTGGAGTGGAGTTCATTCCGCAAAGATGTTTGTGCTGTTCCTTTTTCCTTTCCGTTGTGCTGAGCACCGGTGAAGAGACTCCTCCAAGGGATGGAGCGATAAGGCTCGCGTGTGTTTCTTACAGGGATTCACACCGAATGACTCTTTATCACCTCTGAAGTGCCAAGACTTTGCAGTGAAGGTTCCCAGCTCACAAGCTGCTGTTGTCACAGTTCATAAATTCTGTGACTTCCGGCCTTCATAATTCTCACTGAAATTTTTTACAAAAGCTGGCAGTGGTAACTATCGAGGACATTAAAGATGTGAAAGTCCTTGAATTTGTTTCCATTGTGGAATAAGTGCATTGGACTAGACAGATTTTGGAGTAGTGTTACTCAGAAATCTTTAGTTTATTCTCACCACATCTTTTTTATTTGCATCTGATTAGTTACCTTCATGAAAATGAAGGCGTTAGATACAAAATTCTGGTTTTGCTATAACAAAATAACAAGTATTGACTATTTGGTAAAAAATGCTTTTTTTTCTTTGAGTGACTGAATCTGTGACTTAAAGATTATTTTATGAAGTCATGTAATTATGAGCTCAATTATAATGGTATACTAATTTTTATGGTTTTTCGTGAAAATTTGTTAAATCTCTTCTAGTTAAATTTTTCATTTAAAATTTTCATTTTTCTATATTTTCAATTTTATGTTATACATTATATATTTTATGTATTAACACAATTATTTTATGTAGTTACTATATACAGTAGAATACAGTGTTTCTGGATCGGTATATAGACATATTTACATGTGCAGAAACACAGTATAGACATGCATGCTTTCACAGAAACATATCCATGACGATTTGGTTCTATGTCTTAAGGTATCTGTCATTGTTTATTCCATATATATTGCATATATGTGTGTATTTGTTTGTATATATCTAATATATAATTTTGTGTATATAATATATAACTACGTGTATATATAATCTATATAATTGATCACTTGATCACTTGATCACTTGAATCCCGTTATTCATCGATTTGCTCGAGCGGGCGCTAGCAACATTTCCATTGGACCCTATCACGTGCCAATGTAGCCCAATGGCATCTGGTTGATTCAGGAATATGAAGAGCCTCAAACCGTTCCTTCAGAGTCTTGACAAGGAAGTCTGACCATCTTGTAGGTGAGCGGCCACGTGATCTTTTGACATCCCGTAGGATCCAGTCGGTAATGGCTCTAGTCCAGCGGTTGTCTCCAAACCGCATTACATGTCCAGCCCATCTGATTTTCGATGCCTTCGCAAACGAGACAGCATCCCTGATTCTGGAATAGCGACGGAGGTCAGAACTCCGGATTCCTTCACTCACTTGAGTGAGGCGTGATATTCCAAGCATAGCTCTTTCGATTCCTCTCTGGGAGACCCAAATAGCATTCTCATCCTGCTTTCGTAGAGCCCAGGTCTCTGAGGCATATGTTAATGCAGGGAGAACGGTGGAGTCAAAGAGATGTGCCCGGAGCCGGAGGTTCTTTGTCCTTTTTAGCTATTTTTTCGATGCCTTTGAAGGCATTCCATGCTGCTCTCTTCCTCCTGTGTAGCTCTGGTTTTAGGTCGTTCATCATGTTGACTTCTCGACCTAGGTACACATAACTGCTGCATTCAGAGATGTTTGTTCCATTGAGAGTGAATGGGGCCTCAGGAACTAGTTCATTTTTCATAAACATGGTTTTCTTTAGATTCAGCTGTAGACCTATCGTTCCACATTCTCGATCGAAGTCAGCCAGCATTTGTGCTGCTTGGCTAATGTTTGGTGTTATAAGAACGATGTCATCAGTGACGCGGAGGTGGTGTAGTTGCTGACCATCTATCTTCACTCCCATTCCTTCCCATTCTCATTGTCGCATGATGTTCTTGAGGGTGGCACTGAAGAGTTTTGGTGAAATGGTATCACCCTGTTGAACCCCCTCTTTGACATCAATGATCACTTCTTTGTAGAATGGTGAGATCCTGGTGGTGAATCCGTAATACAGTTCACGAAGCATCTTGATGTATTAAGTTTGAATGCCCTCTTTGGATAGGACTTCGATGACTGCTTCAGTCTCCACAGAATCAAAGGCTTTCTTTAAATCAATGAACGTGAGACAGAGCGGCATCTTGTACTCCCTACAAACCTCAACGAGCTCGGTTACTGTGTGGATGTGGTCGATTGTGCTGAATCCTTTCTGGAAGCCTGCTTGCTTGCATGGTTGTCCTTCATCTAGCCGCTCTGCCAATCCTGTTCAGGATGACTCTTGTAAATAGCTTGTAGATGATGGACAATAGGCAGATGGGGCAATAGTTGCCAATGTCAAAAATGTCTCCCTTCTTGAACAGTAGAACTGTCCTGCTGGTTTTCCATTGGGAGGGCACCTTGCATTTGGACAGGTAGCGTGTGAAGAGCCGAGCTAGTGTATTGATGAGTACTGACGGCAGATTCTTCAGGTCTGACTTTGTCTGGGCCTGGTGCTGTTCCCTTCTTTACCAACGAAATGGCATGTCGGATTTCAGAAGGGAGAACGTTGGGAATGACATATCCATCCGGTGGAATTTGGTATGTTGGTAGGTGGACATGGCTCTCAAAGAGATCTGAGTAGAAGTCATGGATAATCATCTCCATTGCCTTTCTGGAAGAGGTGATAGATCCATCAGGGCGTTGGAGGGCAGTCATCTTGGTCTTATAGTTGGCGAAGGACAGGCGGGCAGTGCGAATGCTTTTCCTGGCTTCTGCTGCATCTTCCAGTATTTCTGCTCTTCTGTCTTTGAGGTCTTCTTTTATCGCTTCTCTGCACTGTTTAGCAAGCTTGGACTTTAGAATTTGGACTCCTGAGGCTCGCGCCTTGCCATGTTGGCCAATGAGCTCGACAGTTTCTGAAGACAGGCATCCTTTTGTGTCTTTCTCTCTCTCGGCATTCTTCACACAATCATGGAGGTGCTGAACCAGTCGGTTGTATTCTTCATCGATGTCATCAATGGTGGTCTCTTCCCATGTTGCTGCAATGGTGTCAAAGAGTTCCCAGTTGGTGGTCGCTCTGGGAGTTCTCTTCTTAAACTTTGCAGCCTTTTCTCCCCATGCCGGAAGTAGAATTTTGTACGAAGGAGACTGTGGTCCGATCCTGTTTGGAATTTGGGGTCGACAGCATCATCGGTCAGACAAAACCATCGATTGAAGATGATGTGGTCAATTTCATTGTGGAACTATCCACCATGAGATTCCCATGTCCAATGTTCTGCTTCAGCCTTCTGGAACTGTGAGTTCCCATGAATGGTCTTGGTGGACATGATGAACTCAGATAGTCTCTCACCCTGTTCGCTCCATTCTAGGCCATGGGTCCCGATGTGGAGTTCTTCAGCCGATCTTCTCGGTCCTATCTTGGCATTAAAATCACTGACTATGATCTTGTAGAAGGTGTGATCTTTTTTATAGAACTCCTCCAATTCCATGTAGAATTTCTCAATTTCATCTTCTTTGTATGTGGATGTTGGTGCGTAGACAATGAAGATAGAAATTGCTGACAGTGGGTCACATCTCTTCAAGTGTAATCGTCCTATTTGGTTTGTTAGTCATTGAAATGAATCAATGTTTACGGCCATGATCGTGTTGACAAGGACACCAACGCCACCGATGCCTCTTTTCATTGCATGTTCCAAGGAACAATTCTTCTCTGGTGTCAAATACAGCATGATGCAACTGACGCCTCCTCGTCTCAGTCAGACCAATGATGTCGCATTTGATCTTTTGCGCTTGCACCATCAGATCCTTAATATATGCTTTCGATGCCAGCGCACGTGTATTGAAAGTACAGACAGTCATTTTAGTCCTTCGCTTTGGCAGCCTTGGTTAGCTGTGAAATTTTATCAGGCACTGCTTGTTCGCCTTTCTTACTGCTGCCGTATTAAGGGCTCTTTAGGGGTCAGGAAAATAAACATTTTTGTTACTGGTTTTGGCATATCGAACACGCATCGGACAGCATCTATATAATTACATATAACATATATGGCATATGTATATACATAATCCAGGGGCCGGAAGCATGCATAGCTTCCATCCCGATTCAATCCACAGCACCCATAATGCCCTGAACATCACAAGTTACAGCTCCGGAGACTTCTGAGCATCTCTAGGTGTGTCCCGAAGGCGCCAGGCACCTTGGGGTTGCCCCATAATTCCAGTCACAGCCGGGTCCTATTGGCTGAGAGTGTGCAGGGGCTGCCTGAGGCTTTGAGCACTGCTTTGGAGCCCCTCTTCCCTCAATTAGATATTTCATTTGAACAGGAAAATATACACACACACACTACTCCTAAACAGTACTTGTACTTATAAACATGACACAAAGCTTATATAGAACATACATGCAGACACATGTACATATGTATTTGTATATCTTGTTTTATATAGATAATTTACAAACATGCCTGTGTAGTCCAGACGCTAATCCCATTTGATTCCCGCAAACGCCGCCGTTGTCTTTGAAACCTGTGTTTTAACAAGATATTTGCAAAGGATCCTGTTTTAGATTTTCTCTAAGATGCCTTGGTTGATCCAGTTTCTATCACCACAGAAAGTGATCGGTTGATGTTTGTGGTGTTGGGGCCGGGAAAGAGTATAGGCTCTCAGCAAGGCTGACCCCTGCCCATCCCTAGCATCAGATGGACCAGAACATCCTGAATCTATCCCGAACCCCCTCTGAGTAACACTGCAGTACCCTCCGCCTAGCCCGGAACCCCTCTGAGTAACACCACAGTACTCTCCGTCTAGCCCGGGAACCCCTCTGAGTAATACTGCAGTACCCTCCGGACCCTCTGAGTAACACTGGTACCCGGCCCGAACCCCCTCTGAGTAACACTGCAGTACCCTCCGCCTAGCCCGACCCGCAACCGACCCCAACAACCCCCGAAAACACCCCGCCGCCGAACCCCTAGTAAACGACCGCCGCCAGTGAACCCTGAATAACCCCCCGCCAGATCCCTGGAACACAACCCTCTAGCCCGAACCCCTCTGAGTAACACCGCAGTACCCTCCGCTCTAGCCCGAACCCCTCTGAGTCACACCGCAGTACCCTCCGTCTAACCCGAACCCCTCTGAGTAACACTGCAGTACCCTCCGTCTAGCCCGAACCCCTCTGAGTAATACTGCAGTACCCCGCCAGCCCTCTAATACTCAACCGCAACCGAGTAAACCACCCCGCTAGCCCGAACCCCTGAAACACGAACCCTCAGCCCGAACCCCTGAGTAGACCGCCCCTTCTAGCCCGAACCCCCTGAGTAACACCGCACTCTGTCAGCCCGAACCCCTCTAGTAACACCAGTACCCGCCAGCCGAACCCCCTGAGTAACACCGCGATACCCTCCATCTAGCCAGGAACCCCCTCTGAGTAACACCGCAGTACCCTCCATCTAGCCCGGAACCCCTCTGAGTAACACTGCAGTACCTTCCCTTCTAGCCCGGAACCCCCTCTTGAGTAAGACCGCAGTACCCTCCGTCTAGCCCAGAATCCCCTCTGAGTAACACCGCAGTACCCTCCCTCTAGCCCGAATCCCCTCTGAGTAACACCGCAGTACCCTCCGTCTAGCCCGAACCCCTCTGAGTAAGACCGCAGTACCCTCCGATAGCCGGAACCCCCTCTGAGTAACACCGCAGTACCCTCCGTCTAGCCCGAACCCCCTCTAAGTAGCACTGCAGTACCCTCAGTCCTTTGCATTGACCCTTTGGTCTATTTGGCCAAGAATTGCCAGGAGTGACCCTAGGTCTCATGGGGGGGGGACCCCCCCCATCATAAAAGAAAAGAGATAAAGAACCAGCAGGCCAAGGAGAGGGGCAGCACGCAGGCCTCCTGGTCAGCTACTGTGTCGGTCAGTGTTTGCCAGATGTAGAGATCTTGATTTCACTGGAACAATCCCCAGACCTGGGGCTTTCGGATCTGCTATATTTGGTCTTTGCACGAGTCTTCCTAGTTCCGCAGCAAATTTCATACTATGCCACAGTATTTTATAACTGTAGGTAATTAAAGAGTACAAATAAAATGTGTCCCTGTTTCTGACACAGAAACAAACCCCATGTTACTGTTTTGCAGCTTTATTGGGTGGAGCCTGGCCCCACTCTCTTCCCACAGAGCTCACCCCCGGGGGGGAGAAGGGTGGTCCCGGATTCGGGGGCCTCCTTGGCTGATAGAAGACCCACTCTCTAGGTTCAGTTTCTCCCACTCACGCCTGCGCCAGCCACAGCTCTAAGGGCCGCGCCTGTGCTCACTTGGCCGGAGCTTCGGAGACTTCCCTTTCATTGTTCACACTTAAATGTGGGGCTCCTAGAACTTCCTCTTTTTTCTCGAAATAAGTGTTTTGTACTGCCCCCCCGCCCTTTTTGTATTCTAAGTAAGGAGAAAGAAAGAAAAGCAAACCACATTTCCTATTACAAATTATCATAAATATTGGAGATGCAGATTTTTCTTAGATCATTAGCATATCATGCTGCGACCCACACCAGAATGTACCATTAACAAAGCCGCCTTCATGTAATTAATGTAAATAATATGGAGCTCGGCACCCGTACCCAGTCAGCCTTGGCGAAACGCATTTGTCATAACGCATCATCTCGGAGCCCGGCCTCAACTCAAATGAAACTTCACGGGTTGGCCCCTTTCTTTCGCCTCCACTGCCATAAATTTCTGTGAAACATTTATGACTATAAATTTCTTTGATACACCTAGATGAGAGAAGAAAGCAATCCAGTAAGCTGAAATTAAAATTTTATTATTTACTGGGCTTCTGTTGGCGGAGACAATTAGTATCTTCATAAAGCGCGGGGCGGCGAGGGGGCTGCAGGAGTGGCGTCTCGGCCTCTCTGGAAGCGGCAACGTCCTCACAGCTGCCAGCGCAGCTAAAGTATGGGTTTGCCTGCCATTCGCTACTATTGCCCTCTGACTCCAAAACACAGAGGAGCATTGTAAATTTTTCATGAAGAGGTCTCAGTCTGTAAAACAGCAAACAGGAATAATGTTTTAAATGCAATCATTGTCAAGTTCGAACAATGTAATTTATCAAGAGAGCAGTTTGTACTATATAATAAGTTTCATATATTAATACAATTTTTCATCTGATGTCAGGCTTCTGATTTATGAATAGCCCATGATCTAAGGTGATCATTGAATTATAATTCAAGTAATAAGAAGCCAGGAACAAGGCTCTGCCCGAAGCTACCCCCGCATTAGCTTCTGCGTGCCACCAAGCCAATTTACTAAACAACCGTGGGCTAAATGATACAGTTTCTCTAATTCAAAGAAGGCACTCGTTAATTAGATAAAGGCTAAAGCTCTCATTATTTTTAAATGATTTAAGAACGGGGAAAGATCTCACAGCTTCTACTGCAGCTCTAATAGTTCTCCGCTCACTGCCTTGTAATAAGAGTATTAAAGACAGATGGGCCAGGCCGGTTTAAACCAATTACGGGGTTTCTGGTGTACCAGTAGCGGCGCCTCCTCACAGGCACACTGGAGGTTCAGATTGGACACGTTGCAGATGACTGCAGCACCCGATTAATGTGATTTATGAAGGAGTTGTTTTTGTCTAATTCCCAAGTAATGATCACACCTTGAGACTGTCCCGTTGTTCCCAGAGACGTTCCCTATTTCGCAGTAATATTCAGAAATGTCTTGCAGCTCTTCGGCTTTCTGAGCTGCCAACGGAGATGGAGGAATTTCCCCAAGCCCCTCCAGGGCATCACTTCAGAGCGACCCGGCAGGCCTCAGGTGCTAAACTAGACCACAGCAACACCGATAACTTACTAAGGCCGCCCGCTTCCTTACTCTGATCCAGCGGCGGGCAGTGGTCAGCAACCCAATAAACTTTCGGTCGCTGCTTATCATCAGTTCGAAAAATAGAATACAAGCCACCTCCCTGATTCTTAACACGCGCGGTTAGAGGCGTTGTCACATTTGGGAATGGCGCGCAATCAGGAATTTGATCCTTGACACCTAGGAGAAGTGCCAGGGCCCTCCTGGCCCCCTCCCGCCCCTGCCCCCGGCAGGTCTGGGACTGGCAGCATTACCTCTCCTCCCTCCACTGGACCCCACCTGATTGCTGGCTGAGTGACGTGCACCGACAGGCCACGGGCTGCCTGGTCCTTGGGCCCTTACCCATGCGCTTTGGCGCCTGACTGTGCCTGTTCGTGCTTGTGATGCTGATGCTAAGTGCAAGGACCAGAAATACTTCCTGCGCCTCCCCAAGATTCCCGCTTTACCACCGTAGACTCCTCCGCTCCTTGAATGTCTTTAGCGGTTGAACACTTGACCTCAGCTTCTTTAGTTTCCCCGCTTTGGCCCTGGCCAAGTCCAGCTTCACATGCAGCTGCTTTCTCCATGGAAAAGCCCGAGCCCAGCACAGGCAGCCGCCAGGTCCCTTCAAGGACCAGCCCCTGGCTGTGGCCTTCCCTTCCAGACCTGAGGGTGCTCCTGTGAGGAAGAGTGGTGTGGAGAGAGGAGGGGAGAAAACGGAGGGAGAGGGAGACAGAGAAAGGGAAAAGGAGGGAGGGGGAGGAGTCAGAGAGACAGAGAGACAGAGAGAAGGAGAGAGAGAGGGGGACAGGGAGAGGGGGGGAGGAGAGGAGAGGCAGGTGGGAAAAGGAGAGAGGCGAGGGGAGGGGAGGAGAGGAGAGGAGAGCGGCCCCTCCCTCGGGCTGCGGGACCAGAGTTCTCAGCCTCTCTACAGGGAACCCCCGGCCTTTCTGCCCTTGCCCCACTGTCCGCTTTTTCTTTATTGATCCCAATTTTCAAATGTTTTTTCCAGGTTTTGGGGCACATGCTTGCAGTTAGAGATACGGTAGATAACTGTACCTCCCAAAGTAGCCTTAAGAGGGAAATTGGAGTTCTCCTTTGTTCCCTTTGTGTGTGCGTGCGTGCGTGCGTGTGTATGTGTGTGTGCGTGCATGTGTGTGTGTGCATGTGCCTTAATTTTTTTCTTATCTGAGCAGCAACAAGATACGCTATTAATGGACGCTGGGTAGAACACGTTATTTGTTATAGTAACTTTTGACCTGTTTAATAAGTGCTCAGGCTGGGGAGTGGAGTTTTTATTGTGCTCTGCAGTATTCTGTTATGAAGTGGAGTACATAATAAAATAAAAGCAATAATGTTGATATTTCTGAGGGATCCATCCGAGCTGACCTGAAGCCACATGCTTCATCTGGTTTGTCCGGTATGAATGTGTGAACATTGCCGGAATTACAGACACAATATTGTGAGGGCTTTGGTTGTTTACCGTGTAAGTAACCTCAGCGTCAGTGGTGTCCAAAACCAGTTCAGTGACAGTTCATTAGTGCTGCTGTCAGAAACAAATGAAAAGAGAAATCATTTAGTATCAGGCAGTAAGACACTGTGCACTAAATGTTCGTGTTTCATGGGTAAAGTATGAAATGAAGAAATGAAATGAAGACTGGGCATTTCTTTTAGGGAGGCAGAGTGCTGGTTATTTTTTGTAGCTTCAGATAGATTTTTCTATCTGAGGTGTTAACAGGGGGCCTCATAAAATCATTAGCTCTAGAATAATTAGGTCTTTCTAGGAAGGTCAAAGGACCATTGAGGAGGAAGAATCTCCTTCGTGGAAAAGTGTGTGGGGTGGACTGCGCCTCAGCTTCTTAGAACGGTGTGTGTGTGTGTGTGCAGAGTTGGAAATAATTGCTATTTGAATGGAAAAATAAATTCATTTTAGATTATTTCACCACTTTTAAAAAATAATGTTTGTGTTTTTTGGTTTCTCTTATCTGACTGATTTCGTACATTGTGTATGTGAGCGTTTCCAGAATCCAGGAAAGGACCCGGCTCACAGTCGGTTCACCAGACAATTACTAAAGCAATAAGGGAGAGTGGAGGATGTTTTCCCTGCCGCAGCCCCCAAATGGAGGTGAGCAGAGAAATTTCCCCACCGTGGAGTTCCATGCCCCAGGTCTCGTCAGATGCCAACCACCAGCTGGCTTTCTTCAGGAGAGAAACTTCTTTGTGATCAGCCACTTTAAATATTTTTGTGTGGGTGAATTCATCATTTTTGTATTTGTGAGGAGTATTCAATGTTTAAATTTTTACCCACAAACGTTTTTGCATTCTAGTAAACGACAGAGGGCTGCTCCCTGTCTGGCTACAGCAGGCTCTGAGGCACGGTGGGTGCTCCCTAATGGTTGACTCTGGCACTCTTGCTGCGGTCATGGGAGTTCTCCACGGTCTAGTAGCGGAGGCTGTGGTGGCTGGAGCTCAGGGCCACACCCACTGAGCCCGAGGCTGGGGACTGGGTGGAGGCCCCCAACCCTTGCTCCAAGGTCAGCAGGTGCGGCCGCCTGCATGGTGAGCAGGCCCTAGGAACTATGTAGGACACCACCAGGTGCTGGCCGAGCCTTTTGCTTTTCCCCAGGAACTCCATAGGGCCGCTCACCATGAGGCCGCTCAGCTGTAATTTCAAGCCATTGACATTGACTATCATGTTCAGTTCCTTAAGTTTTGGGCACAATCATGGGGCCAGAAAAAGATGTTAATTGCTGGTGGATAACTTTTTGCTGAATGCTCTTATTTTATATGGTTATGATAAATTTAGAGGTGTCTTTTCATCTAGCGATATAAAATACTACTATATAAATGTTTGATGCAATTGCTTTAGAATTAATTATATAAGTAACACCATTAGCGTTATCTAACCCTTTACTTCTGAAGTCTTTGAGAGGTAGTGAGCCCACCCCATGGAGGCGTGTTCCTGTGTGACTCTCCCTCTGTGGTGAATGCAGGGAGCCCACCCCACGGAGGCGTGTTCCTGTGTGACTCTCCCCTCTGTGGTGAATGCAGGAGCCCACCCCCATGGAGGCGTGTTCCTGTGTGACCCCCCTCTGTGGTGAATGCAGGGAGCCCACCCCACGGAGGCGTGTTCCGTCTCTCCCCTCTATGGTGAATGCAGGGAGCCCCCCCCACGCGGAGGCGTGTTCCTGTGTGCCTCTCCTCTGTGGTGAATGCAGGGAGCCCACCCCATAGAGGCGTGTTTCCTATGTGACTCTCCCTCTATGGTGAATGCAGGGAGCCCACCCCATGGAGGCGTGTTCCTGTGTGACTCTCCCTCTGTGGTGAATGCAGGGAGCCCACCCCCATGGAGGCGTGTTCCTGTGTGACTCTCCCTCTGTGGTGAATGCAGGGAGCCCACCCCATAGAGGCGTGTTTCTATGTGACTCTCCCTCTGTGGTGAATGCAGGGAGCCCACCCCACGGAGGCGTGTTCCTATGTGACTCTCCCCTCTGGTGAATGCGGGAGCCCACCCCACGGGAGGCGTGTTCCCGTCTGACTCTCCCTCTGTGGTGAATGCAGGGAGCCCACCCCATAGAGGCGTGTTTCTATGTGACTCTCCCTCCGTGGTGAATGCAGGGAGCCCACCCCACGGAGGCATGTTCCCGTGTGACTCTCCCCTCTGGTGGAATGAGTCCCACTGTGTGTGTGCCTGAGGCGCAGTCGCCTGGCATTTCGAGGCGCTGTTTCCCGTGCACTTACTATCGTCCAGCGCTAGGCGTGGAGACAGTGAGTTTGGGCCCCCAGGAAGGGCTCTGATTTAATCAGCCTAGTGTGCAAGACAGAAAAGCTGATAGTTCGAAATTGCACTTTAAACTAAGACAGACTGTCAGTCTTTAGAAATGGTGGGGAATGGCCTGTTTGTGTAATCAGATACTCACCCTGGGCGGGAGCTGTCAGCCACCACCTTGTTGGGTAGCAGGAGGCAAACTCGCTTTATCTGACAGACAGTGTGTAAATCTGTCCATGCAAAAATCCAAATGTTTAGTTTGCTCCTAGTCACTGTAATAATCTGCTTATTTTCGTCTGTGCAAGCCATGACATCACTTAGCAGAATGTGGTGCAGAGACGCGGCCCAGATAAGGCTGTTAGTGCCAGTCACTCCGTCCTTGATTGGCAAGGAGAGAAATAGGAATTCACTAGCGCTTTGCTCCCTGCTAGAACGAACAGACAACACGTTCTGGGCAGGAATAACTTTATTGAGCTTATTTCACAACTCAGGAAAAAAAGCGTAGCTCACCTCGTGTCTAATTATGGGCCTAGGAGTGAAGGTGCCTGAGGTTGGTAATTATTGAATAATCGTGAACAAATCCTTCTCTTTGGTCTGGCTATACTTTGACTGTTCCAACGAGTAGACGCCTGGTTATGTATGTGCATAATGTATGTGTGTATTTCACTGTATTTCATTCTTATTACAGTCAATAACCCTTATTTTATTTTTAAAAGTAGCTGATATGACTTTTTAGTATTTGCTTATTGTGAACAGTAATAATTTTATAAAAGTGGATAATCATAAATCTGTACATTTTATTTCTGAATGAAATTGAGGATCTTTAGCTGAATTTAAATTATCAGGATGGGTTTAATGGGGTTTTCTTTTTTTGTGTGTTTAGTAAGAATAAAACACCCATCCATAGTTGAAAGATTGGTGTATTATCAGATAGTATTTGTGAGTATTTTTATAGATATTTAATAAACTTTATACTTAATTACTTGGTGTTATATCAGATATTATTGGTGAGTATTTTTATAGATACTTAATAAACATTATACTTAAATACTTTGAAATTTTCTGTAAAATTACGTTTTTGTTAAAATTTTCATTTTTGTTTTGCTAACTAAATTTTTTCTTTACTACCTTTAAATAGTCATTGAAAATTGCCAGGCCAGAGAGGGCTAGTGCAGGGATGAAAGCGCTTGCCTTGCCCATGGCCAGCCGGCACTGAGCCAGCCCTCTGCGTCCTGGCGGGATTCCTGAGTACAGAACCAGCAGCAAGCACTGTGTCTGCCAGGTGTGGCCCCAAACCGAAAACCAAACACAAATCAAAGAAAGAGCCTAGAGACAGAGAGAGAAGAGAGTATAGAGAGCATAGGATAGAGAGAGTATAGAGAGCAGAGAGAGTACAGAGAGTATAGTGTGAAGATAGAGGATCACTTGATCACTTGACATCCTGTTATTCTGCGATTATCTCAAGCGGGCACCAGTAACGTTTCCGTTTGTCCCTGTCATATGCCAGTGTAGCCCAGTGGCATCTGCTTGCTCCAGGAATATGAAGAGTCTCAAACCATTTGTTCAGGGTCTTGATGAAGAAGTCTGACCATCTTGTAGGTGGGCAGCCACATGATCTTTTGACATCCCGTGGGATCCAGTCAGTAATGGCTCTAGTCCAGGGTCATCTCCAAGCCACATTACATGTACAGGCCATCTGATTTTCGACGCCTTGGCAAACGAGACAGCGTCCCTGACTCTGGATTGTCGATGAAGGTCAGAACTCTGGATTCCTTCTCTCACTTGAGTGAGATGGGATATTCTAAGCATAGCTCTTTGGATTCCTCTTTGGGAGACCTGAATAGCGTTCTCATCCTGCTTTCGTAGGGCCCAGGTCTCTGAGGAGTATGTGAATGCAGGGAGAACGGTGGAGTCGAAAGAGATGTGCCCGGAGCTGGAGGTTCTTTGTCCTTTTAGCTATTTCTTCGATGCCTTTGAAGGCATTCCATGCTGCTCCCTTCCTCCTGTGAGCTCAGGTTTTACGTCATTCATCATGTTGACTTCTCGACCTAGGTACACATAACTGTTGCGTTCAGAGATGTTTGTTCCATTGAGAGTAAATGAAGCATCTGGAACTAGTTCGTTTTTCATTAACATTATTTTATTGAGATTCAGCTGTAGACCTAGTTTTCCACATTCATGGTCGAAGTCAGCCAGCATTTGTGCCGCTTGGCTAATGTTTGGTGTTACTAGAACAATGTCATCAGTGAAGCAGAGGTGGTATAGTTCTATCGACCTTCTATCTCCACTCCCATTCCTTCCCATTCTAATTGGCGCATGGCGTTGTAGAGGGTGGCGCTGAAGAGTTTTGATGAAATGGGACCACTCTGCTGAATCCCTCTTTTGACATCAATAATCACTCCTTGTAGAATGGTGAGATCCTGGTGGTGAATCCGTAATCAGCTCACGAAAGATCTTGATGTATTGAGTTTGAATGCCCTCTTTGGCTAGGGCTTCGATGACTGCTTCAGTCTCAACAGAATCAAAGGCTTTCTATAAATCAATGAACGTGAGACAGAGCGGCATCTTGAATTCCCTACAAACCTCATTGAGCTGTGTGGATATGGTCGATTGTGCTGAATCCTTTTCGGAAGCCAGCCTGCTCACATGGTTGTCCTTCATCTAATGTTCTGCCAGTCCTGTTCAGGATGACTCGAATGAACAGCTTATAGATGATGGACAACAGACAGGTGGGGCAATAGTTGCCAATGTTGTGGATGCCTCCCTTCTTGAACAGTAGAACTGTCCTGCTGGTTTTCCATTGGGAGGGCACCTTGCATTCAGACAGGTAGCGTGTGAAGAGCCGAGCCAGTGTACTGATGAGTACTGACGGCAAATTCTTCAGGTGTTCGGGTCTGACTTTGTCTGGGCCGGGTGCTGTTCGCTTCTTTACCAATGAAATGGCATGTCGGATTTCAGAAGGGAGAACGTTGGGAATGACATATCCATCCTGTGGAATTTGATATGTGGGCAGGTAGACATGGCTATCAAAGATATCTGAGTAGAAGTCATGGATAATCTTCTCCATTGCCTTTCTGGAAGATGTGATCAATCCATCGGGACATTGGGGGTATAAGACATCTTGGTCTTATAGTTGGCGAAGGACAGGCGGGCATTGTGAATGCTTTTCCCGGCTTCTGCTGCATCGGCCAGTATTGCTGCTCTTCTCTCTTTGAGGTCTTCCTTTTGTCGCTTCTCTGAACTGCTTTGTGAGCTTGGATGTTAGCATATGGTTGCTTGAGGCTCGCGCCTTGCCACGTTGGCGAATGAGCTTGAAAGCTTTTGAAGACAGGCGTCCTTTTTTGTGGCTTTCTCAGGGCATTCTTCTTACAATCATGGAGGTGCTGAACCAGTTGGTTGTATTTCTTCATCGATTTTCTCAATGATGTATCTTCCCATGTTGCTGCAATGGTGCCAAGAGTTCCCATTTGGTGGTCATTCTGGAAGTTCTCTTCTTAAATGTTGTAGCCTTTTCTCCCCATTCCATGAAGTAGAATTTTGCACAAAGGAGATGGTGATCTGATCCTGTTTGGAATTTTGGGACGACAGCGAAATCGGTCAGGCAAAACCATCAATTGAACATGATGTGGTCAGTTTCATTGTGGAACTGTCCACCAGGAAATTCCCATGTCCAGTGTTTAGATTCAGCCTTCTGGAACTGTGAGTTACCATGAACGGTCTTAGTTGACATGATGATCTCAGATAGTCTCTTACCCTGTTCATTCCATTCCTAGGCCATGGGTTCCGATGTGGAGCTCTTCGGTTGATCTTCTCGGTCCTATCTTGACATTAAAATCACCGACTATGATCTTGTAGAAGGTGTGGTATTCTTTATAGAACTCCTCCAGTTCCATGTAGAATTTATCAATTTCTTCTTCCTTTTATGTGAAGGTTGCTGTGTAGACAATGAAGATAGAAAATACTAGCAGTGAACCACATCTTTTCAAGTATAATTGTCCGATCTGGTTTGTTAGACATTCAAATGAATCAATGCTCATGGCCAGGTTTGTGTTGACAAGGACACTCCACACCACTGACTCCTCTTTCGTCGCATGTTCTGAGGATCAGTTCTTCTCTGGTGTCAAAGATGGCGTGATGCGATTGATGCCTTCTCATCTCCATCAGACCAATGATGTCGTACTTGATCTTTTGCGCTTGCACCATCAGGTCCTCAATATATGTTTCTGATGCCAGCATACATGCATTGAAAGTACAGACAGTTATTTTAGTCCTTCTTTGTTTTCCCAGCCTAGTTTGACCCTGAGATTTTATCAGCCTCTCTTTGCTCATCCTTCTTTCTGCTGCCATATTTAGGGCTCTTTCAGGGTCAGGGGGATAAACATTGTTTTTACAGGTCTTGGCATATCAAATACGCGTCGACAGCTTGCCAGGCTCTGCCGTGCAGGCGGTGTACTCTCAATAGCTTGCCAGGCTCTCTGAGAGGGATGGGTAGAAGATTCTTGGTAATTTACAGATGAATCACACAGCCACAAAGCAGCTGTGTACAACGGGGAGAGCTGGTAGCAGCTCTGCCTGGTGTATTTGCGTCTGTGAGTCAAGCATACCTGGGCTTTAAATACTTTTCACTGTAGGGTGGGTCTCTGACAAGCCGGCCTTGATATTGGCTTTTTCTCTTGGGTAGAGTTCTGATGAGCTGTGGAGTCCTGATGATGAAAACGCTGCCAGCGTGGTGTGGGGATTCCTCTAGATTCCTCTGAGGCTCTATTGGGATGGTGGGCTCAGGCTGGGAGTTGCTCTCCATCCCTGGCCCCTCGTGAGGTCAGTGGAGTACGGGGAGTGCAATGGGGAGAGCTGGGAGCAGCTCTGCCTGGTGTATCTGCGTCTGCAGATAGAGTATAGAAGAGCATAGAGTATAGAGTATAGAGAGCACAGGCAGCAGAGAGAGTACAGAGATAGTAGAGAGTAGAGAGAGTACAGATAGAGATAGAGAGCTGGGAGCAGCTCTGCCTGGTGTATCTGCGTCTGCAGATAGAGTATAGAGAGCATAGAGTATAGAGAGCACAGGCAGCAGAGAGAGTACAGAGAGCAGAGAGAGTATAGAGTGCAGATAGAGATAGAGAGCAGGTAAAGTATGGAGAGAATGGAGAGCATACAGAGTATGGAGAGTATAGAGAGCATAGAGTGTAGAGTATAGAGAGCACAGGGAGCAGAGAGAGTACAGAGAGCAGAGAGAGTAGAGAGTGCAGATAGAGATAGAGAGCAGGGAAAGTATGGAGAGAATGGAGAGCATACAGAGTATGGAGAGTATAGAGAGCATAGAGTTTATAGAGAGTATAGAGAGCATGGAGAGTATAGAGAGCATAGTGAGTATAGAGAGCATAGAGAGTATAGAGAGCATAGAGAGTATAGCGAGCATGGAGAGTATAGAGAGCATAGAGAGTATGGAGAGTATATAAAGCAGAGAACATAGAGAATCTAGAGAGTATAGAGAGCATAGAGCATAGAGAGTATAAAGAGCATTGTCAGGGAGTCGCTGGGGTCCCCAACAGCATCAGGACAGAAGTTCTCTTCTACCTCCGAGGCCTCCGGGAATGGATGAAAACTTAGCGCAGTTCCAAAAAAGTCTTTTAATAGTACAAAAAGCTCTACCACCACAATACAATATAATGGAACAACTCTAGCTCTGGTCAGAACTTAGACCATACACGAGAGCCCAAGTCTCCCACCAAAGAGGATCCCACCAAGAGAGAGAGAGAGTTCTACCAAAGAGGGTCCTACCAGAAAGGAGTCCCACCAAAGAGAGCAGTACCTCAAGTCAGGTCCTTTATAAACACAAAAGTAATCCTAAATTCAGGGAGGATCCTGTCAACAAAGAACCCTAAAAGCTTCTAGATAGTAGAAGAGTGTAGAAGGGTGGTGCCACACCCTATTACAGATCTAAACAAAGGATTAGCCAAGGACTAACCCCTTCCCTCTGAGATTATCTCATGTAAAACACTAGAGAGGGGGCTGGTATAAAGTAATACATCTTAATTTCATGGGCTTCATGTAATCTAGATGGTACCCACAAGGTCCTTCTTATTTATTATCTGCATCAGGGTGATTCTGAGTATCTTGTTCTCCGTATACTGAAAGGGTCACACTTGCCTCCTTGAGGGCAAACTAGTATGATCCTTCCTATAATCTTAAAGATAGTCTCAACATAGCCAGGGTGGCAGTCTCCTGGTAAATTCTAACTGTCCCATGGTGGGTCCAGTGGGTATAAAGAGGAGCTGTGCCCAATCTAGATAACATAGAAGTCTTAGTAGATGTATAACAATAAATCAGAAGATACTCATTCAGAGTCAAGGTGACTTCTGTAACTGCCACACCCTCCATCAGTGTTTACATAGAAGAGAGATCTCATTAGAATGAACCCTGACTTAAGAACATGTAAATAGATTAAGCTGTGAGTGGATAAAACAGCAAAGCTCCCAAGCTAGCTAGGCTTGTCATCCAACAGAGTATAGAGAGCATAAAGAGTATAGAGAGCATAGAGTATGGAGAGTATAGAGAGCACAGGGAGCATAGAGAGCAGGGAGCAGAGTATATAGAGTAGAGCGTTTAGAGAGCATAGAGAGCATAGAGAGCATAGAGAGCGTAAAGAGTATGGAGAGTATAGAGAGCATTGAGAGTATGGAGAGTATAGAGAGCGTAGAGAGTATAGAGAGCGTGGAGAGCACAGAGAGCATAGCATTTAGAGAGCATAGAGTATGGAGAGTATAGAGAGTGTAGAGAGTATGGAGAGTATAGAGAGCACAGGGAGCATAGAGAGCAGGGAGCAGAGTGTATAGAGTAGAGCATTTAGAGAGCATAGAGAGTATAGAGAGCATAGAGAGTATGGAGAGTATAGAGAGCGTAGAGAGTATGGAGAGTATAGAGAGCATAGAGAGTATGGAGAGTATAGAGAGCTTAGAGAGTATAGAGAGCATGGAGGCACAGAGGCATAGAGAACAGAGAGCAGAACATTTAGAGAGCATAGAGTATGGAGAGTATAGAGAGCATAGAGAGTATGGAGAGTATAGAGAGCTTAGAGAGTATAGAGAGCATGGAGAGCACAGAGAGCATAGAGAACAGAGAGCAGAACATTTAGAGCGCATAGAGTATGGAGAGTATAGAGAGCATAGAGAGTATGGAGAGTATAGAGAGCATAGAGAGTATAGAGAGCGTGGAGAGCACAGAGAGCATAGAGAGCAGAGAGCAGAGCATTTAGAGAGCATAATATAGAGCATAGAGTATAGAGAGCGTAGAGCCAAGCTAGAAGGTTTAGAGGCATAGAGTATGGAGAGTATAGAGAGCATAGAGAGTATGGAGAGTATAGAGAGCGTAGAGAGTATGGAGAGTATAGAGAGCATAGAGAGTATGGAGAGTATAGAGAGCATAGAGAGTATAGAGAGCGTGGGAGCACGAGATAGAGGCAGAAAGCATTTAGAGAGCATAGAGTATGGAGAGTATAGAGAGCATAGAGAGTATGGAGAGTATAGAGAGCGTAGAGAGTATGGAGAGTATAGAGAGCGTAGAGAGTATGGGAGGTATAGAGAGCTTAGAGAGTATGGCATGGAGAGCACAGAACAAGATTTAGAGAGCATAGAGTATGGAGTATAGAGAGCAGAGAGTATGGAGAGAATAGAGAGCATAGAGTATAGAGAGCGTGGAGAGCACAGAGAGCATAGAGAGCAGAGAGCAGAGCATTTAGAGAGAGGTATGGAGAGTATAGAGAGCGAGAGAGTATGGAGAGTATAGAGAGCGTAGAGAGTATGGAGAGTATAGAGAGCGAGAGTATGGAGAGTATAGAGAGCGTAGAGTATGGAGAGTATAGAGAGCGTAGAGAGTATGGAGAGTATAGAGAGCGTGAGAGTATGGAGAGTATAGAGAGCGTAGAGAGTATGGAGAGTATAGAGAGCATAGAGAGTATGGAGAGCATAGAGAGCACAGGGAGCAGAGAGCATAGAGTATGAAGAGCAAAGAGAGCAGACAGAGCCGAGGAGTGTTGCTTCACCAGACAAGGGCGAGTCGCGATGCTGGACTTGCATCTCTCGTGCACAGCGGAATTGCTGCTGCAGGAGCCATTGTTGGGCACCAGATGGACAGATGGACACGGTCAAGGCCAGGGCCTCCAGCGGCACGGATACACTCAGATGTAGCAATGTAGGACGATGTACATGTGTGCGTGCGTGTCTGTTGGGGGGGGGGGGGGGTCTGCATCATGTACACGACAGTCTGCAATGGACTCCAAGGAGGATTGTGCACGTGCACGCATGTGTGTGGTGTGTCTGTGTGTCCGTGTGCATGCACACTACAGCCTGCATCAGACACTAGGGTCAGGGCCTGGCCGTGTCTACACTGGTTCCTGCTGCCTCGGTGCCCAGGGACCCACCCTCCGGATGTCTCACTGCACCTCACTGGATCTGTCTGTTCCCCCAGCACAGGGCAACAGAGCTGCAGAATTTGGCTCTGTTAGATTCTCCAGTTAGTCTGCATAGAACTGTATGTCCCAGCATTTGGTAGTTTTTGTTTGTTTATTTGTTTTTTGCTATTTTTTTGGTCACACCAGCAATGCTCTCGTGGTCCATGGGGATGCAGGAGTTTCAACAGGGAAAGCTGGTTTCTGCTCTGCCAGGTGTATCTGTGTCTGTCTGAAAAATGAACTAGTTTCACAGGCCCCATTCACTCTCAATGGAACAAACATCTCTGAATGCAGCAGTTATGTGTACCTAGGTCGAGAAATCAACGTGATGAACGACCTAAAACCTGAGCTGTGCAGGAGGAAGAGAGCAGCATGGAATGCCTTCAAAGGCATCGAAGAAATAGCTAAAAGGACAAAGAACCTCCGGCTCCGGGCACATCTCTTTGACTCCACCATTCTCCCTGCATTAACATATGCCTCAGAGACCTGGGCCCTACGAAAGCAGGATGAGAATGCTATTTGGGTCTCCCAGAGAGGAATCGAAAGAGCTATGCTTGGAATATCACGCCTCACTCAAGTGAGAGAAGGAATCCAGAGTTCTGACCTCCGTCGCTATTCCAGAATCAGGGACGCTGTCTCGTTTGCCAAGGCATCGAAAATCAGATGGGCTGGACATGTAATGCGATTTGGAGACAACTGCTGGACTAGAGCCATTACCGACTGGATCCCACAGATGTCAAAAGATCACGTGGCCGCCCACCTACAAGATGGTCAGACTTCCTTGTCAAGACCCTGAAGGAACGGTTTGAGGCCCTTCATATTTCTGAATCAACCAGATGCCATTGGGCTACATTGGCACGTGATAGGGTCAAATGGAAATGTTACTGGCGCCCGCTCGAGCAAATCGATGAACAACGGGATTCAAGTGATCAAGTGATCAAGTGATCAAGCAATGCTCAGGGGTTGCTCCTGGCCCTGCACTCAGGAATTACTCCTGGCGGTGCTTGTGGGACCATATGGAATACCAGGGATTGAACCCAGGTCGGCCGTGTGCAAGACAAATGCCCTCCCCACTGTGCTGTCGTTCCAGCCGGCCGGTAGTTCTGAAATTGTTCCTCTGCCTGCCCTGTTAAATCACGGTCGGATTTACGTTAACTTAAGTAAACATTCAGATCCAGTCTGGGACTTCTTTTACTTGATAGCAGTTAAAATGTGCTAAGAGTTTTGGTTTTCTTATTCCGCAGAGGAAATGTTCCTAATTCTCTCTCTCTCCTGGGCTTGTCACAGCTTTTGGTTCTCTCTCTCCCACATTACAGCTTGGTCTGTATTCCGTAGTACTCAAGCGTGCATTTGCTTTGAAATGTCACATACCAGTCATCAATATAAGCTGATTGTATAAAATTCAGTGATCTTTAGAGCTCACAGCACAGCCTTTTATTTATTTATTTTTTATTATACCACCGTGAGATACACAATTACAAAGATGTTCATAATTGGGTCTCTTTCATACAGTGTTCCAGCACCCTCCCTCCACCAATGCCCTATTTCCACCACCAGTCATTTCCCCCCCACCTCCCTCAGCCTGCCTCTGTAGCAGGCACTTTTCCTTTTCTTCTTCCTCCCTCTCTCTCTCTGTCTCTCTCTCTCTCTTCTCTCTCTCCCTATGCATTGTGACTAGCCCTACAGACATTAGAGTTTATCATGTAAATCCCTTTGTGTACATTCAATGCTCAGTTCTAGTCTGGCATTACTGTTTCCCACAATTAGTAGAACACTGGTATTTATTTATATCCCACTAATAAATGCAGTCATTCTATATCTGTCCTTTTCTTTCTGACTGATTTCACTCAGCATGATAATCTCCAGTCCATCCATTTGCAGATAAATTTCATGACTTCGTTTTCCTGACAGCTGCATAGTATTCCACTATGTAGATGTACTGCAGTTTCTTTAGCCAGTCTTCTCTTTTCCGGCATTCAAGTTTTTTTTCAGATTCTGGCTATTGTGAATAATTCTGCGGTGAATATAGAGGTTCAGATGTTTTTTGGGTCTCCAGGGTATATTCCCAGGTGGTATTGCTGGGTCAAATGGGAACTCAATATTAAGTTTTTGAAGGAATGTCCATATTGATTTCCAAAAGGGCTGGACCAGTCAGTACTTCAACCAACTGTGGATGAAATTAGAGGGGAGACATTTTAAATCCCTGTTGACACCCTGGAATCTTGCAGGCTCTCTGGGAATGTACCAGAAGAGAAAACCTCTCACCTGCCTGACATCACGGGGTGATGATTTTTTTTTGTTGTTTTTGCTTTTTTGGGCAAAAAATCAGTTGTTCTGGACCCAGAACAATACCACATATTTTTTCACTTACCTACCCATTTTTTCTGTTATATTCATAACTTCAAGCCCAGGTATGCCTGGTCCAGAGACTCAGATACATGGAACAGAGCTACCAGCTCTCCCTGTGACCAGCTGATCTTTCCCTGTCTCATCGGGCAACTTTGTGGCTATGTGGTTCATCAATAAATGCATGAGATGAGAGCCCACTGGAAGAGTGTCCCACCCGCACGGCAGAGCCTGGCAAGCTCCCCGTGTCGTATTTGATATGCCAGAATCCAGTAACAATTATAGACCTCATTCCCATGACCTGAAGGAATGGTTGGAGGCTCTTCATGTTCCTGGAGCGAGCAGATGCCCTTGGGCTACACTAGCATGTGACAGGACGTATGGAGATGTTACTGGTGCCTGCTCCGAGCAAATCGATGATCAGTGGGAACACAAGTGATACAAGTGATTGCTTTTTGGGTCACACCCAGCAATGCTCAGGGTTTATTCCTGGCTCTGCACTCAGGAATTACTCCTGGCAGTGCTTGGGGGACCATATGGGATGCCGGGAATCAAACTCGGCTCGGCTGCATGCAAGGCAAACGCCATACTTGCTGGACTATCTCTCCGGCCCCTGATTTTGACTTTGGTGGCAAACCAGCTTCTATTAGGATGAGAACTTCGGGTAAACGTAAAGAATTAAGCCGGGCTGGTAGGTCTCCAGAGAGGTGTGAGAGGTTCTTCATCACTAGCACCTGCGTGCAACATTGGGGTGTTCCCTGGGGCCTCCCAGGATGACGCCTTCCTACAAGCAGGCGCATGGCCTAGACGAAGGGCTGCCTTGGTCTCCTAAATGAAGGAGGCTCTGCTTCAGTAAAGTTTGATTTGATACTTCCTCAATAAAAGCTTCAGCCCTCCTTTCTCTCTTTGGTGACTCCCAAGGGGTCTGGCTGGGAATGGGTGGGCACAGACGTGCCTGAGTACCCGGGCCACGCATAGGCCAGGTAGGCATCTGCCTGAGCTACGTCCCTGGCCTGAAGCCCTTTACTTTTGATTTAGAAGTGATTTTAAACTGTGCTTTTAAGAAAGAAATGGAGCATGTAAGTGTTTGTAAGAAGCAGTTGGTCGAGTGTGGAGGGGTGTTGTGTGGCTGGCCTTCCTCCTGCCCACCCACCTGGGCTCCGATCCCCTGTTTGCCTCCTGGGGCAGGCTCGTCTCTCAGTGCTCGCCTGCTCGCTAGTGGAGTGCGTGTGAGGCCGCAGTGTCTCACGGCAGCATGTGGTTCCTCGGTTACTGGCGGTGCTCTGGGGGCCGACTGTGTGCCGGGCAGTGGGTGAATAAAGCAGACAGACATGCGGCTGGCACAAGCTGGCACTTTCGCGTGGGCAGTGGTGACATGGAGACTTTGTCAGGAGGGTGCTAGGAGGCAGAGTGTGGCGAGACAGGGAGGCTGGGAGTGAAGCCCAGGCCGAGGGGCACCAGGCGGGAGGAAGCAAAATCCCTCGGCCTGGGCGGGAGACCCCCGTCACGGCCAGGCCACATGCAGTGCAGGATGGGAACCTGCCCGATGGTGGCCAGGCTGAGCCGTTGGAACAAGGCCTGGGGCGGGTCCTGATGACAGCCCCGACCAGGGAGCCGTGGGCATAGCGGGATCGGGGCCACTGGGCAGAGTCGAGTTGGGTCTCACTGGAGACAGGGCCCCAGACAGCAGGTTTGGAAAAGCGGGCAGCTGGCTTTGGGCTCCTCGAGTGGAGACACCCGTGAGTGCTGGTGCCTGACACAGGAGCCCCCCAGGTGCAGCTCTAGGGACGAGGACCCCAGCTCGGGCAGGAGGAGCCCACGGAGGGTCACGTGCAGCTCCTGGAGCGTCCCCACTGGGCTGCGAAGCGTGGCTGCCCTGGCTCCCTGGGGCTCGGTGGCCAGAGATGGCCGCAGGGGCTGCTGCGGCTGCTCCCACTGCCCGGAAGCTGCCGGGCCGAAGGGACCGACCCCTCAGAGCTGAGCCCGTCCTGCGCTCTGCGGTGGGCGCAAGCGGAACAGATCGCGGTGCTAGAAGGGGGCTCGGCAGCTTTGTTTCCTTTTATCGGGAAGCCTAAGCCAGCGAGACTCTTTGACTTCCAATTGTATTATTTCCCTGCCTATAATTGAAAACGTCCTTTTGGTTGTTAACCTCATTCCTGATAGCTTCAGTTAATCCTGTCTCGGCTCCCCTAACACTAGAGTCACGGCAAGTAGAAACGTGTTTTATCACCCGCACCCTTCCCGCTGTTTCTGCTTCGGCACTTAATTATATCACAGCGAAATTCAGTTTAATATTTTGAATGCTGGAAGGTATATAATAAATGATAATGTTATTCCACATAGTGTTTTGTTTGAGGTGTTGAAGATTTGAAAAATTAGTATAAATGATCTGTATGCAGTGTTTGTACATGCCGATCTGGATTTATCTTCCCAAATCATGGCGCAGACGCGAGCAGTGGAGATCTGCAAATCTGTTCTTGGAAATCAGAGCCCAGAGCTCCGTCTCTGCGGCCGCCCAGGTCTCTGCCT
The DNA here is from genome assembly GCA_021461705.1 of Cryptotis parvus. Lineage (NCBI taxonomy): Eukaryota > Metazoa > Chordata > Mammalia > Eulipotyphla > Soricidae > Cryptotis > Cryptotis parvus. The sequence goes on from JAJIBD010030873.1 coordinate 89,901, forward strand.
CTAGCCGCGCTCTCTGTCCTGGCCGGGAGCTGGAGTGGCGCCGTGCCACACTCACCGTGTCCTGCAGCGCTTCCGTTCCTGGGGACAGCCGGCGCGGGCAGCAGGAACAGGTCCACTGGGCCTTCTCAGCCCCGGGCCCAGCGTCGAAGCTGAGCCTGGTGTCTCCAATGCTATTCCCAGCCGTCCCCTTGTTACAGACTAGAGAGGAACAGATGAAACCCCTTACTCCGGGGGGTCTCTCGGTCTCCGGAGAGGTCAGAATATTGTGACTCAGAGCCATTGGGCCTCCGTGTCAGACTGTGGCCTCCATGTGTGTGTGTCTCTGGAGCACATGCGTGTCTCGGTGACGCTTCAGTGCCCAGTGTCCTGCGATATTTACTCTGGACGTGGACTGTAACTGCTGCTCTTTGGACTAAGGTCTCAGAAAGGGTCAATTTCGCACTGAACTCTGCGATTACTGGGCAATACATCTCAAGCCTTCCAGCTAATCTTACCTTGAGCTCAAATGGTTCCCTAGATCATCCTGACACGGCTGGAAGGCCGAGATGATGGCAGAGGCCAAGACAATGAAATACCTAAGTTTGGAAAGGCTGCCTTTGCGCCAGCAAATCAGAGGCCCCTCAGATAGCCGGGCCTCCCTGCGTCACCCAGATACTGCACGTTTCCACAACTTCTCTCTTCGTGGCCAGGAAGGAAGGAACTGCAGGCTGGCTGCTGAGATGCATTAGCACAGCTCGTTTGTAGTGTGTGGGGTGGCTGGGTTTGTGGGGCTCGGCATTGCCGGACCACGGGATTCTGTTCCTTCCCGTGCGGAGGCGAGTTTAAGCGCGGCTGGTGGAGCTTCCGTAGAGCCAGCTCTCCTATCACGCCGCATTCTGAGTGCTGAGTCCTTGCACTGCCAGTCAGTCCCGACCGGGGTCATGCCTTGGTTCCCACACTCGTTCGCCTGGGGCGGGCGCAGCCTAGACACTGCTTGTGCGCTGCTGTGTCGCTGTTGTTTCGCTTAACCTGTCGAGGAAACTGCTCCCGTTTCGTCCTTTCCCTTTCCGCGTATCTCATTGCGGGGTGTGGGATCAGGCTGGGATTTCTGGAAGAAGTTTGAGTAGGAAATGAAATGGTGCTGTTTTATATGGTTGTGATTTTATTTTCCTAATTTTATTACACCACTTTTAGGCATACAATTGCAAGATGCTCATGTAGAGTTTTGGTTCTACAGTGCTTCAACACCCATCCCTCCACCCGAACCCATCTCCCATCACCAATGTCCCCACCTCCCCACCTCCCTCCCCCCCCCCCTCCCCCACTCCAACTACTTGGCGGGTTTCTCTCCTCTCTATCCCTCCGCCTACCTTTCCTACACATCGTAAAATGCAGTACATAAAGGACATGACTGTTTCCACTAGTTTGGTGGACCATGCGCCACAAGACTTAGGGGCCTCATGGTCAGCGTCAGACAGCAAAAATGGCGGTTAATGTGGCGGGTGAGTCTCATCTGGCTGCTTCCGGGACCCCCAGAGGTGATGGGCCCACTCCCAAAACCCATCTGTCCTCTCAGGGGCCCCATAGTCAGTTGGGCCAGGGAGAGGGTTAGGGTTAGGGTTAGGGTTAGATATTTGTATTTACTGCTGTTTTGGAATGCCAGTGTTTAAGCATTAGTGCAGAAAGTTGTTCTGTGCCCAGTAGCTTGTAACACTGACTGACGACTGTGTACACTGGAGCTAAAATTCTGTGGCTCTGTTGAAGCTCGGAGGCGCTGCTGAAGGCTGGACACTGCGAACTTCCCTTTCCTGAGCTCCATGAATATCTGCTTCCTAAATATTTTCTCAGAGCTCATGGCCTTGAAGGCCCAACAGTTATGTTCATATAGAATTATCAGCTTTTGTAGCAAAAGGGGATTGGAATACTGTATTCTGTGCAGATGTGTGATGAACATTTGTCTCAGTCAGATGTCATCCGGTGATGTTTGGGAAACATTTGGGCCTTAAAAGTGCTAAAGCCTAAGGAGCCAGCGGTGGCGCCTGCACATTCGAATGGATTCTCTCGATGACCTGGGCTGGGACTATTGTTTCCCCTGGTTTGTTTTCTGCTTCACTGGCTTCTGTGTTTAACTGTAATGTTGAAATTTAGCTGGGGTGAGGAGTTTGGGCTACCCCCAAGTGCTCTAAGGAGTAAACTCTCTGGGGTTGGACCCACAGCTTAGTGGGTAGTGTCTCCGGCACCCCAGACCTGCTGGGAGTGATTTCTAAGAGCAGAGCAAGGGAGTAAGCCTTGAGCATCGCCAGGTGTGGCTCTAAATTTTAAAATAAAAAGCAAGCTGTGTGCTCTGGGGACCGGCGTCTCCGTGTCAGGGACCAGGCTTGGCTGCATGTGAGATCAGCACCTTTCCTCATGGACTGTCTGAGTCCTTCATGGGAGAATGTGAAGGATTTGCTCTCTTTGACTCTGCAGACTTCAGCAAACTTTGTTTTTGTTAGCACTTTTATTGTGTGACCCTTATTTGGGCTTGTTGGCCAAACTTATCTCACTTGCTTTGTTACTTGCTTTGTTTCAGTACTAACACCCCGGTATCCGTGAACATGCTTTCAGCGGATCTGTGATTTGGAATGATGGACCTGGTCGCAGGCAGAGTGTGTGGGGATGTTCGCTGTGACACCCCCCAGGCTGGAGGCCGCAAGGCCTCCCTGTCGCGCCCCACACACACAGCAGGAGTCTCTTCCCTCCGGTTTGCAGGATTCTGCATTCCTCGGCAGGAGTGAAGCCGAGCTACCAGCAATCCCTGGGATGGTTTGGCGTTGCAATGGTGGACAGTTCCTGGGCTTGCTCAGATTCGCGGCCTGGGTGCATGTGTCCCGTAGCATTTTGGTTTGAATTTACTGTGGACACTCCTGAAGTATAAAGCTGCACCTCCGTAGAAATTTACGCCCCAATTAAGAAGTAAGCCCAGAAGAGCTCAGGAGGGGAGAGAAACAGATATGAGGTGGGCTCTCTTCTGCCAGGGGAGAGTTTAACCTGCGGGTTAGTGGCGCGGCTCTACCCGAGCCTGCCACTCCCCAGCGCCCGCCCGGGCTGCGCTCACACTCGCCTCCGCACCTGCTCCGCTGCCTCCAGGCTTTCCTGCGCCCCTGCAGCCCCTCCGCCCAGCTCCGTCTGCGGCTCTTCCCACCCCTTCAGGCTTGGCGCCCTCAGCGTGTTGACACCATGCCTGTGAACAGTGGCTCGCCCTTGGCCATGGCTTAATTCAGTGGCAGTGCTGGCACTATGCTAGACTGTATTTTCAAAGAGCAAAAACACTGGTGTTTTGTGTTGTGGTTGTGGTGCTGACGTACTAACCTCTGGGTCTTAGGTCCTTTGGGGAAACTTCTGTTTATTAGGAGTTCCTCCAAGACGTGGTTCATTACTGGACACACCGTAGTCATGATACGTATTTCTAAAAGTTCACCACTTGATAGAGATGTTGAACTATGAATATTTTAAGGTTGTTAGAATTGCTGTAAATTCTAAAGCTTGAAAATCAAGGTATTTGGAGTAAATGCATTTCGTCCTTTTAGTTCAAATTATTTATGTCAGTAAGAGCAGTCATTAAAAAATAATTATATATATTCCTTAAGCAGTAATATTAGACCTTTATTTGTAACTGCTATTTTAACCTTCGTTACATAAATCCACTGTTTTCTTACCTAACCCGGCGATAAAATTTCATTTAGGCCAGAATAGAGGGTTGTGGCAATTTAATATATGTCTTGTTCTCCAAGACGTGACTTCTCTGGTTGGTTAAACTTGTTTCCACTCTCCAAGCCCTGCAGCTCTGCCATCCACTTAGAAGGAGCCGTTTTGAAGAGGCCTGGGCCAGAATGGGCCTCCTCTGCACTCCTGTTCCTTCCACCTGCTCGCCTCCTCTGGGCGCGTTCATCCCTGCAGACAGCCGGGTCTAGGTCAGTGCTGAAGCAGCCTCTGAAAGCCTCCTGCAGGACCTAGTGGCCCTTTGTTGGCAGTCATCTGGGAATAGGAGTGTCACAGGGCCGGGCGCAGTGCAGTGGGTAGTGTGCCGGCCTTGCACGCAGCCAACCCGGGTTAGATTCACCGCATCCTCTCTGGTTCCCGAGCCTGCCAGCAGTGAGTCCTGAGTGCACAGCCAGGACTAACCCGGGAGCACGCCACTGTGGCCCTCCAGAAAAACAGAGAGCCTGCTTCAGCGCGGAGTGCGCTTACTTTCTTTGCCAACTAGTTCTCAAGCACCCAGCCTGTTTATTGACTCACCGTCACTGTTCTGGCGGGCGCAGGCTCCGGTCCTGGGTGGAAGCTGTGCGGACCACCTGGGCCAGTGCTGGGGGTCTGTGGAGGCCAGCCCTTGGGCAGCAGTGGTCCGACATGGGTGGCTTCTTGAGGCACGTCTCTGTCTTGGTCATCGGGCGCAGGTTCCTCCCGTCCCTGAGTTTAGTCGAAGGAAAAATCCCAGGTATTGGGATTCCAGTGAAGATTATCTGGTTTCAAGATACAGCTTCTCTTCACGTTGAGCTTCTCTGTGGATTGTATGCTGGCGTATACGGCGTGGGCGCTATTTTACGAAGGAGTGGTTCCGAGACCCTGAGTTACTCGTTACTGTCAGTTTACCTTTCTGACGACAAGATACAGGGAAAATAGATTCTTAAAAAATTTTCTACCCAGTTTGAAGTTGCTTTTATTGTTTTTTGAGTCAAACGTGGCGGTCGTGACCTGGAGCCTCACGGAAGTGAGAGGGGCGGGATCGCTCTGCTCAGCTGAAGCTGCTCAGGTGCCCCGGGGGAAGCGGCGTGAAGGTGGCCCGGGCTCCCGGCAGCCAGTGACCCCCAAGCAGCTGTGCCTGTCCCGGCTTCCCGCTGCCCAGATGTCCTGAACTGCCCCCGTTTGCGTTCTTAAACCTTGAGGTACTTTTGAGCCCGAATCTCCTGAGTTAATTGGGCAGTGCTCTTCACTGATTGCCGTCTATGCCTTTTCATTGCAACTTTGACCAAGAAAGTGATTATCATTTATATTTGCAGCTGAGCTGTACTTCATGTGGTCACCCTACTGGGCAGAGACCCCATCAGAGTCTATTTCCATCACATCTTAGTGTGCTACGCGGAGTTATTAGATTACAGTCATTTGCAGCAGAGAGCTGCCTGAGCACCAGCCGGGTCGGGGAGTACATTAGACTGCTCGCGAGGCTCCTTGAAGCCTGGCATTGTTTGCATCGTTCTTTTTCTTTTTTAATGTTACCTTAAATTAATTTTTTTGGTGGTCATACCCAGCAATGTTCAGGGCTCTTCCTGGCTCTACACTCAGGAATCACTCCCGGCGGTGCTCAGGGGACCATGGAGGCCGGGGATCGAACCGGGTCAGGCCTTAGCCACTGGACTATTGCTTTGGCCCAACTTTATTTTATTTTTCACTTTTTGGGTCACACCCGACGATGCTCAGTGTTTACTCCTGGCTCTACACTCAGGAATTACTCCTGGCAGTGCTCAGGGGACCATATGGGATGCCAGGTATCGAACCCTGGTTGGCTGTGTGCAAGGCAAATGCCCTCCCGCTGTTCCATCACTCCGGCCCTTTGCACATTACTCTATTCAGTGTTTATTGATAAAGAGCACCAATACACATCGATTTTTTTGCTGTGTTGTTTTAGTTTTATAATAATAATAATAATTTTGAATCAGTTAACACCCTTGTTTCTGTTTTGAGAGATAATAGCTGTATGATTATTTGATATTTTGGCAATTGAACTGACGCTTTGTTACATCTCATTTCTGGCACTCCAGCTCTCACTCATTGCTGTGATTTTTGCAGATGTGGACTTTCATGACTTGTTAGTTTGACAAGGCTGGGCTCAGACTGTCACTCAGAGGTGATCAGAGTTCCTGATGGTTTAGTTAAAATACTCAGTTTGAATTGTGAAGCATTTTGTGAAAACGATAATACTTGGGAAGATGTTCTTTGTGACCATGTTTATTTAAGGTCCTTTTCAAACCACGCAGCCCAGGTTTCCAGCTCTGTTACCTCTCGCTCACTCAGGTCCGAGGTGCCTGCCAGCCTCGCTCTGAGGCGCACGCTGCTCCGCTCAGGGGTGCCAGGCTCCTTCAGAGGTCTATGCTTTCACTCATAAGTTTCATATAAATGTATGGTTCTGCCTTGACTTTTCTATTTTCACACAATCCCATTTCTGAGAGTGCTTAACCTATGCTAACCGAATGCAGTCCCGGCTGGCTGTGTTAGGACTTTCCATTCTATGATTAGGCCCATTATCTATCTACTCTCCAGCTGGTGCTGATGGATATCTCAGATTTATTTCATTTCACTGTGAGACATTATTTACCATCAGAATTTCTTGCGGTTACATTCTGCTGGTGTTTTCTGGGAACAAGGGTAGAGACAGACGTGGCGGAGTTGCCGGTTGCATTATATTCCAGGTGCTCTTGGATCGGAGAGCTGGGAAGAGGGTGTAGAAGCATCATGCCAAACCTCTTCCTGAATTCCAAAGTCATTGATATGGCGCTAAAGTGTTTCCAGTGCCCGTAGCGCCATGATTGTCGCTGAGCCCGCTTCCGTGTGAAGGTAAGAGCATTTGGAGTATTTGCCTCCTCTCTCTCCCTCTTTCTCTCTCTTTCTTCTCTTGCACATTGTGGCTTGCAATACATACATTTAGAAGTTATCATGTATATTCCTTTGCTTACATTCAATGTTCAGTTCTAGGCTGGAGTTATCATTTCCAACAATTATTAGCACGCTGGTCCCGTCTCTGTCTTACCTAGCCTCTGACTCCTGCACACTTGCAGTAAATTCCATCCACCTACAAATCCTCCTGATATGTATTTTGCCTGGTCTTGGATATTAGTATCATACTATTTTTTATATCCCACAAATAAACGCATTCATTCTATATCTGTCCCTCTCCTTCTGGGTAACCTCACTCAACATGATGCTCTCCTTGTCCATTCATGTATAGGCATAACTTAGTTTTTCCTAACAGCTGAATAGTATTCTGTTGTGTAGATGTTCCATAGTTTCTTTATCCAGTCATCAGTTCTCGGGCACTCTGGTTGTTTCCAGATTCTGGCTATTGTGAATAGTGCTGCTATGAACATAGAAGAGCAGATGGTGTTTCCGCTGCGTGTTTTTGGGATCCCAGGGTATATTCCCAGGAGTGATATGGCTGGGTCAAATAGAAATTCAATTTCTATTTATTGAAGGAATGTCCATATTGATTTCCAAAAGGCTGTACATTCCCACCAACAGTGAGTGAGTGAGAGTCCCTTTCTCCCGCTTCCGGCCAGCACTGGTTGTTCTGTTCTTTGACATGTGTGCCAGTCTCTGGTTTACACCCTTGCGAAGCTTCAAAATCTTTTTGTAACTTAATGTAGCCAGGAGAGATGGGAGTCGCATATGGAAAACCTGGCCCCGGACACGTGGCTTGGGGTTTGGGATTTCACTGTCTTTTCTATACAGTTGAAATAGTCACATCTTTTGAAGTAGAAGGAGGCACAGGAGCAAGTTGGGAGGCGTGTGTGCCCGAGGCCGGGGGCTCAGGGGCAGTCGGAACCTGCGGACCTGGGTCAGGCCAGATGGGCTGAGCACATGCTCCCTCCGCACCCGGCCTGCTGGACGCAGCTCTCCCCGCGTGTCCGTCTTCTGCCCGTCTTGGACCTTTCTCTTTGCACTGCCCGTGTGCAGAGAAGCAGTCACGGTGACTCCGGCCGGATAGGGCGCACAGACTGCCCGTGCTGGGCTCTTGGGTGGTCACTGCTCTCAGCCAGTCTGCTGTCAGCTCCATTCAAGGACTTGGGGGACTTCGGAGACCAGCGTGTGGATTTCCGCACGGGGCCGCCTGTTCTCGTCTCTGCGCTCGCTCTGCCTCCCTCAGTGGCGTCGCTGCACTGTCTGGAAAGGGGCCTCTCTGGTGGCCATTCAGCAGGAGCCCGTCCCAGCTCCCCTCCACACGGTTTCCTTGTTGGGGGCTGCTGTGCTGGCCTCTGCCCCGGGCTGCTGGTCACTGTGTCTGTTTCACTGCCGCGTGTTGGAGGCCAGCACTGTGCAGTACGTGGGCCCCCCACCCGTGCTCTTTCGCTGAACCCCCCTGTTGAGGGCTCAGCAGACCTCCATGTTTCCAGAGACGTCCTGTGCTGGTCACGTCCCGGCTTCTCCCTAATCCCAGCACCCGAACTCCTGCGGGCAGGTGTGAAATGCTGAGGGTTTTCTGAGCATCAGCTCTGCCTTGGCTCTTTGTTCTCTGGCTTTCGTCATTTTTTTGACAGACGGTGAGCTCTAGTTGAACATTTTTATTACATGTGAGTAATAGAGTGCATATATTGAGACTTCATAGATGTAATTTTGTTAAATGTACATCATGGTAGGTTTAAAAATGAGGGATTTATTTTCCCATTCATAAAGTTGTAATGCAGTCCGAGAAACTATTTGTTAAAAGATAGCATCTACATAAGCTCCTTATTTATTTCTTGTAGGAGAAGGTTAGATTCACAATAAATACATGGAGAAATAAGGAGATAGGGGAATCTGTCTTGGAAATAAGATCCCTGTCTGGTTTTGAGATGTTAAATGCATGAAAACCCGTCAAAAGAGATATACAGGCATGATTTTTTTTATGGTATATTTCAAAGTATTTAGTTGTATTTGTCACTCTCTGATACCAGTAAGCAAAGATCAGTTGATACCGTGATTTCAGTTAGTGCGTATTAATGGGTGTAAATAGTGTTTTTGCACATGTATAATATAGATCTAGTAATTGAAAAATTTGTATTCTGTGACATTTCTTAAATATTCAGCAGTTTTTTCCTTCCATTGCCCTTTAAGCTAATGTTAGGAAAACAGTTACACGTAACAGGGCAAACTTCGAATCTCATTCATGAGGATTTGCAAGGCTGGATGATTAATTTGTTCATGCAATCTGCAACAGCCCCAAATGGTAAAGTTATTGGAGCTTGGGGCTCCTCCCCGGGGGGCTGTGGAGATGTGTCGAGTCATGAACAGAGCCCACAGAAGAGACCCCTCTGGTGCCGGTCCGTGCGGGGCAGGTTGAGCGCCCGCTCTGTGCTCGCCAGGTTCTGGGAGCCCAAGCAGTGTTCTCACTCCCGCTGCCCAAGTCACCAAGAGTAATGAACATTTGGATTTGGCTGCCAGCTTGCCAGTTACTTGGCTCTGCATTCTCCTGGACCACTTTGTTGGACAGGGTGTATTTTAAATTATATAGTAGCAGAGGAAAAAAATACTTTGTGGATGAGTTTATGAATGCACATGAGAAGGGCCAGAGACCAACCTGAGAAAGTGGTTTTGTTTTGCTAGTGGCTTCATCTAAAGGGCGCAGAAAGGTCTTCGGGAGGAGCCCTGGCCCCATGCTTGGTCGTGTGACTGCTGATCTGTTGCTTTCGTTTGTTGTTCATACAGGAAAGGAATTGAATTTTATTTTTGTTCAGAGACTTGATTTATAAAAAGTCATTGCTGTAATCTTATTTTGATTCTTAGACAGAAACTTCGGTGTGTTCCCTTGTGCGAACACAGAAGGCTGCCTTGTTCAGGAAATGCCTTTGGCATTTGCCTTTTCTCCAGGGGGCCAGTGGGGGCTGGGGCCAGGCGGGCCGGGCGGGCCCCACTGCAGGGCAGAGAGAGCAGGGCTGTCGGAGCAGTTTAGTATGGATAGCTTTTCATTTAGCCTCGCTCTGACAGCGCATGCCCTGGATAAGTGGTGTAGGCCTGTACAGGTGAAATCTATTCTCACATTTGCCTCAGGGGTGACTGGACTGTAACAGAATTTTTTCAAACCCGTTGGGCCCAACCGCAAAGCAGAGAATGAATGGCTGAAGTGCCAGGCCCGACAGAAAAATCAATGCCTGGTTATACAGACATGACAGCCCGGCCTGCAGCTCTCCTCACCCCGCCGGGCTCCGCTCTCAGGGTCTGGCGCTGGCTCCTGCCCAGGCCTGACACTCACAGCCTCTCTCCTCCTTCCGCAGGAAATTCACTTGCCACTTGTGCGACAGAAGCTTCACCGAGAAGTGGGCCCTGAACAACCACATGAAGCTGCACACGGGAGAGAAGCCCTTTAAGTGCACCTGGCCCGCCTGCCACTACCTCCTTCCTCACGGCCTCCGCCATGAAAGACCACTACAGGACCCACACAGGTGGGCCGGCTCGGGGCGGTGCCGGCTTTGCTCTGGCTGGCAGCGAGCACACTCTGCAGGTTGTTTGACTTGTGCGTCCGTCAGCGAGATGCGTTTCCTAGTCAGAGTTAAGCTCACTTACAGTGTGCGTATCTGCATAGGTGCAGGTTTGTTTCAAAGGATATTCTTGGCAGTGTCCTTGCTAGAAGGCCTTTGGCCTCCTTCCGTTTCTGCCAAGAACGGGCGTTCCATTTCGCACTGACGCTCACCCACTGCCAGCTTCGGAACATGGTCGGGTCTTGGCTTTATGTGCCATTAACAAACCAGTCAAAATACCGTTTCTCGCGAGGAGCTTTTGAGAATCATGCCCAGCATGCCAGTAGATCCAGCTACTGTGTGTTTCCTGCATGTTGCCGCAGGCCACGGGGAGGACCCTATGGGGCCTCGGGTGATTGTCCGTGAAAGCGCTGCTCAGAGCGTGCCGCCATGGCTCCCCGCCCTCCCTCTCACGTGTTCCCGTCCTCCTCCTGGCTGGAGGCTTCTGGCAGCCTCTGGGCTCTGAGTCGGGCCCCACACGCCTCGAAGGAACTTAGGAATCCCATCCCCATCTCTCCAGCCATTTTGCCAGGAGCTGGTTGATGTTTTTGTGGTTTTCTTCTTTTTATACCTCTCAGAAAGTATGTTGTTTTAAGGGGGAAAAGAATGCATTTTAATCAGCATTCCCGGGTGCTCGTCTGATTGCCAAGCCGCCTGTATTATTGTTAGAAATTACAGGTTAAAAAGTTCTTCTGAAGCAGGTTGTGGGGAGCCCAGGCCTCCTTAGCTCCATGACAAGGGCGTTGACGATTTAAGGTCTCCAGCCTGCCCTGAGAGATCACTTCTATCGAACAGCAGATGAAAAGCCAGTGCAGATGTAATTTATCGCCGGCGTTTCCTTCTAAAGAATAATTGTGGAGACTTGGCTGGATCAATAATATGGATTTTTGTTGTTAGGTCTTGTAGTGTGCACCATAATGAGAGATAGGGGGACAGTGGCTGTTTTCTAATAGAAAATAAAGGTTTCCATGTCTTTCTATATTTGAATGTAAAATGGCACACTTGAAACTAATTCAAGTTGTTAAGAAAGTCTCCTATTATAGCTCTGCTAGCATATGAATATGGTGTATAAAATGAGTCCCCTTTCAATTGACGAAATATTATATTGACTTCCTAAATTTTTTTTCTTGAAAATGCTGTTGCCCACCTCCAACCCCCCATCTTCTAAAAAAAAAAAAAGGCAAGTGAAAATTGAATTTAGAATGAAAACAAATCAAGCCACCAAGGTAAAGGTGACACACACTGCTAACATCCTAAACAAGATCCCGTCGCCAGAAACACCAAGGTCACAGCTGTGTGCAGACCAAACCTCATGGACGTCAAGACTTCCATATTCATCCCCACCTCGTCTGAAGCCCGGCAAGGAAACTGAAGGCCCCACCTGCCTGTGCTGGCCACGGCTGGAGGAACGTGAGCCCACAGGGCCTTTTCCCTTCCTGAATGCCTTTATTTCCCAGGAAAGATGTAGATCACAGAGAATTTCATCTAGCGGAGACAGGAGTCAGACTCTGTGAACCCGAAGACCACGGAGGCTCCTGCTCCAGTCCACGGCCAGCGAGTGACCAGCGCTACCCTTGCAACTGCCCTCACCCAGCGCCTGCTGCTGTGGGCGCTCACGCAGAGGATGCTGTCCGCACGGCCCGGCACGGAGACCCCTGAGAGGGTTTTTTTCTCCACACACACTAGTATGTTAAAATTAATGAGCAAATTATCTTTGGGGATTAAAAAAAGTGTCATTTAATTGCTAATACAGCTAGTTAGGAAGATTTATACTTTGGATTGATTAAATAATGAAATGAGTGATTATAATTAAACTGCATTCTTCAAAGCTCATCCACTCAGAGGTTCTCTTCAGCTTTGAAACAGTGATGCCGAGGAATACACGCAGCCCCCAGATGAAGTCGAGCAGCGGGAAAAGGAAGTGGAGCTGCTTGATAAGAGTAATGATATAGCACAGTTAGCACCCCGAGGGGTCAGAGCACGGAATTGGGTGAACTCCCTCCTTCGCACTCGGATGCCTGTTCCTGAGGCCTCAGCCCCCACGCCGCCTGCTGCCTGCTCTGCGCGCCCTGTTGGTGGCTTTCAGAGCCCCTAGGCACTTCCTAAATACTCTGGTGACATTTCTGCTCTGACCGAGGCATTTTAGAGCAAAGCAGGTTGACGTGGACAAAATACTAGTGAGCTTTGTGTGAAACACTTGAGCAAGTCAAGTTGGTGAAGACAGCGGTGAGCCCGCTCCTGCGGGAAGGCGCCTTGCTGGCCAGTGCGCGCCCGGGAGCGTCTCATTCTGCTTTGGGCTTACCCCTCAGCCCTCCGGGGGACTGCCTGGCTCCCCAGGACCGTCACCTGCATACGCCGCTGCAGAGGGGGTTGCACATATAAACTGCAGCGCAGAATGTTCACATGTCGGAAATGCTCGCAAAGTGGGCGCTTATGTGCTTGTAAGAAATGCCGGAGCTCCCGACCTGCAGTTGGTGCCGGTTCTCCAGTGCAGGCATGCTGGGGCTGAGAAACAGTGGGTGCGATGGCTTGCAGTTTGGAAAGCTGAAAGAATTTGAGAAGCAAACAGCATTGAGTTGCTATTGCTACTGAGTAGTGTAGATTTTATTGCTATTTGGGATCTTCAGTATGTTCAAGGAAGTTATTTAATTCATATTATTAAATAGGAAGTTATTAAAGGCCCAGATAGAATCGCTGTCCTTCAGTTGTTAGAAAATTCAATATATTTTATTTAAGCAGAATCGTATATAGTGAATATTAACTCTTCCAAGCAATTTTACCAGCCCAGAAAGGCCAGATGTATGGGAATTGTAAAAAATCAGGATATGCATAAAAACTGTTGGAGTGCACGAAGCAACCCCATCTGGAAGACATCTACCAGAAATGAAGTTGTACAAAACCATTCCATTGATAATAAAGCTAATTTTTATGGGTCTGACAAGTATGTAATTATGTTCAGTGGTGCTTTTCAGATTTTATCACAGTCAATAAACCGCAGTGGTAATTTCATTCCCATTTGACATATTTACATGGAAACATTTGATTGGAGGAATTAGTAACCCTGAAAGCCTTGATAGATATGTTTTAATGATCTGTGACCTCCGCAGCCCCTCATCTGTTTATTGTTGCAACAGGCGAGAAGTCGTTCCTGTGCGACCTGTGTGGCTTCGCTGGGGGACTCGGCACGCCCTCACCAAGCACCGCCGGCAGCACACAGGTCAGTGCGGGCTCCGCGCCGGGTGGCGGGCAGGCTCCTGGCATCCCTGCTGTGCCCGACCCTGCTCGTCTTTCCACTGGACAGCTCCTGCTTGACAGGCTCCTGAAATCTGGCTGTGAGGAATGTCAGACCGGGTCTGTTTGCGCTCTGCTGAGAGCTGTCGCGCTGTGTGCCTTCCACGGTGGCGTCGCACTGTGTGCCTTCGCGACGCTGGCGTCGCGCTGTGTGCCTTCGCACTCTGGCGTCGCGCCGTGGCATGGTCCAGGACGGAAGCTCTCTGGGGCCCTCTCACCTTCGCCTCTTCCCTCCCAGACCTTCACTGTCGCTGTCCCGCTCCCACACCTTCTCACGCCCTCCAGAAGAGAGAGGGTTAGGCCAGTTGCGTTTGGGTGGTTTGGTCATGAAGAACGAAGACCAGCGGGGCCCACTTTCTTTTCTACATTGTGCCTTGTTGGTGTTCCAGCAAAACTGGACTATGCTTCTGGGTTTGAAACACTCACAGTTGGAAAGGCTTAACCACCAAAATTGATTTCCAACTTGGCATATGATTCTGGGTTTGCTCTGTAATTAGTAGCTCTGGATTGCACGTGCCCGGGACTGTGTGGATTCATGGCACTACGCTTGGGGTTCTTGACAGAACTGCTGCTCTGCAGGGCGCCCTGAGGAGGGTCAGTGCTGGGGCGGCGTCCCCCCATCGCTGCGGGCTGGGCTCTCCCTGCATCCCACGGGAACGCTTGCGTTGGGCAGTTAGCAGCAAGTGACGGGCGTTGTCCTCGGCCACCGGCACTGGTGCATTTTGATGCAGTATGTTCAGCCAGCCAGGGAGCTCAGTGGTCGTTGCAGGCGTGCAGGTGAACGAAACAGAGGGCTCTCTCTCCTCTTTCGTGTCGGGTGGACAGGGGTCAAAATTCTAGTTGGGATTCAGTCATCAGGGAAACAGTTTCGTGTCTAAGGTAATGCGGTTCGGGAGGCAGCTCCCTTTGAGGTCTAGGTAACCTTCGTCAGCTCGGTGTCCCCCTCCCCCCCGGCTCTGGCTCTCGTGGAGTGGCAGAGAGGTCTGTGGGGAAGAGTGTGGCTGCTTCTTAGTGTCTTGTTTATTGATGCCGAATTGTTGCCTCTCAGGTATGATTGTGGCCCACCTGTTCACATACTGACTGCACGCCCCTGGGGCCCCGTGGCCGGCATGACCGAGCCCCCTTTGCCCCCTGCAGTGGGAGAGTGACGCAGTGATCACGGCTTTCACAGGTGATCGATCATGAAGCCTGTATTGAGCCAGGCACAACTTTCTATTTTATGTCAGGTCCAGAGGCTCCTTATTACCTTGCTATTAACTTTATACCATATAGGACAATGTCTCACAGACAGAGGCATCCGTCTTTCTGGCATTTATCTGCCTCTGTGGCACAAATCAAACATGATTCTTTAATACCAAAGTCAGTTCTGGAGCCTGTTTGCTCCAGCCAAACAGCTTAGCACAACTCGGCCTGGCCCTTAGCTCTTCCGCTGCACTTATAATATTTAAGTCCCCCCAACTTTTCTATTTCAAGGCCAGGATTGTATGGCGCAGCTGAAATCTCTATTTCTCTGACGCGTTTCCCTCTGGCATGGTTTCCCTTTTGACCACCAGTGCCCATGCCAGTTGCCATCGGCTGGAAAGGGGTAGGCCTCCAAAATGTTCGGATGGCGTTAATAATTCCCCTGCAATACAGGCTGTCTGGGGGCTGACACGAAACATTTTCCATTCCGAGATTTACTCTTATCACCCGTCAGAGACCCTCGATTCAAGGGCACAGGAGCAGATCCTCACGCTGGGTGGGAGGGTCTTGACCAGCTTAATCCCCGCAGCCCGCCCAGAGGAGCACGTGTGAGCCTGCAGGAGTGCTGGGCGCTGGCCGAGGGCGCTGCTCCATGCGGGCGCTCTGCCCCTCTGGCGTTCTGTCCCCCCTCACATCAGAATGCTGCTTCTTGCCTAGTTTGGCCGTGATTATTGCTCATAAAGGAAGCCCGAAGAGCACCATGGTTTCAAGTAATATGTTCTAGCTTGGCCCGTAAAGGAAAAACAGGAGGAAAGGAAATGTTACCTTTGTTCTGCTCTTTAAATTCCATATCCAAGAAGGCCACGAACTAACGGGGTGCCCTGCTCAGCAGTAGCTCAAGCTCCACAGAGAATTTTCAGTTTCTTCTGAAGAAAGGCTTTAGGGTGATGAGAGATCCGGGCAGCAATCGGTGACTCTGGATCTGACAGAGTTTTCCTCATTAGGGTGCATGTTGCTTCTAGGGAGCACCGTCTCCTCCTCATCGGTTCCTGATGTTCCTCCTAGGAGCACCTTCCCTCCTCATCATTTCCTGATGTTCCTCCTAGGGAGCACCGTCTCCTCATCATTTCCTGATGTTCCTCCTAGGGAGCACCGTCTCCTCATCAGTTCCTGATGTTCCTCCTAGGGAGCACCGCTCCCTTCTCATCAGTTCCTGATGTTCCTCCTAGGGGGCACCGTCTCCTCATCAGTTCCTGATGTTCCTCCTAGGGAGCACCGTCTCCTCATCAGTTCCTGATGTTCCTCCTAGGGAGCACCATCCCCTTCTCATCAGTTCCTGATGTTCCTCCTAGGGAGCACCATCCCTTCTCATCAGTTCCTGATGTTCCTCCTAGGGAGCACCATCCCTCCTCATCAGTTCCTGATGTTCCTCCTAGGGAGCACCATCCCCTTCTCATCAGTTCCTGATGTTCCTCCTAGGGAGCACGTCCCCTTCTCATCAGTTCCTGATGTTCCTCTTAGGGAGCACCTTCCCCTTCTCATCAGTTCCTGATGTTCCTCCTAGGGAGCACCATCTCCTAATCAGTTCCTGATGTTCCTCCTAGGGAGCACTTTCCCCTTTCCATCATTTCCTGATGTTCCTCCTAGGGAGCACCATCTCCTCATCAGTTCCTCTTGTTCCTCCTAGGGAGCACCTTCCCCTTCTCATCGGTTCCTGATGGTCCTCCTAGGGAGCACCTTCCCCTTCTCATCATTTCCTGATGTTTCTCCTAGGGAGCACCGTCTCCTCATCAGTTCCTCTTTTTCCTCCTAGGGAGCATCGTCCCCTTCTCATCGGTTTCTGATGTTCCTGTCAGAAGGGAGCACTGTCTCCTCATCAGTTCCTGAGTCTTCACAACCTGAAATCCCTATTTCAAGCTTGTGCTCAACTAGAAGTTGAGTTTATACCTTTCACTTCAAAACAAACTGCTTATATAATTCTGAAGTTCATTTGCTCTTCATTTTCAGAATTTATTTTTATTGACCGCCGTGAGGCGCACAGTTCAAAGCTGATCAGGTTGTTTCAGCCCCACGAGCCTGCCCGCCCCTCCACCAGCATGGTGTGTAGCCCCTCACCAGTGTCCCGGTTCCCTCGTGCTCCCCTCCCCCAGTCTGCCTCCAAGGCTGACACTTTCCTTCTTCTTTTTCTCTCAAGTTTATTTTTATGGAGAAATCTCCTGAGGAAATTGATCCGGATTAAGGAAAAATGCTGACTAACATATTCAAGCAATAGTGTTGAACGTGTGCCGGAATCCGTGGTTGCATGGCTGAGGCGATGGGTCTGAGCGGCCGGGTAGTCTGCCTAAATCCACAGGCTCGCCTCCTGTTCAGAGCTCAGACACGCCCGCCTCCTTTCTTTAGCAGACTATTCAGTTCTAACGTTTTGCTAGTTTTTCTCTGTAAGCTCTGGAATTCAAATTTTCCTATGTGAATTGTCCAGTATGATCCAGTGTATAGTATTGTCAAGTTGAGCATGAAATGGAAATCTGTAGCTTAGTGTGAAATAATGCTAGCTGCCCGTGACCTGCATGTTGTTAGACTGTAGAGACTGTAAACAACGGGCTTTTGCATTGTGGGTTTAAGCTTTCAGTTGTATCATGTAAAAGTGCCAGAAATGTAAATGAGATAGACTGCCATAACATGCTTTAAGAGATTAGGTGAGCCTCAAGTCAAACAGTTAACTTTGAGGCACTGAGATTAATTTGAACCTGTACCACGGACTTAAGCAAGGACTTTATAAAGTCTGCCTTTCCCTCCCTCCGTATATCTGCCAAATCCAGGAGAAATGGGTAGATAGAATTGAGATATCTAACAAGGCAGGATATCCAAGTTAGCAATGAGTTTGAAGAAAGCAAACACATTTTCCGTCAGGTAAATAGAATAAGAATAAATAGAATCATTTATGAATTGGCTTAATGAAAAAATAAAGTGATCGGTTACTTAAAATCATCCTAGATTCATTAAAAGTTGAAGTTGTATCTCCTAACTTATAATTTCAGCATTGCTACAATAATCACAGTAGTATTTTGTGGATTAAAATATCACATAATTTCAGTTCAACAGAGTACAATTTTCAGTTGTTTTGAGCATAGCACAATATTTAGAAAAAAATCTGAACAATGGAGACGAAGACATGGCCAGAGAAATTGAAGAAGGAAGGTCTTCACATAGTGTGCTGGGCCGTTCATGAGAGGGAAACACTCGTGTGTTAGCATTTCGGGTCTTCTCGCGTTGACTACTCTAGATCCGGTCATGCGTGATTGTTTCCCAAGAAACTGATAAGATGATTTAGCAGTTCACTAGGAAAATACAAAGGTCTGAAATAGCCCAAACACTGTAGTAGAGAGGAACAGACGTTGAGGATTCCCACTTGGGACTTGAGCGTGTGATGCCCTACTGCAGTCAACACAGCAGCACTGAGACCTGGGAAGGCCCCGCTGGCCTGGGGAGGGTCAGGTCGCAGGCCCGGGGATAAGCAACTTAATTTCTGAACATGCACTGTTGGGAAAACTGGTTATCCAGCAAAACTCATTCATAGTTTATTTATAAAAATAAACTGAAAAAGTTCATTTTATAAATGTATAATTAGTGCTTTATAAAATCCTTAAAGAAAGTTCAAGGAGAAATAAATCCTTGTGATCATGGATTCTCAGGTTTCTTTATTCCACATCAAAAGCCTGATTCAGAAAATGAAAAAAGTCATAATTTGGAAAATTATAACCTGATGCATTGAAAATTTTATGATTCATCCTCAACAAACGCAAAGAAGATGAAGATGGTGTACAGAGTAGAAGATAATTGCTAAATCAAGTCTTTGAGAGATTTGTTCCTGAAATATTCTTTAAAAGGGTAAAAACACAATCATGTGAAAAGAGCCAGCCAGCGAAAGGCGCCAACAGATTTGAACCAACAGTTCATGAAAAACATAAATGGAGGCAAATAAGCTCATAAAAAGCTCCTCAGCATGGTAAATGTTGATGATTTGTAGTGATGGTCTCCCTGAGACTTGTGAAGATTGTGAACTTCAGAAACTTTGTTTCCTTTTAATAAATGAAACTCTTTGGGGAGGCCAGGTTCATAGGGACTAAGTGTGAGGGGAGCCCAGCTCCACCCTGCGCTGAGTAACCCTCTCAGGCTGCATGTGTAAGGGACTCTAGCCTCACCCCTGCATCATGTAACCATCCCAGTCTTCAAAAGGGACCCCAGCCTCACCCCTGCACCATGTAACCGTCCCAGGCTGTGTGTGTGAAGGGCACCCAGCCTCGCTCCTGCACCGTGTGGCCCTCCCTGGACTGTGTGTGAGGGGAGCCCAGCCTCATCCCCTACCCCTGGCTCCCCCAGCAGTGTGGGGACAACTCCCACACAGCATCAGGACAGGTCATTGCTGCTGAAGGTACTTTCCTGCACAGAACCCACCAAGGTTCAGTCCCCAGAGCTCCTATGGTTGTACCCCGAGCCTCGCCAGGGTGATCCCGAGTGCAGAGCCAGGGAGTCTGCCCTGAGCTCAGCCAGGGGTGAGACTCTCCCAAACACACAAGGGGACGGTGTGGCTCAAAGCCACCAGTGCGTCAACAGCGACCTGCTCCTGTGTGGCCTCCCACCCCACCCCAGGGACTCACCCAGGGAAAATGGCACAGAATGAAGGAACCACTTGAACTGAAGCTTTGTGGCAGCTTTTCCAGTAATTCTCAAAAAACAAAAACAAGTTCTATCAGTGAACCAAGGAGCCAACAAACAGTGACACTCTCCGACTTGGTCGCTGTGAGGAGGAGGAGGAGGAGAAGGAAGGAGGAAGAGGAGGGGGAATAGGAGGAGGGGGGGAGGAGGAGGAGGGAAGAGGAGGAGGAAGAAGAGGGGGAAGAGGAGGAGGGAGGAGTCCCAAGTCTTTGGGAGCCTCCAGGCTTTGACCCTGCTCTTTGTATGACCTTTCATATATATATACAGTATACATACGTAAGAACACTCGTATATTCCTAGAAGGAATCTGGTAAATGCTACCTTTAAGTTCGCTAATTACATGAAACCATTAATTAACCTCCGTATGCTGTGCTTGTTTTTGTTTTTATTTTGCCTCCATGAATCTTGATGAGACGCATTTCCCCACAGCGTTGCTTTCTTTGCGGCGTCCGTGGGTCTCTGTGTTGAGGCGGCCCTGCATGCCGGGCTTCAGGAGAGTTTCTGCCCTTCTGCCAAGGGCTTTCTGTGCTTGGCCGTCTCCATCCGCACGTTCCCCCGTGGGTTCATGGTTTATCCTTGCTGCTCTTCTGAGGTTTGGGGAACAGGTAAAATATGGCAAAAATGAGTTGGGATTGAAGTCCATCCCGCTTTTAAAAACTTCACTGGATTGTAGGGGCAGATAAAGTAGCCATCAGACAAGATGTTTATGTGTCCAATTACACGCTGCGCAGTTAAGCGACTGGGTGAAGCCAGAAATAGGCTTCTGCAAAGTAGGGCACGTCTCTAGCTGCTCTGCTTTGAGGACAGATGGAGTTTTGTGCCTACCTGAAGTGGTGCTTAGTAAGTCAAAAGCAGGATCACTTCATCCTTCGATACGGCATCAGCCAGGACGCTTACAGCACAGTAACTGGCATTCTGGCACAGCTGCGGGAGTCAGCCACGCTGTGTGTGAAGCGGACCTCGGGCCCTGCGCGGTCTAACTGTGCGTCGGCGCTGCCGCGAAGCAAGGACGAGGCGTTCCTGAACTGCCGTCTGATAGAATCATAGTGAAGAGCACACACAGGCTTTCTACTTTCCTGGCGCCATTTAAAAGACAAAAAATGCACCAGTTGAAATACATTTTGTAAATAGATATTTACCAAATATGGCCAACTTATTAGCATTTCAACATAAAGTGCGTATAAGATTATCAGTGATTTTTGTTGTTCTGGGATTTTAAAATTTGGTTTTTGTTTTGCACTTCTCAGTTTCGATATTGATTAGTGACAGGCGGCCGTGGGAGCATGCCTGGGATTTATTCCTGGCTCTGTACGAGGATAGTCACGGTGCCCCCTCACACTCCCAGGTCAGCTGCAGCTAGGCAAGTGGCAAGAGTGACCTCCTGTGTTATCGCTTTGGTCCCCATGAAAGATTGGTCATAATGCATGATCTATATTTAGATTTGAGAAAATTTACACTTTAAAGTAGGTTGATACGTACCAAAGGCTAACTTATCAACTTTTAAAAATAGTTTTTAACTTTTTATTCAAGTTCACTATCTTCCCATTCATCATCTATTTGCTAGAGCGGGCACCAGTAATATCTCCATATGTCCTGTCTCATGCTAGTAGACCCAAAGGCATCTGCTTGCTCCAGGAACATAAAGAGCCTCAAACCATTATATTAGGTCATGGGAATGACCTAATATAAATGTTACTGGTAATTGGCATATCAAATACGACACGAGCAGCTTGCCAGGCTTGCCTGCCGTGCGGTTGCATACTCTTGTAGTCACCTCTGAATAAAGCATTTATTTATGAACCGGCGTGGCTGCTTGTGGCCACGCGAGCCGGGCTGTGATAATCTGGTCTGCTGGGTAGAGTTGTGATGAGAGGGGAAGTCCGGTGTGGAAGATGGCGGCCCCCAAGGAGTCGGAGGTTCGCTCTGGCTTGTTGTGAGGCTCTGCTGGGGTGGCAGGCCTGCCACCCCCATTCAAGTTCAGATCATGTTAAATATCAGTATATTCATCAGTTGCATCTCACAGTAAAGGTCTTAGAAGTAGAAGATCTTTTTCTTTCTTTTATGGGGGGGGCATTTGGGGGCTACACCTAGCAATTCTTGGGCTCTATGTGTGAGGGTGTATCCTACCCACCCCACTCTGTACACCTGTGTGAGGGTGTGTCTGACCCACCCATGCTGTACACCTGTGTGGGAGTATCTAACCCATCCACTCTGTACACCTGTGCGGGAGTATCTAACCCATCCACTCTGTACACCTGTGAGGGGGAGTATCGAATCATCCACTCTGTACACCTGTGTGAGGGTGTATCTGACCCACCCACTCTGTACACCTGTGTGAGGGTGTATCTGACCCATCCACTCTGTACACCTGTGTGAGGATGTATCTGAGCCATCCACTCTGTACACCTGTGTGAGGGTGTATCTGACCCATCCCAATCTGTACACCTGTGTGAAGGTGTATCTGACCCATCCACTCTGTATACCTGTGTGAAGGTGTGTCTGACCCATCTACTCTGTACACCTGTGTGAGGGTGTATCTGACCCACACACTCTGTACACCTGTGTGAGGGTGTATCTGACCCATCCCACTCTGTACACCTGTGTGAGGGTGTATCTGACCCACCCACTCTGTACACCTGTGTGAGGGTGTATCTGACCCATCCTCTCTGTACACCTGTGTGAGGGTGTATGTGAGCCATCCCATTCTGTACACCTGTGTGAGGGTGTATCTGACCCATCCACTCTATACACCTGTGTGAGGGTATATCTGACCCACCCACTCTGTACACCTGTGTGAGGGTGTATCTGACCCACCCACTCTGTACACCTGTGTGAGGGTGTATCTGACCCATCCCTCTCTGTACACCTGTGTGAGGGTGTATGTGAGCCATCCACTCTGTACACCTGTGTGAGGGTGTATCTGACCCATCCACTCTGTACACCTGTGTGAGGGTGTATCTGATCCACACACTCTGTACACCTGTGTGAGGGTGTATCTAACCCATCCACTCTGTACACCTGTGTGAGGGTGTATCTGACCCATCCCACTCTGTATATCTGTGTGGGGGAGTATCTGACCCATCCACTCTGTACACCTGTGTGAGGGTGTATCTGACCCACCCACTCTGTACACCTGTGTGAGGGTGTATCTGAGCCATCCTCTCTGTACACCTGTGTGAGGGTGTATCTGACCCATCACTCTGTACACCTGTGTGAGGGTGTATCTGACCCATCCACTCTGTACACCTGTGTGAGGGTGTATCTGACCATCCACTCTGTACACCTGTGTGAGGGTGTATCTGACCCATCCCACTCTGTATATCTGTGTGGGGGAGTATCTGACCCATCCACTCTGTACACCTGTGTGGGGGTGTATCTGACCCACCCACTCTATATACCTGTGTAAGGGTGTATCTGACCCATCCACTCTGTACACCTGTGTGAGAGTGTATCTGACCCACCCACTCTGTACACCTGTGTGGGAGCATCTGAGCCATCCCAATCTGTATACCTGTGTGAGGGTATATCTGGTCCATCCACTCTATACACCTGTGTGAGGGTGTATATGACCAATTTACTCTGTACACCTGTGAGAGTGTATTTGACCCACTCACTCTGTACACCTGTGTGGGAGCATCTGACCCATCCCAATCTGTACACCTGTGTGAGGGTGTGTCTGACCCATCCCACCCTGTACACCTGTGTGAGGGTGTATCTGACCCACCCACTCTATATACCTGTGTAAGGGTGTATCTGACCCACTCACTCTGTACACCTTTGTGAGGGTGTATCTGACCCATCCACTCTGTACACCTATGTGAGGGTGTATCTGACCCATCCACTCTATACACCTGTGTGAGGGTGTATATGACCCATTTACTCTGTAACCTGTGTGAGAGTGTATCTGACCCATCCCAGTCTGTATACCTGTGTGAGGGTGTGTCTGACCCATCCCACTCTGTACACCTGTGTGAGGGTGTATCTGACCCATCCACTCTGTACACCTGTGTGAGGGTGTATCTGATCCAACCACTCTGTACACCTGTGTGAGGTTGTATCTGACCCACCCACTCTGTACACCTGTGTGGGAGTATCTGAGCCATCCCAATCTGTACACCTGTGTGAGGTTATATCTGATCCATGTACTCTATACGCCTGGTTGAGGGTGTATATGACCCATTTACTCTGTACACCTGTGTGAGAGTTTATCTGACCCACTCACTCTGTACACCTGTGTGAGGGTGTATCTGACCCATCCACTCTGTACACCTATGTGAGGGTGTATCTGACGCATCCACTCTGTACACCTGTGTGAGGGTGTATCTGACCCATCCCATTCTGTACACCTGTGTGAGGGTGTATCTGACCCATCCCACTCTGTACACCTGTGTGAGGGTGTATCTGACCCATCCACTCTGTACACTTGTGTGAGGGTGTATCTGACCCATCCACGCTGTACACCTGTGTGAGGGTGTATGACCCATCCACTCTGTACACCTGTGTGAGGGTGTATATGACCCACCCACTCTGTACACCTGTGTGAGGGTGTATATGACCCACCCACTCTATACACCTGTGTGAGGGTGTATATGACCCACCCACTCTGTACACCTGTGTGAGGATGTATCTGACCCATCCCATTCTGTACACCTGTGTGAGGGTGTATCTGACCCATCCACTCTGTACACCTGTGTGAGGGGTGTATCTGACCCATCCACTCTGTACACCTGTGTGAGGGTGTATCTGACCCATCCACTCTGTACACCTGTGTGAGGGTGTATCTGACCCATCCACTCTGTACACCTCTGTGAGGGTGTATCTGACCCACCCACTCTGTACACCTGTGTGGGGTGTATCTGACCCATCCACTCTGTACACCTGTGTGAGGGTGTATCTGACCCATCCACTCTGTACACCTGTGTGAGGGTGTGTCTGACCCATCCCACCCTGTACACCTGTGTGAGGGTGTATCTGACCCATCCACTCTATATACCTGTGTGAGGATGTATCTGACCCATCCACTCTGTACACCTGTGTGAGGGTGTATCTGACCCATCCTCTCTGTACACCTGTGTGAGGGTGTATCTGACCCATCCACTCTGTACACCTCTGTGAGGGTGTATCTGACCCATCCCACTCTGTACACCTGTGTGAGGGTGTATCTGACCCATCCACTCTGTACACCTGTGTGAGGGTGTATCTGAACCATCCACTCTGTACACTTGTGTGAGGGTGTCTGACCCATCCCACCCTGTACACCTGTGTGAGGGTGTATCTGACCCATCCACTCTATATACCTGTGTGAGGATGTATCTGACCCATCCACTCTGTACACCTGTGTGAGGGTGTATCTGACCCATCCTCTCTGTACACCTGTGTGAGGGTGTATCTGACCCATCCACTCTGTACACCTCTGTGAGGGGTGTATCTGACCCACCCACTCTGTACACCTGTGTGAGGGTGTATCTGACCCACCCACTCTGTACACTTGTGTGAGGGTGTATCTGACCCATCCACTCTGTACACCTCTGTGAGGGTGTATCTGACCCACGCACTCTGTACACCTGTGTGAGGGTGTATCTGACCCATCCACTCTGTACACCTCTGTGAGGTGTATCTGACCCACCCACTCTGTACACCTGTGTGAGGGTTATCTGACCCATCCACTCTGTACACCTGTGTGAGGGTGTATCTGACCCATCCTGTCTGTACACCTGTGTGAGGGTGTATCTGATCCATCCACTCTGTCCACCTGTGTGAGGATGTATCTGACCCATCCTCTCTGTACACCTGTGTGAGGGTGTATCTGACCCACCCACTCTGTACACCTGTGTGAGGGTGTATCTGACCCATCCACTCTGTACACCTGTGTGAGGGTGTATCTGATCCATCCACTCTGTACACCTGTGTGAGGGTGTATCTGACCCACCCACTCTGTACTCCTGTGTGGGAGCATTTGAGCCATCCCAATCTGTACACCTGTGTGAGGGTATATCTGATCCATGCACTCTATACACCTGGTTGAGGGTGTATATGACCCATTTACTCTGTACACCTGTGTGAGAGTTTATCTGACCCACTCACTCTGTACACCTGTGTGGGGGAGTATCTGACCCATCCACTCTGTACACCTGTGTGAGGGTGTATCTGACCCATCCACTCTGTACACCTGTGTTAGGGTGTATCTGACCCATCCACTCTGTACACCTGTGTGAGGGTGTGTCTGACCCATCCCACCCTGTACACCTGTGTGACGGTGTATCTGACCCATCCACTCTATATACCTGTGTGAGGATGTATCTGACCCATCCACTCCGTACACCTGTATGAGGGTGTATCTGACCCACCCACTCTATACACCTGTGTGGGAGTATCCAGCCCACCGCAACCATGCACCTGTTGGGGTTGTGTATCTGATTTGCTTACACAGCAAGATAAACTGAATGTGCTCTTCAATATTATCTTAAATTTTTCTTGGATCTCTGTATGTTTTATTCAATTTAGTAAATTCTCAATTATTAAACTGATGACCATTTTTACATATTATTATTCTCTTCATAGTCTCTGTAAAGTTTAGTAGACTTTAACCTGATGCTTAGCTTCACCGTGTTCTGTGCTTCTATAGCCACAGAGTTTTCTAATGGCTCTGATGGAACATGGTTTGTAGGTTGATTTCAGTGCTAACAGAACCTGTATCTTCGATTCCTGTGCCTGTATATTATATTTTTGCCGTAACATGTGCCTTCTGCCAGCCGCTGTGGAGCGTAAAGTAGTGGCTCTCCCTCGACACCCAAACCTCCTTTTGTGGGGCCCCTTTCTTCACTGCTCAGGACCCGGCCGCCGTGTCTGCCTTTCCTGCTTGCTAATGCCTCAGCTCTTCTTCTTTGCAGGGGAGAAGCCTTTCAAATGCGACGAGTGTAACTTTGCCTCCACCACCCAGTCCCACCTGACTCGGCACAAGGCGTGCACACCGGGAGAAGCCATACCGCTGTCCGTGGTGTGACTACAGGTACGTGCGGCACGGGCAGCTCTGCCCTGGGAGGGACCTGCAAGTGGACTCACAGCTCAGCCTTCAGACGCTGCGCGTCAGATTCTTTTACCACCTAATTTAAGCTGTTTCGTTTCCAATTTTTATCATATTAAACACTTGAGTTTTATTGGCCGTTTGGTCCTCTGAATTTCAGACATTTTGCTTTGCTCAGTGTCGGGCTGTTTCCGTTACTCAGATCTCAGTGCATGGGACTGAAACTCCTTCAGACCATGAAGACAGTGTGAGAGTGAGGCCAGCAGGCCCTGGGAAAGATGGGGAGGACCTGAGTAACTGCAGCCCAGATCATGTCTGAGATTAGATGAAGAGGATGGACGTGCCCAGAGAGGGTCACGCCACTCATGTGTCCTCGAGGGCAGACAGCTTCTGCCGTGGCTTGGAACATGGGAAGCTGACGTATGGGGCAGTGCGCTATGTCTACATGGGGACACATGAGTGTTCTCGGGAAGCTGAGGTATGGGGGCAGTGTGCTGTGTCTACATGGGGACACACGTGTGTTCTCAGGGAAGCTGAGGTATCAGGCAGTGTGCTGTGTCTACATGGGGACACACGTGTGTTCTCGGGGAAGCTGAGGTATGGGGGCAGTGTGCTGTGTCTACATGGGGACACACGTGTGTTCTCGGGGAAGTTGAGGTATGGGGCGACAGGGGCACAGTGGCGCGTGTGTCTACATGGGGACACACGTGTGTTCTCGGGAAGCTGAGGTATCGGGCAGTGTGCTGTGTCTACATGGGGACACACGTGTGTTCCTCGGGGAAGCTGAGGTGTTGGGCAGTGCGCTGTGTCTACATGGGGACACATGTGTGCTCTTGAGGAAGCTGAAGTATGGGGCAGTGCGCTGTGTCTACATGGGGACACACGAGTGTTCTCGGGAAGCTGAGGTATCGGGCAGTGTGCTGTGTCTACATGGGGACACATGAGTGTTCTCGGGAAGCTGAGGTATCGGGCAGTGTGCTGTGTCTACATGGGGACACACGTGTGTTCTCGGGGAAGCTGACGTATGGGGCAGTGCACTGTGTCTACATGGGGACACACGTGTGTTTTCGGGAAGCTGAGGTATCGGGCAGTTTGCTGTGTCTACATGGGGACACACGTGTGTTTTCGGGAAGCTGAGGTATGGGGCAGTGCGCTGTGTCTACATGGGGACACACGTGTGTTCTCGGGGAAGCTGACGTATGGGGCAGTGTGCTGTGTCTACATGGGGACACACGTGTGTTTTCGGGATGCTGAGGTATCGGGCAGTGCGCTGTGTCTACATGGGGACACACGAGTGTTCTCGGGAAGTTGAGGTATGGGGCAGTGCGCTGTGTCTACATGGGGACACACGTGTGTTCTCGGGAAGCTGAGGTATCGGGCAGTACGCCTGTGTCTACATGGGGACACACGTGTGTTCTCGGGAAGCTGAGGTATCGGGCAGTGCGCCATGTCTACATGGGGACACACGTGTGTTCCTCGGGAAGCTGAGGTATCGGGCAGTGTGCTGTGTCTACATGGGGACACACGTGTGTTTTCGGGAAGCTGAGGTATCGGGCAGTGCGCTGTGTCTACATGGGGACACACGTGTGTTCTCGGGAAGCTGAGGTGTCGGGCAGTGCGCTGTGTCTACATGGGGACACACGAGTGTTCTCGGGAAGCTGAGGTGTCGGGCAGTGCACTATGTCTACATGGGGACACATGTGTGTTCTCGGGGAAGCTGAGGTATGGGGCAGTGCGCTGTGTCTACATGGGGACACACGTGTGTTCCTCGGGGAAGCTGAGGTATGGGGCAGTGTGCTGTGTCTACATGGGGACACACGCGTGTTCCTCGGGAAGCTGAGGTGTTGGGCAGTGCACTGTGTCTACATGGGGACACACGTGTGTTCTCGGGGAAGCTGAGGTATGGGGCAGTGTGCTGTGTCTACATGGGGACACACGTGTGTTTTCGGGAAGCTGAGGTATGGGGCAGTGTGCTGTGTCTACATGGGGACACACGTGTGTTCCTCGGGAAGCTGAGGTGTTGGGCAGTGCACTGTGTCTACATGGGGACACACGTGTGTTCTCGGGGAAGCTGAGGTATCGGGCAGTGTGCTGTGTCTACATGGGGACACACGTGTGTTCCTCGGGAAGCTGAGGTATCGGGCAGTGTGCTGTGTCTACATGGGGACACACGTGTTTTCGGGAAGCTGAGGTATCGGGCAGTGTGCTGTGTCTACATGGGGACACACGTGTGTTTTCGGGGAAGCTGAGGTATCGGGCAGTGTGCTGTGTCTACATGGGGACACACGTGTGTTCTCGGGGAAGCTGAGGTATGGGGGCAGTACGCTGTTTGAGGCCAGGCTTGTCCCTCCACTTACCTCTCAGGACTCTGTCTGTAGGGCACAGGGATCCGCCAGCGGCATCTCAGCAAAGGGATGGGGAAGTGCTCAGTGTCTGCATGGTCCCTGGTCTGGCAGATCAGAGTAGGCATGTGTGGAAAGGAAGCAGGCAGTGGAGATCCCGCTGTTGCAGGGGTGCTCTGAGAGATGTCCCCCGTGCGAAGTTTGGGGCGCCTGGGGGACTTGGACCCTGACGCCACCCATGGCTACTTCCCCTGCAGGTGAGCCTGGAGTCAGGTGTGGGCGCTCGTGCTCGCTGAGGTCCCGGGACGCCTGGGCTACGCCTTTAGCAGCCCTAAAGCTTCCGGGCTATGA
Source organism: Cryptotis parvus (assembly GCA_021461705.1). Classification (NCBI taxonomy): domain Eukaryota; kingdom Metazoa; phylum Chordata; class Mammalia; order Eulipotyphla; family Soricidae; genus Cryptotis; species Cryptotis parvus. Next base: position 119,030 of record JAJIBD010030873.1, read on the forward strand.
GGCTGCAGGGCGTTCCCGCCCCGCTGTGTTGAAAGATTCACACAGGCCCCGAGACATGGAGGCCTCGTGCAGAGATAGATTTTTGTCTCCCTGGGCATGTAGCTGTGCATTCGGTAAATATATTGCCATAATCTCTATTATTATCCTCATTATTGCATTAAGTTTTATGTTAAAGGTCATCTAATAGTACAGAGATATTACAGATATATTTCATTCATTAATTATTCATTCATTCAACACTTTATGAGTTCTCTCTTTCTTACACTGGGTTGGTGTTCTTGGAAATGCGGTGCACTGGTAACCCGTTAGGAGACGGACGTGCGCCGCTTGAGGGTGTTGACCATTTGGGCTCTTTCAAACTAAACACCAGCCAGTGTTCTTTATTAGTATTATTATTATTAAAGAGGTCATACAGCAGCTGTCTTCTCTGTAACATACAGAAGAGCAATTAGGAAATTATAAAATTTCCCTTGATTATCACTCTTAGCTGTTCGGATCTGTTCTCTCTGCCTGTGTGCGCTTCATAAGAGTTGAGCTGTTTTGGATGTGTGTTGGGGTGCACTTTCATTATCAACACCTTTTATCACACCTAGCAAACCATCACTACTTTGCTATTTTATTGATCTTATACTACTACAGATTTCAAAGCTGTAAGTGGAACTGTTACTCCGCATAAGATCATGTCCAAAACCCGCATGTGAAGCGTTGTTCTTTCTAGAACCTTTAGGTAAATACTGGTTCTTCGCTTGTAGTTAAAACTCTGGAAAGTTTTACGGAAACACTTTCTTGACAGACCCCACGCAGTGCCTGTGTGGACTTTTAGAGCCTCCGTGGGTGAGGCATGTCCTGGGAGCACGTGCTGGGGCCCAGCTGGTGTCAGCTCCTGTCCTGTTGGGGTGAGGCTGGAGCCGTGTGTGGGCGCCTGCAGGGAAACGCTGGGGCGCCCCACACAAAATCCAGAAGCAGGGTCAGGGATCCCCTTCTGCCCCAGGGATTGGCGGCCGGTGGATAGAGAAAGACGCCAGGAATCCAGCGAAGTTTCAAAATGCTTTACTTAACACAGGTTCAGGCATACAAATCAGCAATAGGAAAAAACTCCGAACTGAAGATTCTCGGATAGGACCTCGGCCTCATGTGGCCAAGATGACGCCAAGGCCCTGTAGACAGGAGACAGAGACAGGGTGCCAGCAGAAAGGGGGAGAGAGTGACCCAAAGAGTGAGAAGAGAGGAAGCAGGCTAGTTTTATATCCCTGCAGCCCAAACCTCCCACTTTTATGGGAAGCCATCAGGGTCAAATGCCCTCAGGTAATTTCTCCCTGGACCTCACCTAGGCCCTTTGAGATGTTTATGTCCCGACTCAAGATCTGCCTAGGAAATGCCTCTGCAGGGTAGAGAGGAGGGGCTTCTGAGATGAGCTGTATCTCAGAACACAAAGGCATGCATCTGTATCACTGTATCAATGTATCACTGTCTTCCCGCTCATCATCGATTTGCTCCAACGGGCACCAGTAACATCTCCATATGTCCTGTCTCATGCAAGTAGAGCCCAAGGGCACCTGCTTGCTCCAGGAACATAAAGAGCCTCAAACCATTCCATCAGGTCATGGGAATGAGGTCTATAATTGTTACTGGTATTTGGCATATCAAATACAACATGGGTAGCTTGCCACATGCATCTGTACCAAAGACTGTACTAATGCCAGTTAAATATTTCTCCAAGCCTTCACAAGAGTCTCGTCTACTTTACGGTAGTTGCCTTTGAGTTATCAGGGAGCCCTGCTTGCTTGCTTGGAGGCAAACAGCATTTCTCTCTGGTCTAATTACTTAGAGATCCACCGTGGCCAGGCAGATATACCCATAAGGTCTAGCTAGTCCCACGATGATTTGGCAGCATGAGAGAATACATGCCAGCCAGTATAGAATTCATGGTCAGATAAACTGCCACATCAAACTGTCCTCCTGTTCACACAGTGACCCACAGGCCAGTGCAGAGGCTCTCAGTGGGCGCCAGTCCTCAGTGACATCCGGGAGGCCAGGGCTGCTGTCCCCCGTGCCCTGAAGGGGGGTGCTGAGGGTACTGCACTGTGGGCACTGCTCCTGGGGGAGGCGGGCGGAGCTCAGTGGGCGCCCGGGGCCGCCCTGCTCCCCTCCTCTCTCCTCCCGGCTCCTGCCTGCCCGTGGCTGCCTTCTCCAGGGGCGATGGCACAGCCCTTGTGCCCGGAGTTTGCCATCTGTGCCCTTTGTGTTTGTAAGACACGGAAGTTCCCCCCCAAGTTTGTGAAGTTGTGAAAAATACGTTTATTTCAAATCCGTTGGTAGATGATTGCTCAAGTTCTTTGAGTTTCTGAATGCCTGGCTTGAAAGCTGTTCGCTTTTGCAGCCTAATTGAATGCTTCCATAGCCTTCAGTTAAACTGATAAGCAGTCATCTTTTAGACATTTAGGCCATTTTCTGAGCTTGTTACTATTTTTATTTTTCCTGAAAATACTTACACTTAAATGCTTGAACACATCCAGGAGTCTTTGAAAGAGATACTTCTAGAAATATGATTCCAGTTTTTTAAGGATATTCTACAAAGGCTATAGATTGTTTTTCCAGCTCAGCAACTTGTTTTTTTTTTAATTACTTTTTTTTTTTTTTTTTTTTTTTTTTCTTTTGGGTCACACCCGCGTTCAGGGTTACTCCTGGCTCTTTGCTCAGGAATTTCCTTGGCGGCCGGGAACCATAGGGATGCCGGGATCGAACCGGGCGGGCACAGGCCGGCCGTAAGGCAACGCCTACCCTGGGTATCGCCCGCCCTCAGCAACTTGTTTTAGGAAACTGCCTTTATATGCATGATGCATCGCCAAGTATTTTCTGTTTCCTAAGTCTGAAGTTCCATTGCGCTTTTGGTGGAGACCATGTTTCTTACCTGAGTGGAAGTGATCACCTCAAACCACTCTGACGGCGAATTCAGGAGAGCATCGGACCAGCTGGCGTGGGGAAGCAGAGGGAGCACGCTGGAGGAAGGTGTTTCGGGGAAGCAGAGGGAGCACGCTGGAGGAGAAGGTGTCTCGGGGAAGCAGAGGGAGCACGCCGGAGGAGAAGGTGTCTCGGGGGAAGCAGAGGGAGCACGCGGAGGAGAAGGTGTTTCGGGGGGAAGCAGAGGGAGCACGCGGAGGAGAAGGTGTTTCGGGGGGAAGCAGAGGGAGCACGCTGAGGAGAAGGTGTTTCGGGAGCTCGGCTGCCGCCTGCAGCTCCCGGCCCTGCCCTCGGGCAGCTTGTCACTTGCCTCAACCCTTGGCAGACTGTGATTTTGTTTCATCAGCAACAATTTGATTATTGCTGACGGCAAATATTGGGGACTGTCCTTCTTATCTGTCAGTTCTGTCATTCCCTGTCCCACCCTTCGTGAGCCAGACAAGTTCACCTGACCAGGAATTGAAAACCTGGAAAATTAAGAATATTTCTCACGTTACGGGTCTAGGAGTGAAAAGTGGAAGCTGTAAAGGTATCTCTGTCTTGGATGAAAAAGACCTGAAAATGAGCCAGTAGTTAAGTTCAAGAAGACTGTCTTGGCTGTGGGGAGTCAGAAGATGTGAATACTGACTCTTTCTGACTCTGGGAGACTTAGCTTGCAAAAGTAAATGCATCCGCGTTCTAGAGAATAAAAACCTCTAGGAGATGAACGAATAGTTCCTGAAAAGATATAGTCCTGTTTCTTGTATTGGTATATTTTAATAATTGTTATCACTTAAAATACTAAAATGTTTCATCTGTTTAACTTATCCACAGATAACAGTTATTCCTTTGCCATTTTAGCAATTATTTAGAAGTAAGTTTCTATCATCAGAAACTGGACTATTACTAAATCTTGTTTGAAAATATGTTTTTCATTTTATAAATTGAAGATTAGTGGAAAAATACTAGTAGTTATAATTATTCATGAAAAATGTGAATATAGATTTGTTTACAAAAGAATTTCATAATTGGTCCTTTGAACCTGGGGCTATTTTTCAAGTTTGCATTATTAATTTAGGCAATGACACCTCATTCTGTTTGGATGGAACGTGGACTCTTGCTGTCTGAAACACCCCAGCGTCTAATCCATCACAAATCAGAGTATTTCATCATTACCCCAAAACTTTTTCACCATTAATTACTGTTCATTATAATTCAGAGCCTGCATTTAGATTCAGCGCACACTGTCCTGCGCTGCTATTTATGCAGCAGCTTCTTTAGATTTGTTTCTCCATTAAAATGGAAGCAATAATATTTTTCTCTATTTTTATTTCCCTTTGTTCTGGATTAATTGTCATTTCTGTATTAATGAGAGAGATAGAAATACCTTGAAGACGCTGTCTGAAGTGTCGGCTCTAATACCGTGATCCTGTTGCCCCGTGGAAGGTGTTGGTGCCACGCTGCACTTCCCCGGCCCTGGCCCCCACCCAGAGATGAGCGCTGCCACGCTTGCCCCTGGTGCCGCTTGGCTCTGCACGGGCACGCTCTTTCGGCTTACACTGGTGTCAGGGATTACTGGAGAACTGCACATGTATGCTAAGTAGTAAACCACTGTCATGTCTTGGGAAATAATACAAAGCACCCCCTGCGCTCGTCAGAAGAGTGGGGGGGGGCGGCCCGGAGAGTAAGTGCGGCGGAGGGTCTTGGCCTTGCGAGCTGCAGACCAGGTTCAGGCCCTGCCATCCTGGTGTTGCCTCACACACTGCCAGCAGTGATCCGGAACCGAGCCAGGAAGACGCGCCCAGCCCTGCCGGTTGGGTAGGGAGGTCCCGCATTGCACGTTTAGGGTCACTTCAGGAAACGAAGGAAAACTAAGCTTTCAAAGCAAACTCTGGCAAGCTTTGATTATTTCTTGGTAGCATCTCCATTACTGATTTTGTAGTAATTTTGATGTTCCTTAGGACAGCTTCTGGCCAGAGTAACTGAATATCTACCTTAGCTACGTCTAGCTTTATGTACACTCGAAATTCTTTACACTGTTCTTTTTATTTCATTCACTACTTTTTTCAAATACTTGAAGCCATTCCCTCAAGAAGTGGGCCAAGGAGTAACACCTCCGGCTCTCGCCTCGTAGTAAAGACGTGCTTGATTATTCTGCTCTGACTCTTTCCTTCCTCCATGGTTTCCCTGGTCGATGCGATTAACACCTGAGTCGTGATGTCCAGAAGGCTTTTCTTTCCTTTCTGCGTGGGGAAGCTAAGGCTTTGGTTTCATTTCTTTAAGCATTCGATCTGGTTTTCAGAAAGCACAGGAGTGCTTCCTGCTGCTGCGTGTCATCACTTGAGCTGCCCACGTAAATATGTTGTTGGGCATTTTTGATGATCAGAATCAGGCCGTTTGCTCACACAGGCGTGGAGCAAGTAGAGTTGGAACTAGGCCTGTGTGTGTCCTAAAAGGTTTTTTGTCAAAAAAGTAATTTTAACTCAGTCGGATTTTGTCTTCAATTTGTCAGACTCTGGTATCATTCTGGGGTAGTTTCCAGAGAAGAAAAGAATCGTGTGTAGAACCGTCGTTTGTTCCCGTTTCCTTAAGTTTCTGTTAATGGCTTTAGCTGTCTGTGTGTCTGTCTGTGTGTGTGTGTGGGGGGGGGGTCAGGTCTTGGTAAGAGCCGCCGTGTGTCCACGGCCTTGTGGGGCACTTTCTGTTTATGGCGCCTAATTAGATAGCAGGGCAGGCCTTGGGAGGCAGCGGGCTTTAGAATTCTTGCTGCCATGGGATTCATTGTTCCTGAGCCCTTAGTTCAGCCTAGCCCTGAGTGCAGGAGCCTTGCTCCCTGGGGGACAGTTTTCTCCTGTGGGCTGATCTCTTCAGAGACTTTCAATTTTCCCCTGATTTCCTGTGCGTCTCACAGGCCGAAGCTGGAGAAGCAGAGGCTGGAAGCTGGGGTGTGCCTGAGAGTACGCGCTGGGGGCTCTAGATTTGGCCTCCGAGGAGTCCGAGGGGTCCTGTCCTGGGGGTGACTGTGGAAGTGTCCAGGGACCATGGTACCACCAAAAGAGGCTTAAGAACATCCACCTTCACTGCCAGAAAAATTCACCTCTAAAGCAGTTTCACTGTGGCACGAGCTCGGTCACATCAGGCTTTGTTACTCAGGGACTCTCAGGCAGTGAAACAAATAAGCCCAGCAGAGAAAGGCCGACGCTGGGGACCCTCACGCGGGCTCTTTCTGGGAAGGGAGAGAAGAGCTGCTCGCTGACCAGGTGCAGGCCTGTCTGCGTGGGTGGGTCGGACAGAAACTGGCCCAGGGAGTCCAGAGAGGCTCCTCCGGTCCCCGTGAATGTCCCTGCCTGCCTGCCGCCAGGGCAGTGCGGGGAAGCGCTTGGTGGCCACAAGGACAGTCGCCGCTGTCTGGCTCCTCCGGGCACGGTCAAATGGCCACCTGCAGTGCCAGGCCGGCCCCTTCTGGTGTTCTGCTAAGTTAGGGTCGTTTCACGAGGAACTCCCTAACAAACTGACACGCCTCTCTTCTTTCCGAATTGTCCCTAACGGACTATGGCACTGTCGTGTATGCAAATGTGTTGAACTTTTAAAAATATCTCTGACTTTCTTCAACTAAAAATCGAATGATTTTTGAACAGATGCTCTAATTTTTCTGACCATTTCATTATGAGTTAAAAAAAAAGTCTCAAGTAGTCCTAATTGTGGTTTGGTTTTATATCTCTCATAATATTATGCCCAATATTACTCCATCGAGAGTAGTTTCTTTTCATGCTTTTCTTTCCCACCCTCCGACACCTACCAGGCTTTCGCTTGCCAGGTTACACGTTGCATAGTATTTATTCCAAGGCTTGCATGAATGCTGGCCTATTTTCATAGAACAAACTTTTAAGAAAAATATTTCATAGACATAAAAATAAATAGATTCCATAGCATTAAAAATCATTACCTGGTTCAGATGTCTTTAAAAGGAAGAAAATGGAGACTCCGTCTCTTTGTTTATCATTACAGGTAAGTTGTTTTGTAGCAGAAATAGAGATCCAGATTAATTAGGGAGAGCCATTTTGAACACAAAGTGACCATACATTCCCTCTGCTATCTCTCTAAGTACAATCTAGATAAACATGTTTATTTAACCTACTGTTGTTGACTCCCAAATCCAATCATTATAAGAGGACCAAAGCTATCTTTGGGGATGGTCTTTCTACAAGGAATTGCTATGGACAGTCCCTGGGGTGGTAGTTAGATATATCTGTATATATTGTGGTAGAAAGAAAGGCCTTAGAGATGAAAAAAAATAGACAATATTTTTTTGGGCAATAGTCTCTTGCATAATAGGTTATTCCTCAGACACTAGCTATTATCACACAACAAAGCCCTTTGCTGTGTAACTATCTATATCTCGGCACCAGCAGCTCCTGCACCGTGGCTCGTTAGGGGAAACGTCTCGCGCCAGGAGGGGCTCTCTGCAGGCCGTAACAGCAGCCCCTTCACTCTGCTTTAGAACTGGGTTTCCCTGACACAGATGGAGCAGAGGGGAAGGAGCAAAACACTCAGAGGGCGGTGACGAGGGTAGTTTAGATAGACTAAGGAATCACTTGCTGAATTTCGCCTTCAGATTATTTGTACTTATCCACAAATACTAATGCTCGGGGCCACTACAAAGATTGTTGAGCAAGAAGGAGGAAGGGCAAACCTTGGGACAGTTGGCAAGTACAGGTGGTGGGCGGCAGGTGTGCGGCCCCACTGAGGCACGGGAGAGGAAACCTCTGACCCACAGGGTCCTGTTGAGCTGGGAGGGACCCACGCCCACGGGGCTCTCTGGGGGGAGCCGGAACGCCACAGCCACGGGGATCGGGAGGAGCCGGGAGGGATGTCTGCGACAGTCCTGTAACAAGAATAGCCAAGCTCTTACTTGCTAGAACAGGCCTTGAGGCTGCCCCTTCCCGTGGGCCGGAAGTGGACTGTTCTGGGGAGAACTGGACCTGTGTTCCGTGAGCAAGGCCTGGGGCCCCCCCCGCTGCTCTCTCACGCCGCCCCTCCTCCCACCCTCCTGCTGTCCTGATCGGTTCCGCTTCTGGCCCTCGCTTGTGTCTCCCAAGCCCGCTGGATGCTGTGGAGTATCTGACTATGTCAGCTTTCAGAAAGAGTATCTTTCTTTGAAAAAAAAATCAGTTTATTTTGTCTCTATGACTGTGGTTGTAACTTTCAACCGGTGTGTGAAATGTCATGAAACACGAAGTTTTCCTGTGGAGTGGAAAGGTGCGAACTTCTGGATGTGTTTGAGTCCATTTCTTGAGGGTAAAAGGTGGCTGAACATTTTGAAACGTTGCGTTGTTCTAAAACCCTCAGCCAGCTTTACTCTCAGTTCAAAGTGGTTCCTGTCCTCCTGTCCACTCTAGACTGTGCTCGTTGGGCTCACTGTCCTTCTCCACTCTAGCAAGCGAGGGGTATAGGGACGTGGGGATATTTGGGGGAAGCTGAAGGGAAGTCGGAACCCAGGATGGACAGTCCAGCTCGGACCCCTGCAGTGGCCAATGGTGGAGACATCTAAGCAGGTGGCTGACCACATTCACCCTGACCGGTCACCGAGGCCACCGCTGCCCAGGGCTAGGAGAGGCATTCCGGAACGGGCTGGGGAGGTGCTTGTTGGGAGACACGCCAGGGGCTGCCTTTAGGAGGAGGTGGCAGAGACTCAAGCCAGCCCCCAGGGCGCGCGGACGCTGCTCGCGGGCTGCAGTGCTGAGGGATAGGCCCCTTCCTGAGCAAGGGGAGCTGTGTGGGTTTGCAGCCTCTGGCCTGGCCCCTGGGGCCGCCACCGGACACAGACCGGCCTGGTCTGAGACTGTCTGTGCTGCACCTACAAACCGTGGCAGTGGGGACCGCAGAGTAGCCCACAGCGGGGCTCTGGGAGGGGGCGCCCGAGCACGGACGGGCCTCCAGGCAGCCCGAGTGCCCATGCTGCTCAGCAAGGCCGGGAGGCGGCCGCCGCAGTCGCCAGTGTCCGCACAGGGATGGGAGGTCAGCGGGGTGCAGCGAGGGGCCTGCGGGGGCTTCTGCTCCCCACTCCCGCGTAGAGGCAGCTGGTGGTGGGTCGGAGTGGGGAGGCGACTGCTGTCCACCTGCGGAGGCGGCAGCAGTTGACCCTCCGTGGCCAGGAGGGAACCTGGGGTCCGGCCCTTCGTGCCCCTCCTTTCTGGGCCTCCTCAGGGTCACAGCTGCAGGCTCTCACGGCCCCTCGTTTTACCTTTCTTGTGTTCAGAATTTTTGAATCACGCGAGAAAGGTTTTCTCGTGGTGCTGCTCTGCTAGCCCCGACTTTCCCACCAAACATATTTAGGGATTATTATCCTTAGATGAAGAGTTTCCACGAAGGGCTTCATTGCTTTTGGCTCTGCATGCAGCCCAGAGATGTGCTTACGCCTGCAGCCGCTCGGAGCCCCTGAGGAGGCACTCACGCTGCGTGCGTCCTTTACCGGCGTCTTGCCGGGGAGCGCGCGTCCTTTCACCCGGGGCGTCTTTCCCGTGCCTTCCGTCTGAGGAGGCACGCACACTGCGTGCCGTCCTTTAAAATGTGACATCTTTTCTGTGGCTTCTTCTAAACAATTTTTGCTAATGTCGTGGGGTTTTCCTGTGAGCCGTAAATCTGACCGGCCACTCGCGTGACATCATGAGCCAGCGCCACACTCCCGGCCGTTTATTGTGATGACACGAGACTCCTGCGGAAATTTACAGCCCGCACGAGCCGTTTCCCTACCTTTGTGTCTGACTCCACTCGAGTAATTGCCAGTGTGCTCTCCAGGTCCCTGTGTGCCAGAACGTGGGTTTGCTGTCGCTGGCCCCTCCCTTCAAGTTCCCCAGTTCCTGCTTCCTGCACGAATGGGCCCACCCTGAGAGATGGAATCAGAAGGCTCCTGTGGGTCTCCACATTAGTGGGAGGATCCCAAGGACACAGAAAGCCAACCTGTCACCTTAGGGTCTCGAGGTGTGTGATTGGTTTTCTGGGTGCACAAACAAGGAGAACTAAGTCTTGGTGCTGTCCCACCGGCTGCCTGTTTTGTTTGCGCTCACTAATATTTGGAATGGATTGCTATAGATTTTATTGCAAGTTTTTGGCTTCTAGTGAAACAGTTACCAATGAAGCATTGCCGAAGGAGATTATGGCTGCCTCTTGGTTTTTGCTTTATTCTTGCTTTTCGGCTTTAAAAATTAAAATCATCACTTCCTTTGTTGAAATAGTTCATTTCATTCATCTTGTCACAATTTGGGGCACTGTTTCTGCAAGTGTACAAATGAAGATGGTGGGAACAAACCCTCGTGCTCTGGAGATGGTGGGATAATCCCTCGTGCTCTGGAGGTGGTGGGAATAATCCCTCGTGCTCTGAAGATGGTGGGATAATCCCTCGTGCTCTGGAGGTGGTGGGAGATAATCCCTCGTGCTCTGGAGGTGGTGGGAATAATCCCTCGTGCTCTGAAGTGGTGGCAATGAGCGCCGCTGCCCCAGCAGTCTCGAGCCCTGGTGGCCATGAATCGCCACTACCCTCTCACCTAAGCCACTTCCTTCGGGAGACGCAGCTGAAAGACACAGGGTGGAAGTAATGTGTGGGGTCGGCACTGGGGGCTTTGCCAAGGGAAACTATGCGCAGATCAGCAGGGAGAGAGTTGTGCTTCTGTGTTCTCAGGTAACGGTTTCAGTGTGGCCTTTGAAAAACAGTGTTGTGAAGGTAATTGTTATATAGTCCAAATTTCATTCTTATATTATGTGTATTTATTTTTAACTATAGGTGTGAGTGCACAGGCACATGTGGGGGACACACACATGCACACACACACACACACACACACCTTTAACTAAGCAATCTTACAGCAGTCAGCTCTGATGGAAAAAGATTCAAAACAGGATCCCAGTTTTATTTTTAAGGTTTTTTAAGTTTAAAAGCGGAATATATGTTTTCTTTTGCTGTAAAAGCACAATCAAGGCACCATGATAAGTGAGTCAGTGTGTAAAAGTAAAACGGATCTTGCCTTCACTCACATGAGCTATAGAAGGAGGAAGCTTTATTGTCCCTGGGAAAGTGATAAGGCAGAGTAATTGTATATTATACTGTCCCGAGCATCTGCCTGCGACTGTCGCAGCAATTCATCTATCATGGGCGATACAGCATGTTTTGTCTCTTTGCTTTAACCCATCCCCACTGCTGGCCTGCGCGGAGGTTTCGATAGGGATGCGCCTGGGCCGGGCGCATTAATCAGACCCCTTGTTCAACACTCCAGCTGACATAATTACAACCTGCGCACAGCAGTTATTCAAGTCGAGTCCTTGTCACTCGTGGTGCGAAACTACACAGCTCCGATCCCGGAGGAGATTGCCTTATCACACAGAACAAGGGCTCACAGGAGTCGAAGAGAATAGAAATGGGAAAACGTCTTCCGGGAGTACTATATATTCCTTTAAAATAAGACATTTGAGAGACTTCCAGGGGACAAAGGGAAGCATTGTATGCAGGGGTTGAAACGAACCAGTTATTTTGTTTAAATGAACTGCGTGGGCCCTTTATGTGCAGACGAGCAGATTGTTAAATCCGATGGGTCCCTCCTCACGGCCACTCGCCTCTTCTGTCTTCCAGAAGACCCTGCAACGTGAATTATAAAGCGCCAGCGTGTTCCTGGCGGTGCCCAGTCAGGCAAGGGTCAGTGGTTCCCCGTGGACAGGCTCTGATAGTGGACAGGTTCCCATCACCAACCAGCTTGTTGAGGGCAGAGCCGAAGCAGCTCTCTGCAGCTGCTGGACATGGGCACTAAGAGGTCCCCCTCTCCTCCCCCGCCCGCTCCGGCTCCGCCCGCAGAGGCTTCTCAGCCCCCTCAGCATGCCTTGAAAACTGTTTCAGACTTTCTAGCCTCCTCTTCAGCAGGGGCACCGGGCCGGCACACAATGGCCGTGGAAGGGCCTTTCCCTGTCAAAGCACCTTCCGGCTGAGCTGCTCAGCAGCGGGAAGGCAGACACACTTGAGGCCCAGCAGAAACCTTGCTCCCATCTGTCACCTTAAACTTGAATCGCTTTCAACTAGAAAAGCCACTGTAAAAGTGTCGCCGCTGTACACACACACACACACACACACACACACACACACACACACGACGCTTGGTCAATGATGCCCCAAGCCAGAGCAGAGCAGCGCATGTTCTGCCTGGTTCTTCGGTGACTTCCTTCGCCTTTGGGCCTCTCTCAGCCTCTTGCAAGCAGGATGAGTTGACAGCGCAGCAGCCCGAGACTGGCCAGGCCGCACTTTCTATATTTTGAGGTGATCAGATCCAGGCCTCTTAGAGCAAAGCCTACACCTGCCCAGGTCCTGCCGTGGCCCCACCTGCCTGGTCTTTCGCCCAGACGCCTTTTCCCGATCTGCCTGCGCGGCGGTTTCTCAGGAGCTGCTCAGTTAAGACTCAGGGAGAGAATAAAGCCCCCACCCGGAATTCCAGAGGTGGCATGAGGGCCGCCTGTTGCTTCTGCTGAAAGGGTGCAGGCTCAGAGCAGAGAACTGCCGCCACCGCCAGCCGGGCAGAGCTGAGCAACACCCAGGGGTCAGGAGTCAGAGCTGCCAAGTGACTCTGGAGTCGGCCATGGGAAGGTGCTTCTGAGAAATGCTGCCGCCTCGTCCCCACCTCTTACTAAGGCAGACTTCTCACCCTGAAGAGACGTGTCAGCCGCACGCATGCGGGACTGGTCGCCCTCCACAGGACGAGGGGACTCTGCGGGCATGGCGGCAGGGGTCCAGCCCAGCCTCCTGTCTTTCTGGCAGTGTCAGGGGGTGGGGGCACGCCCTGGGCACGGGCGGCCAAGGCGGCACCCTGGGTGTCTCACTGACTCGTGCATGTGGGGGCTGCCTTTGCCTGAGTTCTGTGCTCTGTGGCGGCCGTGAGCAGGAGAGTGTGTGGGAGGAGAGTGAGGGTCACTGGAGGCTTCGGGCATCTGCTGTGCCGGCAAGGGCCTCACACACTTGGGGATCCGCTGAGGCAGCAGAGGCGGGTCCGGGGTCAATGCTGTGGCCTCTGGGCGGCGTCTTCAGCCAGGGCCAGCAGTTGCGGAGTGTAGGCAGGCCCTGTCCTTGCCGTCACTGGCGCCTACTCGGCCTCCTGTCAAGCCTGCTCTGTGCCGGCGCCTAACCGAGCGGTTCTTTGTGTAGCAGCCGTTGAGGGTGTGTTGCCGAGGGTCCCTTTGGACACGGGGGCTCAGTGCCCGGCTGCACACACCAACGTGCTTTGCTCAGGGGCCGGGGCTGGCAGTCTGCCTTTGCCCTGGGCTCACCCCGTGCAGTGTTGGCTGAGGCTGGGACTCTCGGCAGCGGCTTCGAGCCCTTGCTTGAGCTCAGGAGCGGGTGCTGCAGGCTCCAGGCCCCACTCTGCCCTGCCGCTCTCCCGCCTCTCCCGCCTCTCCGCTCTCCCCGCTGCATGGCCGTGGCGGGTCGGAGATGGGCTCGGTGAGAGAGCGCGAGTGGAGGCCAGCGGTGTCACTGTCCGCTGTCAGCGCAAGAGATCCCGAAGAACCGAGATGTAGGAATTAATTGTGTTTCAATTAGGGCAAGGTGATTCAGTAACTGTCCAACGAGAATTTCGTTTTCTAAAAAATATTCTAAAGGGTTTAACTTGTGATTCCAAACACCAATAAGTTTTTTAAATCTTAGTAAAAAACACAAAGCAATAATTATTTTTTTTATTATACCACCATGAGATATTCGATTGCAGAGATGTTCATGAGTGGGCTTCAATCACACATTGTTCCAGCACCGTCCCTCCACCAGTTCCCTGTTCCTACCACCAGTGTCCCAAATTCCCTCCCCCACAAGGCAATAATTTTGGAATGATTTTGCAACAAGCCTGCCACTGTGTTTAGGAATCTGTTCCCTTGTGACTAACTCATCACTCTGGCCATACGCCTCATTTTCCCTTTCGAGTTTTATTACCGGGTGTCAGGGTCTCGGCTCCTGTTTCCCCGTGTGAATGAAGGTATCAGAATATCTTCATCCTGATATATCTGGCTTAAGACTGCAACTGACATTCATGTCTTTGCCGCATCTCACTGGTGAAATGCCCACTTTTAGGCAGAGAAATAGGGTGGTCTGTTCTTCTATCTTTTGCCCATTTTAAATGTGAGCAGCGCTGGGCCGGAGGGATAGAGCGGGTAAGCAGTTTACCGTGCTCACAGGCAGCTGGATTCCATCCTGGCACCCTGTATGGTCCCAAGTATAGCCAGGAGTAATCCCTGCGCACAACCAGTGTGGCCCAAAATCCAGAAGTGGGCAGTGAAACAAACCGCGCTGGTGTCCATCGGTGTCCATCAGGCGCCCATCAGGTGCCCATCGGTGCCTGGCTGCCACGAGAGGAGAATCACAGGGCTGTCACCCGTGTGTTTCCATGCGCTGAGAACCGGCCGAGGGCTCCCTCCGCTTTCTGGAGAGGGTGGCCACCTGTCCTCTCCCAAGAGTCTGGTCCTTGCGTTGCCCTGCCCACCCCCGCTTAGTACTTACACCCCTGATTTTCAGAATGTGTTGTTTCTTGTTAATTTCCATAAAATCTTTCATGTGATTATTCCTTATTCCTGTTGGATTATTCCTGTGAGGGCAGAGCAAAGCCCCTTTCCGAGGGGGCTTTGATTCATCCCACAGTGCCTCGCACGGGCGCTACTTGTTGAAATACACCCCAGAAAGATTCTTTCACACGCTTTTCTTTAGAAGAGTTGTCCGAACAACAGCACTAAGTTGCATTTCTCAACATGTAGGGACAAAAATACACAGTGGCCCTCGAATTCTCCGTGTACTTGGATGAGTGGAAATCGCTGAGGAGGGTCTGCAGTCACGCTTGCGCTTCCCTCCTAGAAAGGGGTGCTGGCCCGAACTCCTGTGGGGGACGGGGACTACGTTCCTTGGGTGCAGCATTCTGGCCACTTCTGTCTGCCCACCTGGGCCCCGAGGGTGAGGGAGAGGCCCCCTGCCCTTGCTGGCCGCTCCCACTGGGTCCTTCTGTCCTCTCCGGAAACAGCCTTCCTGGCAGATGGGCCTTCCAGACCTTTCCAGTGATCTCCTCTGCCCCTTTCAGTTCATTTTTGCTTTCTGTGGGCTGTTTGCTTGCCAGACTCTGCAGTGATCGCGTGAGCCAAGCCGCAGATTCTGGCTCCCAGTCAGGCCTTGCAGGAAACGAGAGTGTGCTCCAGGCGTGTGGACGTGCACAGCTGCCGGTGCAGGTTCTGGAGCGAGCTTGTTTGTAGGCTCAGAAGGGCTGCGCCTCTATCTGCAGGAGGGACTCTAGGCAGAGTCTGCTCAGGCCTCCGATGTGACTCGTGGTGACCATCCCTTCTGCACCGCCAGGAGCTTGCCTTATGAACTGCCCATGTTTCCAGGACGATAGGCTGTTGGCAAGCAATAGGCGACTAACTGCACATGCGCTCCAAGAAATGTAGCATCTGGTGGCTCCGTTTGTGTCTTCCTGAGCTGCTCCACTGGCGAATACTTAAGCAGATGAAGGATTTTATATTGAGTCATGTTATATTCAGGGTCCCATTTTGAGCATTTGTGACTTAGAGCCACTTAAATCTTTTAGCTACTCTTGCAGTTATTTTTGAAGACAGCCATGCCATAGCTATTTGGGATTAATTGTTGAGATTCCAGCCCCCTAAGACTCTTGCACTATGCATGGACCTGTCGATCTTGCCCCCGAATCCAAATGGCACCTTCATCCCAAGTGCTGCCCTGAGTTAGTGATCATACTTTTCTTAGGCATAAGGATTTGCTGAACTCTGCCTTTAGAGATCTTTCCCGTCTTTGACATTGCTTCATCTTTTGTCTTTTTAAAACTCACAGGTGTGTGGAAGTGTTCTTCTGCCGCAGTGAAACCCCTGCATTCTGCTCCCGTCACCCTCTTAGTTCGGGTCCCTGCCACATGCCCTCCCTGTCCCTGCTCCACCGTGTGGTGCTGTCACTCACGCGACATCAGATACTAGGTTCTCTCTGTGCACCGGCGGCGTGGATGCTCGCACGTCTCCCTGTTTCGAGTAGGTACAGGTATTTGGCATCTTCCTTTGCTCGCTTGCCTGTGTAGATGCCTTTCTCCACCGGTATGTGATGACATGAACATGTTACGCACGTATGGAGCATGAAGTTACTTTATGACGCACTTTCAAGATCATAATCTATAAAGGGCTTTGCTTTACGAAATCACTGTTGCCGACTAAATCTTGCACACAGACACACACACAGGTGACAGTTGGAGACCTCAGTCCCTTCTGACCTGACACCCTCCATTTGCGTTTCACACTTATTTCTATGTAAGATGCCTGACTCACAAAAGTTCTTCACGGTTGAGTTTAAGCCGCACCGTGTTCCAGCACCAGCGCCGTCCCGTGTTGTACCCCCACCCCGCAATGGCCCCAACCCACCTCCTCGGACGGACACATTTTTAAGCTTGATGATTGCGGTTGGGACCCTGTATTCAGCGCCCCTGGCCCTTTGGATGGGATGAAGAGCTACAGCACTCTCCCATGCCGCCATGGTCTTGACATCTTTCTGCCTGTCTTCCATCTCGGTGCCATCATTGTTCTCAAGACTCTATACGGCTCCTGAGACCATTCTCAGAGCTCTCATCCACCTGATACAGGAGGGAGGCCTTGGTGAGGTCACACCAGCCAGGCCCTAAACATTGCCTAGGAAATCAGAACTTGGCTTAGGGAAGCCCTGAGGAGGTGGGTGGTCAAGCGCGACGTGAGGGTGTCTGAGACTGGGCGCCTCCACAGCAGCGGGAGGAGCTCGGTGCCGAGGGCAGCCTGTGCTGAGGTCATAGTGCCGGAGATTTACAGCCTCCCAGGCGCTGAGGGAGCAGGAGGCAGATGCCACCCGGCTCCCAGGGAGCAGGGAAGGCATTTAACTCAGGGTCAGGAGCTTGAGCAGGTCACTTCTGGACCTGCCCCCCCCTCATCCCTGCCTTGCTCTGCCGTGCTCCCTCGTCAGAGAGATGGACGCAGCTTCATCTCTAGCACAACCTGGTAACGGCACTGGCGCCTCCAGGCCCCTGGGAAGGAGCGACACCGAGCCACACTGAACTGGGTGTCGCTGCGCCGCCCTTCATGTAAGAGCAAATTCCAGAGCCAAGTCTCACACGTGCTTTTTGAACTTTTAAATAAAGAAATGTGAACACAATAGGACTATAATGGGGGGGAAAAAATCCCCCCCCATCCCAATCATAAGCAAATGCAAAGAAAAAGAAGACTAGGGGAAACTCTTTGCAATATGTGGCCTAGACAGATTCTGACCCCTTGACCCAGGAGACCGATTGGCCAGCCTCCAGGGAGGGGCCATGCGGGAGCAGGGAGCCAGGAGGCCAGGGAGGGACCAGGCCAGGAAGCTTGTTGGCGTTTCAGCGTTTGAGAAGACACTTAACCTCACTCAGTATAAGAGAGATCCATTGAAAATAATTTATAATTAAAGAGATTTTTCTGTCTGCCACATTGGCAAAAATTGAAAGTTGGTTAACACACTACATTGGCAAGAATATTTAGAAACAGATTCGCTCAAACATGGCTGGTGGAAGTGTAAATTGCCCCCTCCTCTGGAGGGCAATTTGGCAGAATTTATCCACATTACAAAAGCATATGCCCACTGACATTTGAAGCACTTCCACTTGGCATCGGGGTGTTCTCTTGGCATCTGAGAAATGGAAAGGGGCTTCCGAGGTGATTCATTCCCACCTTGGTTGTGCTGGAAGTGGTGGGTGAACTCCGAGACGCTCACTGGAGCACCGTAGAGCAGGGCAGCTCTCCGGGCTGGCTACGCTTCCTGACAGGAGCAGCTGGGCTGGGAAGAGAGGAGAGAGTTCAGGTGGACAGGGCCGGACCCTGGAGCGCTGGTCACTCTGCTGCCGGTGGCCAAGACGCCAGTGACGTGGGTCATGTGACAGCCTCTGTTGGGCTGGGGAGTGGAGAGACCATCGTCGGTGGCATGTAGAGGCGGCTGTTTGTTCTCCCTACAGGCTGAGCCGCCTAGACAGGCCTCCCACTGGAGGACTGGGCAGCGGGCCTGGACGCCCCTTGTTGGGCCCCTTGAGTTCCAGAATACATGTGCACTTTCTTTCCCAGTGGCCAAATAAAAGACTGACCCTGTTCCTTCGCTTAGGGTAAAGATCACTTAGGTTAAAATACAGAGTGTTTGTGTTTCGAGGTATATCTGTTCTTGACATAATTTTCAGAACCTTATTAGTGCTTTCAGGATTTCTTTTTATTTCTTTATTTTTATTATTATGATGATGAAGATGGCAGTTTGGTTTTGGACCAAACCCAGAAGTGCTTAGGGATTACTCAGATCTCTGTGCAGGGTCACTCCTGGTGGTGCTCAGGGTACTGTTTAAAGTTCAAGGGTCGAACCCAGGTTGGCCGCATGTAAGGCAGGAACCTGCCTGCCGTGTTATCACTCCAGCCTCACTATTTCTTTTTTAGAAATAGTATATCAGCTTTGAGCTGAATAAAATGTTATTCACTACCAAGAAGATTGTTTTTGTACACAGCCTGAATAGGAACGGTTCCCGCCTCAGGTCCCGGGGTGCTCGGGGTGTGTGGGGTGGGTGGGGGGGCACGTTTGTCTGAGGAAAGAGACTTGGGAGCGCAGAGCACCATGATTCACCCCCCATCTCACTCGTCCAGACCTCCTCTCTGGAAAAGGCCGTGGGGGGGCAGGCTCCTCCTCTCCCTGGTGGTCTCTCAGCACCTGAGACCTCATGGCTGGAGAAGGGGGGCCCAGGTCTGTGCGACCGAGAGGCCCCGACTTCGGCCGTCAGTGCCCACACTTCAGCTCACTGGCAGTCCTGCACCGCCGTAAACGGAGGCTGTGTCGGGTATGCATGTGCTGTGTTTGCCGCTCACCCTCCAGGCACGCGCTCTTCCCACCTTCTCCCCAACACGGTCCCGTGTGCTTTCCTCGAAGCGATAGGGTTGTGGCCCACCACCCTTTCCCACAGGGGATTCATCATCAGACCTCTTCACAGCCGACCGGGTCGCACAGCGGGCAGGCTCCTGCTCTTCCGCTGGTTTCCGAGGCTCACCAGCAAGTCAGCCTGTGTCCGGGCGTCCGTCCCATGCGCGCGGCGCTGCTCATGGCGCATAGTTACTGTGTAGTGTTTGTCGGTGGCCATTTGGAGGGCCTTGACTTTTCAGCTTTATGAAAATATTTTCAGTATGGGCATAGATTTTTGTTCCTCATTTGCCTAAGAGGGAATTTCTGGACTGCAGCTAATTCTACATTTCATTGTTTGACAAACTGCCAGTTTATTCACCAGTGCCTGGAGCTCCTACTCCTCACCCCTTGCTGTCACCTGACGTTGTGAGTGGTAGTCATCTTAGCTATTTCATTTTTGGATTTTGATCTGTGTGTTCTGGGGCCACACCCAGCGATGCTCAGGGGTTACTCCTGGCTCTGCGCTCAGGCGTTCTTCCTGGTGATGATCCAAGGACCCAGTGGGGTGCTGGTGATTCAGCCTGACTTGGCCACCTGCAAGACGGGCGCCTACCTACCTGCTGTACGGTCTGTCCAGCTAGTCTATTAACTATTTTGATAAAGTATAACAAAAAATAGCTATTTTGAAATAGCATCTCTACAGTTTTGGCTTGCATTTATGGAGGGTAATGGTTTTGAATGTATTTTAATAGTTATTAATTTTGCATCTCTGGAAGAGATATCTACTCTATTTTTACATTTGGTTCTGATTATTTAGCTATATGTTTTCATGTGTCTTAGACACAATAGTTCTTACTGTGATCTATGATTTGCAACTATTTTTCTCCCCTCTGTATGTTGTCATTTTTACTTTCAGGAGAGTTTCTGTGGACCCATAGCTCTAAGTATGGATTAAGTGCGATTTTTCCTTCATCAGTCATATATTTGGTTTTATACCAAATGAGCCATTGCCAAGCTAACTGCAGAATATTAAGGAGTGACTGTTTGTTGTTTCCCTGAGACTGTTGTGCGCTTCGTTCTTACTTAGAGCTGTGATCTGTTTGGAGTCAGCTGTATGTGGTGTGAGGAAGGGGTGGCTCTTACCCCTGAGGCTGCTTGCCCCAGCACTCTGTTGGAAAAGACTCTTCCTTTCCTTTGAATTGTCATGATGCGATCCTCTAGCTTCGTTCTTATTTCTGATTATACTGTGTCTTCTAGGCTGTTGGTTTTCACCCAGCAGTTATAGACTGGGCCGATCCACAGGTATAGAAAGATTGAAAACCACCAGTCTGTTGCCTGATGCATTGTGACTGTTGGAGCCCACGCTGGTGTTCATGCCCTTGCCTGCACAGAGGCAGCCTTGGGAAGTTTGTTATGAACAGTAGAATCAGCGTTTCCAGTTGCTGGGGAAAACCCCAATAATGCTTGCATTGAATGTATATAATTTTGGAAAGATTTCCATCTTAATTTAAAATTTCCCAACTTTTAAACTTGAGGCAAAAAGAAATAGGTCTTTTCTCAAAATAGCTTCTCAGTTGCTCGCCCCTGATCAACATGGAGCAGGTTGATTTGACGGCGGTTTCCTGGCGTGGGTGTCCGGGGGTCAGCTTTTGCCCCTGCGTGTTGGTATTCTGCCTGAAAGCTCCTGAGCGACAACTTGCGTGCCCGTATTAGCTAGGTGAGAATTGGAAATCTCATGATTGTCTAGGCGTGAAGGGCGCCTTCTGTATGAATGTTTTTAGGAAGTTTGACGTGGGTGACATTTCATGCAGAGGGCGGTGTGATCCCACACAAACACACTGATACCTTTTATAAAAACACAGACAACTGTTTCCTGTTGCCATCATGGCTTTTTTCTTATTTGCTTGGTTTTTTATGTGTATAAAACAGAATTTTAAATACATGGACACATGGCTTATGTCTACACATTATAAAAATTATGTATGTATAGTGTAGGTGAAATCATGTATCAATATCTAAATGTGTATTAGTTTTGATTTTTTTTAAAGGTCAGGTTCTATACTTCTTATATATACACACTTTTTTTTGGGGGTGACAGCCAGCAATGATCAGGGGTTATTCCTGGCTTTATACCCAGGAATTAATCCTGACGGTGCTTGGGGGACCATTTGGGATGCCGGGAATTGAACCTGGGTCGGTCGCATTCAAGGCAAGTGCTAATTGCTCCAGCCCCGTAATCTATATTTTTTAAACTGAAAGAGACCTCTTACCTCTTTCAGTCCTCCTAGTTTACTTGAGTAATTTCTTCATTGTTAGATTCCATACTCTATTTAGGTGACAAAACTTTGCTTCATCTTATTTTAATTTTTAACCTGTTCTTAGCTACTAATGAGTGTCTGTTCTTTGTTTCATTGATATTTAGATGCCTCTGTGCACATATGCTTTGTAAACTTGTTTGGTTTGGGTCTCTTTTGAGTCAGACCCAGAAGTGCTCAGGACTTATTCCTGGCCCTGTGTTCAGAGATCACTCCTGCTTGGCTCTAACACCAAATGGTGCTCAGAGACTGGACTCAGGGACTGAGGCATTTGCTTTGTTTTAACGCAGCCTGCTCCAGAGCCAGTGGATCCTGATCTCAGTCATGTCTTTCTTTCACTGAGGACGGGATTTCATTGCTTTGATTTTTTCTCCATTTAAGTCTTTGCCCTAGATGGGGGTATGTAGCGGGGGCCCATTCCTTCCTGACAGAACCGTGCTAGGAATCTTGCTGAGTCTCTCATGAGGAGATAATGCCGCTGCTCCCAGTGAGGGTCCAGCCAGAGCCACACGCTAATCAGTACCGTCGGAGCGTGTTGTTCTTCTCCCCTGTGTCAGTAAGCAGTGGTGGCTTCGGGGCTGTCTGTAGCACCGCGGAAGTCAAATGGGAGGTCTGCAGAATTCGGGGTGGTCGGAACAGTCCACCAGCTAGCTGGGGAATCCAAGATACTCTTCCTTGCTGTGACCCCACAGTGGACAATTAGGCCTCTGCCTTCTGCCTCCTCTTCTGCTCCTCTGAGGTGGGCAGAGAACTTTTGGTGGGTCAGAAGCCCCTCAGCCCAAACTTTGTTCTTTCGTGAAAGGAGTGTGTCGATTCTCATGCAGTGTCGCAGAGGGGAGGAAGGAGAGCTGTCGCTTCCCGGGAAACTTGAGCACGGAAGCCGCTCTGCTCTGTCGTAAGCATGTGCCAGCACACGGCCATGGAACCTTCCTGCTCTGTGAGGTCCGTGGCCAGCCAGGCTGGACTGGCCAAGCACCAGCTGAGCCCTCGCAGCTCTCGGGGCTGTTGGTGTGCGTGAGCCACAGTCACAGTGGAAGCAGCGGCGTGTGTGAGAGGGGCCGAGGAGAGGGCCTTCGGTGCCTGCACTCTCTTGGCCTCCTTTGCACGCAGTCCTGGTCTGAGACACCCAGAGCTTCACAGCCTGCTGACCTGCTGACCCATGGCAGTGGTCAGCTGCACACTCACCTGGTCCCTGTTCCTTAAAAATATGAGATGCTTATGTTTTCCACTTCAACTTAAGAATTTAGGTATTGGCTGAATAAAAATTTAACTGTGTTTAGGAATGCATAGAAGTGGACAGCACGGTGTCCTACAGTGTGTGACCTACGGTACAGTGGCCCAAAAGTATAGTGACATACAGTGCGTTTCCCTACAGTGTGGCTGACATACAGTGCAGAGACCCTACAGTGTCTGTCCTACAGTATAGTGACCTACAGTGTGTGCTATGGTGTGACCTACAGTATGTCTCCTACAGTATGTAATCCTACAGCGACGTGACCCTACAGTGCAGTGACCCTACAGTGTCTGTCCTGCAGTGTTGTGTCTCTACAGTGTGTGTCCTACAGTGTGGTCACCTACAGTGTGTGCTATGGTGTGACCTATAGTGTATCTCCTATAGTATGTAACCCTACAGCGACGTGACCCTACAGTGTCTGTCCTACAGTATAGTGACCTACAGTGCGGTCACCTCCAGTCAGTGACGACAGTGAGGTGACCCTATAGAGGGCCTGCAGTGGAGGTGAGCAGACCTCGTGGCCTTGAAGCCCCTGTGAGGTGTTTGCCTGTGGCCTGCACAGCGCCCCTGCATTGACTCGCGCCGTAGCTTCCAGAAACATTCCTTGTGGCACAAGGAATTCCTCTGCTCTGGTTTTGCTTTTTCCTCACGTGGGCGGTGCGTGGCCCTGAGTGACGGCGTCCACTGGAGAGCAGAGCCACGCACGCCCAGGAGCGCCTGCTGTGGGGGCACGGGAGCCGCCAACCCACCTTCACCATGTGCCAGCTACACCCACCCACTCACTGTTCTCCACTGGGTGAGCGGGCAGGGTTGGGAGCGCGGGCCCCTCAGCCGCGCTCACCAGAGGGAGCTGGGAAGCCCCAGGGCCTCTCTGTCCCCTCTCTGTCCCCCTCTCCACTCAGAGTCTGTGCAGGTCTTGGCCCCTCTACCCTTCCTCCGGGCCACTTGGGCCTCTGGTGCCCAGTCAGGTCACTGAGCCTGGAATTGGTGGGATCCAGGGGCAGCCTCTGGTCCAGGCCGGGAGAAAAGGCGCGCAGGACCCCAGGGGCCCGCCCCTCCTGCTGGGATTCCGTTGTACAGGGCCAGGCTCTTGGAGGACAGCGTTGAGGCCCTGGCCCAGGCAAGGCCTTGGATGCGCCTGGGCTGCTTCCGGCCGACTCCTTGCTGGCGGGCCCTCACCTTGGTGTCCTCTTCTCGCCCCCAGGTCGAACTGTGCCGAGAACATCCGCAAGCACATCCTGCACACGGGCAAACACGAAGGCGCCAGGATGTACAACTGCCCCAAGTGCGACTACGGCACCAACGTGCCCGTGGAGTTCCGCAACCACCTGAAGGAGCAGCACCCTGACATTGAAAATCCCGACCTGGCCTACCTGCACGCAGGTAAGGGCTCATGGTGCCGGCCCGCGCCGCCCCTGGCTTTATCGGGGGCTGCATTCATTCAGAGCTGTGAGTGCGCCTTAGGGGCATCCCAGGGAGCTCGTGGTGGTCTTTGCCCCTCAGCTGTGGGGGCCACAAGCCAATCGTGCGTCAGGCAAACTGGCTGGTTCAGTCTCCTGCCGGAGGCTCAAGTCCGGATACCAGCCTTGGTCCTTTGTAGCGAACATCTGGGAAGGGCTCCGGGTGCTCCAGGAGTGTGGGGTGCGCCTTGGCTGGGTCCCATGTGCTGCCCTGTCAGGACTGACCCTGGCCCAGGCGTGCATGGACACGCTGCGGTCACACAGGAGCTCTGCAAGGCGCCCCTGTGTCCTGTGCGGGTATTCAGGGCAGTCCGTTGTGGTCCCGCCGCAGGGTCCTGGGATGGCTAGAAGTCCTTCCCTTCACGCACTGCTGATGTTCCTCTGCTCGGGGCCGGTGGGGCCCCATCGTGTGTGTGCCCGCGCCGCGAAAGGTTGACTCTTGGGGCTGGCCGTGCCGTGGCTCCGCCCGTCCCTCTGCAGTATGTTTCACGGTGCTCTTGGGTCCAGAGTGGAGGGCCCTGAGGCGGGTCTGACCATCCTCTCACTAGTTGCTCGCGGCCCTTGTGTGGGAGAACTCCATAGCCCATGCTCAGCAGAGCTTAACACACACTCTAAGGAACGCTTGGCTGAAAACAGCAAAATGCCTCTGCTTCCGGCTGGGCCATGCCCTTCTGCCGGCCTTCTGAAAACCCAGTGGAGGGGGGGGGAGCACTGAACAGCGGTGCCGGGTGGGCTGGAATAAGGTCACGGTGGGCTCTGAAGGCCTTGAGTTGAGGTGCTGAAGTGGAGTCACGGTTCCGCTTACGGGGTCTTCCTGTGCCGCGTGTCCCCACGAGGTCTGCACTGCTGTCCTGCACGTGACAGGACAGCACCTGGCGGCAAGGGTCCCACACACGGCTGCCCACTGCCCTGCTCGGGAGGCTGTCACGGTCTGACCCCTCACAGATGACGGATTCCGCGTCATGGCCTCTGAGGCCGTTGCTGTGGGCACGCGGTGCAGGTAGGAAGGGCCCCCTCCCTCAGTGCCTCAGCCCCCTCCGGTGCCGGCTGGGCCCCTCTCAACGTCTGTCTGGGCGGAGGCTTTTTACCCAGTTGTAGTTAAGGACTAGAGAAACGGTTTCGATGCCATTTTCCACTTCACACTCCAGAGAATTAAAGGTATTTGTGCGCTATAATTTTGATTACAGCTCTATTTGGAAAATAAGATAAAAGTGGTTATTTATTTTTTAATAGTAGTTTGTTTAGAAATGTAATTGATTTCCAGGTAGTCTGGGATTTTCTAGATATGTAGTTATTTTTATTAACTGTTGAAATAGTAATAGAAATTGATTTCTAGCTTAAGTTCACTATGCTGACAGAGTACCGTCTCAATTACTTTATTCCTCGGAAATTTGTTAGACTTAGACTCTGCATATTGTGAGTTTTGGTGAATGCTCGACACGCCTTGCCAGGGAATGTAAACGATGGCGTTGTTTTGAGCCACAGGTTCAGGTGGTTCCCAACCGTAATGAAGTTTTCTGTGCTTCCCTGTTAAGGGAATAGATTATCGTCACCCGCACTGATTGTGGCTTCGTCTGCTTTTCCTAATAATCCTATTAATTTGGGCTCTTCATATGTTGAAGATGTATCATCATATACCTGGAACCTTCAGATTGCTTTAACTGTCCACTCTAGTAGGATTCTGAACGGTCCTCGTTAGCTCCAGCCATGGCCACCGTGGCTTCCTCCCAGACAACACCAGTCCGAGTCCTTCACAGACATGCTTCCCTTTGGCACTCGCTTCTTTCCTGGGCCGCTGGTGTGCACTCACCCGAGCCACTGGGCTTGAGCACCAGCAGGGCGTGGCTTTCCTCGTGGCAGGTGCACAGGCCACAGAGAAGGCAGAGAGCCGGTGGCTGGGTCGCAGACCACGGCACTAGCGAGACGGGCTTCAGGGAGGTGGAGATGGAGTCGGACCCGGCGGAAGCTTCCTCAATTCCAGCTTGTCCATTTCTCTGCACACTTAAAAGCTGTCTCCAGTTTCGCTTCCGGCTCACCAGGGTCCAGCATGTCCAGATTTTGCAGCCACATCAGTCTCCTAAAGTCCCCGCCCCATGGACAGTGGGGAGGAAGCTTACCACGCGCGTCCCTTGTTCCTTTCTGTTTTGTGAAATCCGTTTTACTACCAAGCGATGCGTGTGCTTGTGGCCCCAGGAGCCCACCTGTCCACTCCTGCGGTCCGCCGGCCTTCCAGCGCTTACCTGGCCTGGCAGGGCAGGTGGAGACAGCCCAGGGTCCTGGCGAGGCTCTAGAGAGTGGACACGCTCCTGCATGCTCTTTGCCTGGGACTGATACCAGGGACAAAGGAGGGTGGTCCGGCCAGGGTGTGACCCCTGGCCCCTGGGCACCCCAGGGAGATGCTGGGACCATGGGATAGCTCCCATCCTCGGGAGAGCCGGTGCCCAAATGTGTACATGTCTGCCTTTTCCACAGACGGCAGCGCCGTTCTCTTTCCCTGAAAACTGGCCCTGAAGTGATGACGTGCTCTTCCCCCATTTCCATTATTACCCGCTGCCATCATGCTTAAACCATTTTAAAATGATATGATTCGCATCTGTTTTTATACATTAAGGCTCGATAATTTTAAGGCATTCATTAGGTCATTTCCCATAGAGTGCACTTACCCTGGGATTCAGCGTGTCCCCAACACAAATCTGGCTTCGTGTTTTCTCCCAGATAATCAGATCTGTGATTCCTGATAGCACACGTTATTTTAACTGCGGTGTGTAACATGTGCCTTTTACCCAGGCAAAGAATGGAAATTTGAAAGTTTGACTCTTATCAGAACTCCAAATCCTTTTCTTTGTAACGGTAACTAATTCAGTACCATCTAAAGTATTCCTAACCGATTCCGTAATTCTCTGCAAGTGCTTTATACTTTACACTTCGGCAGATTAAATCTCACATTCCTCCTCAGAGCCCATTTGCTTCATCGGTCCCAGTTCTGATGAAGCCCGGATCGCCCTCTGTGCCTCCTTCCCTCCCGGCCCCTCTCGGAGCCTTAGGGCGGCTTCTTCCCCACACTTGGGGCCCTCTATTTTTAACCCCGTCCTTTCAGTCCCCTTTGTTAGTTGGACGGCCTGACACATGTCCTGACATTTTGTACAATAATTCGTTTTATGGAAAGGTCCAAAAATCTCAGAAAACCCTGACAGTTTCTCGTTGGTGCTCTCGCTTACATAAACCAATTATTACTTCAGCCTAAAAAGGAACAAAATTTTTTCTGACATGATTGCCTTTGGTAAACCCATGCTGACTCACTCCTATTAAATTGTACTTCTCCAAATGTATCATTAAGCTCATCCATAAGTATCATCTCAAATTTATTTCCTAATATAGATGTTAGATTTACAGCTCTATAATTTTCAGCTTCTCCCCCTCTTTCTTTTTAACCTTCAGACTAGATTCCTTGTTTTCGCGTCTCCTGATACTCCGCCACTAACAAAAGACTTCCTAAAATAATTAACAGTGAAGCCGTTTGGATCTTGAACCTCAGACATCACCCAGGGGTTAATCTGCTCTTTCTTAGCTGCGAAGAGTCTCTGTTCATCCAAATTCCTTTCTGCACACTGGCATCCCCAGTGTCCGCCCCAGCTCCGGCAGTGGACATTTTGGTTACTGCTCTCTCTCTCTCTGCTCTTTCTCACTCACCCCTGCCGAAATGCCGGAGGGTAGAGCCGCCTCTGTCCGGTGCTGTGCTTTGGGGCCAGTGGGGGAGTAAGGAATGGCGGTATGCTGTTTTCCTCAGCTGACACTGATGGTCACTGCCAGGCCCTCTGTTTGTGGGTCGCAGGGCCTGATGGTCACTCCCGGGCCCTCTGTCTGTGGGTCGCAGGGCCTGATGGTCACTCCTGGGCCCTCTGTCTGTGGGTCGCAGGGCCTGATGGTCACTCCCGGCCCCTCTGTCTGTGGGTCGCAGGGCCTGATGGCCACTGCTGGGCCCTCTGTTTGTGGGTCGCAGGGGCCTGATGGCCACTGCCGGGCCCTCTGTTTGTGGGTCGCAGGGCCTGCTGGTCACTGCCAGGCCCTCTGTTTGTGGGTTGCAGGGCCTGATGGCCACTGCCGGGCCCTCTGTGGGTCGCAGGGCCTGTTCTGTGCTCTGGGGCTCAGACGACGCTCTCACCATCTCCCTTTCTCTTTTATTGAATAGTGTACTCAGATCAGTTTTTCACAAACCTTTCACTGAGACGCTCAGGAGTGTTTTTCAGTTGAGGCTGCTTAAGGATACCGTCTTAGTTTTCTTCAGCAGGTCCCGGGGGCTGGGGTCTGCTTCACCTCCGGGCAGAGGGAAGAAATGAACTGGCCCTGGACACCGTCGCGCCCATTCTCTAGTGGTGCTGGGCTCAGCATTAGGTCATGGTGCTGAAGAACTCGCTCCACAGGGACACGGGGGAGGGAGCAGGGTGCCGTGCTCTGTCTCGCTGGCACATTAGCCCTGCAGACCGTCGCCTTGGTAGGTGCTGCCCCACGTAGTAATGCCAGGAGCTTGGTTTGCCTGAGGAGGCGGAAGCACTCCCAGGCCTGTTGTCTTCATGCGCTTCCCGTTGCATAAACCTCCATGCACGGGAGCTTCAGACCCCTCACCCGTGGGTCCCTGGGCATGAGCAGGTCGGTTCTTTAGTACACGACCGAGAACCGACCTGCTCACGCTGTAGTCAGAAAACACACATTCGGAACTAGTATGAAATGAAACAATAATACAAATCCTTCATCTCTCTGGGTGGAGCCTGGCACAAAGCTGGCTGGCTGGGTGGACGAAGGAGAAATGGAAGAGTGTAACTGGATGGATGGAGTAAGAGGAAACGGTGTCTAGGCTACTGGTTTATTACCGTTGAATGGAATTGTGTGACTTTAAAGGAGTCACTTAACTGTTTCATGACTTTTCTTTATTGCAAATGGATAGTGATGTCTCGCCTTTCCTTTAAATATGAGGTTCAGGCTATGTAATGCACATGAAAGTACTTTGAGAATTACAGAAACTTTCTGATTTTGAGAATATTTTAAAAGAAAACATTTGGTTTTGTTGCTGCTATTTTAATAGTAGGAAAGTAGAAGGAATGCATTAGAACGAGTTTTTGCATTTCTCTGTGGTTGCTGTGTGAGCAGTGAGTCTCCACTATGTGTGCAGTGGTCAGTGTGCAAGCAGTGAGTCTCCACTGAGTGTGCAGTCATCAGTGTGCGAGCAGTGAGTCTCCACTGTGTGTGCATGTGCAGTAGTCAGTATGAGAGCAGTGAGTCTCCACTGTGTGTGCAGTGGTCAGTGTGTGAGCAGTGAGTCTCCACTTCGTGCCGTGTGCAGTAGTCAGTATGAGAGCAGTGAGTCTCCACTGTGTGTGCAGTGGTCAGTGTGCGAGCAGTGAGTCTCCACTGTGTGCAGTAGTCAGTATGCGAGCAGTGAGTCCCCACTGTGTGTGTGCAGTAGTCAGTATGAGAGCAGTGAGTCTCCACTGTGTGTGCAGTGGTCAGTGTGCGAGCAGTGAGTCTCCCACTGTGTGTGCAGTAGTCAGTATGAGAGCACTGAGTCTCCACTGTGTGTGCAGTAGTCAGTGTGCGAGCAGTGAGTCTCCCACTCGTGTGTGCAGTAGTCAGTATGAGAGCAGTGAGTCTCCACTGTGTGTGCAGTAGTCATGAGAGCAGTGAGTCTCCACTGTGTGTGCAGTGGTCAGTATGAGAGCAGTGAGTCTCCAGTGTGTGTGCAGTAGTCAGTGTGCGAGCAGTGAGTCTCCACTGCGTGGGTGTGCAGTGGTCAGTGTGTGAGCAGTGAGTCTCCACTGTGTGTGCAGTGGTCAGTGTGTGAGCAGTGAGTCTCCACTGTGTGTGCAGTGGTCAGTGTGTGAGCAGTGAGTCTCCACTGCGGTGTGTGTGCAGTAGTCAGTGTGTGAGCAGTGAGTCTCCACGTGTGTGCAGTGGTCAGTGTGTGAGCAGTGAGTCTCCACTGTGTGTGCAGTGGTCAGTGTGTGAGCAGTGAGTCTCCACTGTGTGTGCAGTAGTCAGTGTGCGAGCAGTGAGTCTCCACATGTGTGTGCAGTAGTCAGTGTGCGAGCAGTGAGTCTCCACTTCGTGCGTGTGCAGTAGTCAGTTGTGAGCAGTGAGTCTCCCACTGTGTGTGCAGTAGTCAGTGTGCGAGCAGTGAGTCTCCACTGCCGTGTGCAGTAGTCAGTGTGCGAGCAAGTGAGTCTCCACTGCGTGTGTGTGCAGTGGTCAGTATGAGAGCAGTGAGTCTCCAACTGTGTGCAGTAGTCAGTGTGGAGCAGTGAGTCTCCACTGTGTGTGCAGTAGTCAGTGTGCGAGCAGTGAGTCTCCACTGCGTGCGTGTGCAGTAGTCAGTGTGCGAGCAGTGAGTCTCCACTGCGTGTGCAGTGGTCAGTGTGCAAGCAGTGAGTCTCCACTGCGTGTGCGTGTGCAGTGGTCAGTGTGCGAGCAGTGAGTCTCCACATCAGAGCTGGGTACCTGTAGGAGCCTTTGCAGCTTAGTAACAGATTATTCTTTGTAAGTTACCGTACTCTGTGTTTCCAAAAGATTATTTTTATGAAAATAGTATGAGCAGGAAATGTTCTTTCCTCCACATGTTTTAAAGTTCTGTGAAGTCCTCAGTGGCATTCACAGCATCTAAAGCAGAATAGAATCATTAAAATAACTGTTTTGCAGCAATGCCTAACAATGCGCTGAAGGACGTCAAGAGTCCACGTACGCAGGCCTGGGGTCAGTCAGCTCTGAATTCTGAAGCGCCGTTGAGGTTTCCCCCAGAGGCTCAGTGCTCCCTCTTATCCCCAGACCTCCGCGCTGCACTGACCACCTGGGTCCTTCCTTATCCCCAGACCCCCGCTGCACTGACCACCTGGGCCCTTCCTTATCCCCCAGACCTCCACGCTGCACTGACCACCTGGGTCCTTCCCTTATCCCCAGACCTCCACGCTGCACTGCCTCCCTGGGCCCTTCCTTATCCCCAGACCCTCCACGCTGCACTGACCACCTGGGTCCTTCCTTATCCCCAGACCTCCGCGCTGCACTGACCACCTGGGCCCTTCCTTATCCCCAGACCTCCACGCTGCACTGACCACCTGGGCCCTTCCCCTTATCCCCCAGACCTCCACGCTGCACTGACCACCTGGGTCCTTCCCTTATCCCCAGACCTCCACGCTGCACTGCCTCCCTGGGCCCTTCCTTATCCCCAGACCCTCACGCTGCACTGACCACCTGGGTCCTTCCTTATCCCCAGACCTCGCGCTGCACTGACCACCTGGGTCCTTCCTTATCCCCAGACCTCCACGCTGCACTGCCTCCCTGGGTCCTTCCTTATCCCCAGACCTCCACGCTGCACTGACCACCTGGGCCCTTCCTTATCCCCCAGACCTCCGCTGCCTGACCACCTGGGTCCTTCCTTATCCCCAGACCTCCCACGCTGCACTGCCTCCCTGGGCCCCTTCCTTATCCCCAGACCTCCGCTGACTGCACGACCACCTGGGCCCTTCCTTATCCCCAGACCTCCGCGCTGCACTGACCACCTGGGCCCTTCCTTATCCCCAGACCTCCCGCTGCACTGACTCCCTGGGCCCTTCCTTATCCCCAGACCTCCACGCTGCACTGACCACCTGGGTCCTTCCTTATCCCCAGACCTCCACGCTGCACTGCCTCTGGGCCCTTCCTTATCCCCGACTCCACGCTGCACTGACCACCTGGTCCTTCCTTCCCACCTCCAGCTGACTGCCTCCTGGGCCCTTCCTTATCCCCAGACCTCCACGCTGCACTGACCACCTGGGTCCTTCCTTATCCCCAGACCCTCCGGCGCTGCACTGACTCGCTGGGCCCTTCCTTATCCCCAGACCTCCGCGCTGCACTGACCACCTGGGTCCTTCCTTATCCCCAGACCTCCACGCTGCACTACCCTGGGTCCTTCCTACAGACCTCCACGCTGCACTGACCACCTGGGTCCTTCCTTATCCCCAGACCTCCGCACTGACTGACCACCTGGGCCCTTCCTATCCCCAGACCTCCGCGCTACACTGACCACCTGGGCCCTTCCTTATCCCCAGACCTCCGCACTGACCACCTGGGCCCTTCCTATCCCCAGACCTCCACGCTGCACTGACCACCTGGGTCCTTCCTTATCCCCAGACCTCCGCGCTGCACTGACCACCTGGGCCCTTCCTTATCCCCAGACCTCCACGCTGCACTGACCACCTGGGTCCTTCCTTATCCCCCAGACCTCCACGCTGCACTGACCACCTGGGCCCTTCCTATCCCCGACCTCCACCTGCTGTTGTTTCCTTAACCTCCACGCCACCACCTGGGTTTCATCCCAGACCTCGCTTGCCCCTGGGTCCTTCCTTATCCCCAGACCTCCGCGCTGCACTGACCACCTGGGCCCTTCCTTATCCCCAGACCCCGGCTGCACTGACCACCTGGGTCCTTCCTTATCCCCAGACCTCCGCTGCACTGACCACCTGGGCCCTTCCTTATCCCCAGACCTCCGCGCTGCACTGACCACCTGGGTCCTTCCTTATCCCCCAGACCTCCGCGCTGCACTGACTCCCTGGGCCCCTTCCTTATCCCCAGACCTCCGCGCTGCACTGACCACCTGGGTCCTTCCTTATCCCCAGACCTCCACGCTGCACTGACCACCTGGGCCCTTCCTTATCCCCAGACCTCCACGCTGCACTGACCACCTGGGCCCTTCCTTATCCCCAGACCTCCACGCTGCACTGACCACCTGGGTCCTTCCTTAGCACCAAGGTTCCGCAGGCCCGGCTGGTGTGGTTACCTCATCAGCAGGAGAAATGGTCATCTTATCTGGACGACATTTGCAACATTCATGAACTGAATTCTGAAAGTTAAAAGAGTTTTATTAAGGAGAAACAAAATTGTGATCTTATCCTCCTTGACAACTTCATTTATCAAATTTTAAGGGAAAATTGATGATGGAGTTATAGTGGGGAGCTATGATTGTATCAGATAATTGATTGGGCTTTACTTTGATACAGACCTTTTATCAGCTGTTTAATTCAATGTAATTTGTACACTTAAGAAGTGTCTGTGCTGCCCCGTCACGCCTGACCCCAGCTCCAGACAGTTTGTCTCAGGCCAAGGAAGGAGCTAGGAGTGCCTCTCCAGGGACAGAGACATTTGCTCTGGTGCTCGCGGACACGCTGGCCGTCTCGAGTTTCAGTGGACAAAACCGCCTGGTAGCCAGTTGTCCTTGTTTCACGGTATTATTGTTAAAGCATTTTAAGCTTCAGGAGAAGTGCCTGGGACTGGAGTGATAGTACAGCGGGTGGGGCATTAGCCTTGCACACAGCCAACCGGGTTTGGTCCTGACAGTCCAGATGGCCCCGAGCACGACCAGGAGCAATTCCTGAGTGCAGAGCCTTCTCTCGGGGAAAATGGTAAGAACTGGGGCTGTAGCATTCTTTGTGTTTCAGTGATGCATGACTGGATGTGATACCACATAAAAGAAAACATGGGTAAGTTAAGCGTCATCAAAGTTGCAGATGTTTGTGCTTCAAAGGTGACTCCCACAAGGTGGAAGGGAAACTTGGGTTGGATGATCCCCCACCTGCCTGAGATATCGGCAGCCAGAGTGGGCGAGGCCCCGGCCACACAACTATGCGTAGGCAGTAACCGAAATTAAGGGGCAAAGTAACTGGAAGACCTGTGAGTGTCCAGTCCACCCCAGGACACGCTGCCCACATCCTCCTGTGGTCAGACGCCCGCAGCCCCTTGAGGGACCCTCCCCCGATAGCAGCCAAAGTGCTCAGAGGGCACCTGCTTGCGCGGCCTCGTTCTCGTGGACCACCTCAGAGGTCTGGTATGGCGCCCGCTGTGAAGGCCACCCTATTGCTAAAGAAACGCTGCCCTCCCCCCCAGCGCTGTGCTCCCCGTCTCCCCCGTGCTCCCCTGTGCTCCCGCCTCCCTGGTGCCTCCCCTGTGCCCCCCGTCTCCCCACGCTCCCCCATCTCCCCCGTGCTCCCCATCTCCCCAGTGCTCCCCGCCTCCCCGTGCTCCCCGCCTCCCTGGTGCCTCCCTGTGCCCCCTCCCCCGCCTCCCCATGCTCCCCATCTCCTCCGTGCTCCCCCATCTCCCCGGTGCTCCCCGTCTCCCCCCATGCTCCCCATCTCCCCCGGTGCTCCCCATCTCCCCGGCTCCCCGTGCTCCCCCTGTCTCCCTGGTGCTCCTCATCTCCCGGTGCTCCCTGTCTCCTCTGTGCTCCCGGCTCCCTCGTGCTCCCCTGTCTCCCCCTGTGTTCCTGGCTCCCCCGGTGCTCCCCATCTCTCTTGTGCTCCCGGCTTCCCGTCTCCTCTGTGCTCCCTGTCTCCCTCTGTGCTCCCAGCTCCCCTGGTGCTCCCCATCTCCCTTGTGTTCCCGGCCCCCCGCGCCCCGTATCCCCCATGCTGCCGGCTCCCCGTGCTCCCCATCTCCCCCGTGCTCCCCGTCCCCCTGTGCCCCGCACCCCACTCTGCTCATTGTTGTCAGCCTTTCGTGGTGACTCGGGGTTGGGCTGGCCAGGGGCAGGCCGGGAAGGCGCGGTTGCTGCTGCTTATTCGCCACCTGCACCTGTGCGCGGACGCAGCTTCCTCTGGGGTCGCTTGGCCTTTTCGCCTCCAAGTTAATGAGTTTTGATAGAAGCGCTGTGTCAGATACACGATTTTCAAGTATTTCGTTCTCAGACTGTGACTTAGCTTTCGCCTTCTTTCCGCAGAGCAGAATCTTGTCAGTATTCATGAAGTCCAGTTTATTGCCATTTCTCCTTTTATGGCTCACACCTGATGACTCTTGGAAACATGTTGCCTAACTCCGCTACTAAGATCACGCCTATATTTTCTTCTCCAAGCTTTTATGCTTTGTTCTCAATATACTTTCAAGCAAAGTTTATTTTATACAAGGTATAGGTTGGGTTTGTTTATGTTTCTTTCATTAATTGTTTTTGCCGGGAAACATCTGTGACACCACAGTCTGTTTTCCACAGAATTGTCTTCCCACTTTGTGGAAAATCAGCTTTCTTATTTCTTTGCTCTCTGCCACCACAGCAACTGCAAAGGGTGAAACGCGTCGATTTTGTATTGGTCTATTAGAGCCACAGCCGGCAGTGCTCAGGGCTTACCGGTGAGGCGCAGGGAGCACCGGGTGCCGGGCCTGCCCCGGGCTGGCAGGTGCTGCATCGGCCCCCACGGCTGTACTGTAGCTCGGTCCCCAACCCCAATACAGGAATTCTAAATCTTCCTTAAGTTTTGATGATTGACTTGCCCCCATTTTCCTCTGATTTCCCATTTCCCATTTCTTCAGAATTCTGTGATAATCATAGAAACCCAGAAACTCACTGCCCGATCTGTTTGAGTCGCTGATGGAAGGGGGCTTGTAGTACCTGGCCTTTCTTAAGTCAGTACTCAAAAAGCCCGAGCAGATGGAGAGTGGCATACATATAATACATATACTCACATCAAAATTTACTGGCCAGTGGCATGATTGTTTCTCAGTGTCTCTTTGACTTTTGATGTGATTCTTCTCTATAGTTTTTTTTTTCCATAACTATAAACAGTACCCACTAATTTTAGGGATGTAATAATACAAATTTTTCCATTTTGTTTCATATTTTTCTTAAAAGCTAAGAAATCTAAAAAAAAAATTTACTCCTGTCACCTGAACGGCTACTATCCCCCGACCCCCGCCAGCCCCCAAGAAAGAAGAAATAAAGAGAGGAAGAAAATAACCTCTGTAACAAAGGGTGAAGAAATCGAAATCTTTGCACACTATTGGTGGGAATGTAAACTAGTGCAGTTGCTATGGCAGCAGTGTGATGTGCCTTTAAAAAGTTAAATATAGAATTACCATATGATTCAGCGTTTCCATTTCTGGTTATGTGCCCAAAGAATTAAAAGGAGATCTTGGGATGTTTGTACACCCCCTTCGTAGCAACATTGTTCACAATAGCCCACAAGGTAAAAACAACCCAAGTCACCCTTGCCAGTGAATGCGAAAAGAGCACGACGCAGGTGGTGTGTGCCAAGGAACGCTGTTTGTCCTTCCAGGGGCAGTCGCTTCTGACACATGCCCAGCACAGAAACCTCCAGGACCGACCCTGATCAGCGAAATGGCCACGAAAGACAGGTTCTGTGCAGGGCTCTCGCGGAGGCAGGGGAGGTCACGGGTGTTGTGGCGTCGTTACTCACTCAGCAGCGTGAACGAGTGTGCCCATCACCCTGACCTGCAGCGCACACACGGGCTGATCTGGCGCGGCCACTGGCGAGAAGATGCTCCTGTTTTCCCTCTCCATCCTGTGTATGTTCTAATTAGAAAATATTAAATAGGCATCTCTGTTGACGAGGGACACTTGGGAAGGCAGATTCTGGGGCCAGGCAATGTGAAACTGGGGGCGTAAGGTGGAAGCCCTCTAATTGGCTTGAGTCTCTCAACCCGAGCAGACCATGGAAACATTACCAGGTGTGCGCACACACCAGTATCTGAGGCCTGTGAAGTGATGGTGTGACCGTGGAAATCCATATATTCAGGAAGAGACAGGAAGAAGCAAAGTATTACAGCCTATAGGCAGATTTACCTGCTCTGCTTTTTCTGTCACTAAATAGGATTCTAACACTTACACACGCCCGATTGGTTGGTGAAAAATCAGTTCAGGAAAGGAGTCGCTTCAGTCACTGCAGAGCAGAGCCCAGGCCCCAGCGTGGTAGAGTGTTGGATAGCTCATCTGGAGCCTTCTCAAAGAGCTCTCCTCGGCAGGTTTGCTCTACACAGCGATCAGTGCCACATGTTGGGGGAGCATGTCAGCGTGATTGGCAGAGCATCATGCTGCTAGTGGAATGTCGTCATTTTAATGCGGGCTTAAAATAAAAACTCGGCAAAAGAGATTTCCCTGTTTATAAGGGAATAGGCCCGATCCCTTTGTGATAGCATAGGTTAGTCACATGGCATCGAAGACAAAATGCAATTTTTTTTAATTGAGCAAGAATTCTTTGTGGGGAGCATCTTTCAGAATTCCCCCATCTTTGTCATCGGGCTCACTAAGGTAGAATAATAATCTGCCCTGGTTTCTTTCCAGATCCAGGCCAGGGTCCGATTTGGATTCTGTTGGCTGACATAGAATCTGCGCCTCACACTGATGAGGTCCTTTTTGTGTCTTGAGGAAAGGTTTATGTCAGTTGATGTCTTTTAGTGGTACATGTCTTGGGAATGACTCAATGTGTCAATGTTTACGGTAGTGCCAGGCGTTTATTAAGTGCCCGTACATGCTTAGTTAATAAGCGATTGAACCGGAGTTACTCTCTGTCCTCTGGGCTCAGCAGGTCGGTGCTCTGGGGGCCCCCGGGTGTCCCTGCTCCTGCGCTCTGCTAGCGTGGGCGGCTGGGGTAGTGGCGTAACTCAACTCTCCGCGTCTCTCAAATAGGACAGAAGCGCATGCAATAAGCACGTCGTTGGCTCTGAAGGCTTCATGAGTAGAAAATCCCAGCCATGACAGTGTCGTGGTGGTAACATTCTCGTTGCTTTCCTGAAGGAGTTTTGTTTCTTTAAAGCTACACCAGTCTCGTGACCTTTCCCCTTCCTGAGCAGCCAAGCATCGTATTCCAACCTTCCTTCTGTCTGTAATGCAATCCATTTTGAGTCTACACGGCTGCCCTGAACTTTGGTGCTTTGTGGTGTTTTACAAATCAGCGCCCACCGGGTTGCTCTGTGGACCGACCTTGACGTGTAGCGGCAGAACAAGCTGCCCTCCGAAATCAAGGACCAGGTAGAGGCGCTGCCGGATGGAATCCCGTGTGCATAGCTAATGGTGCTGTCGTCTAATGAGTGGCAGGCACTCTCTGCTGCAGTGAGCGTCGTCCGAATCCGTGTTGGCGGAGGGGACAGCCAGGTGCTTAACTGTGCAACTCGCATGTAAACGGAGACAGTCTGAGGTGCAAGGAGAGAAGCTGGAGCGCGCGTGTGAGCCGAGCTGGGGGATCAGCCGGAGCACTGGCAGTCGCGAGGGGCGGTGAGGGGGAGGGGTGGCGTGGACGATGGCGTGGAAGATGGAGTCTCACCAAAGGAAAGTGCAGAAACGGCTGAACTCCGCGGAGCCGAGGCTCCCGCCCTGCTGATCCGTTGTTGTACTGTAATGCTGCTCTAATTTATCTTCTTTGTCCGTATTTCTGCCCTTTCCCGCATGTAATGAAAAATAAATTGTGATGTATGCTTTTAGATCATGAATCTTTTACCAGTCAAAGATGTAATTTTGGTTTTAGCTGTAATTCTCCCGTAGCACTTTTATTTTCTTTATCACCCACATTTTCTCTATCTGTACCTAAGAAAATGTGTTAGACTGTTTTAAGATGTTTTATGTTCCGTTCGAACATATCAAGTTTTTAAATGTCTTTTTACATTGTAAAAGACATTTGAAATCTAAGGCTATATATTTTTATTATTTATATCAGGATCATTTTGGGTGTGTTCATCTTCTCGGCATTAAGATGTCAAGGTATTCACCTATCCCATTAATATGTATAATCATTTTCACTTAACAGATAAGAAACAACAATTTATCACCACCATCCGGATGAGAGTGAGCGTCCTGGTGTGCGGTTCTCGGGTGGGACACGTTAATTTATGCAGACCCCACCTGCGCGGTGTCTCGCCGCTCTGCTTCGAGCCGTCTCTGCTGTTACCAGTCTCTCTGGTTGCGTCCTAAGGTTCTGCGCAAGGGCAAGTCGGTGAGCCCCCACCCGCAGGGATCTGGCCACGGACGGAGACGCTGCCGTGCCTGCGTCTGTGAACACGCAGTCTGGGCTCTGGCTCGAATCCTCGCACAGACTCGGGGAGAGCCAGTGGCAGTCGGTGGTGACGGTTCCTGTGCCACGCCGCTGCCTGAGGAACAGCACACGGGAAGAACCTGCCCTTTCCTGCAGGCTCCGCCTCCTCCCTGTCCGGTGGCCAGTGCTGGACCCTGTCACGGAAGACATAAAAGTTATTTTTACCTACTTCCTTAAAGGGATTTAAGATTTCTAGTCTTCTAATGCAGTGGGACACAATTAAAATGTCCCCGTTGATTCTAAGTCAATTTTGTTCTAAAAATTGTAACTACTCTTCTATTGAGATCAAATTGGCAACACACTCACGTGCAACACACACACACACACACACACACACACAGCCTAAGCCTTGTGTTACCCATTCCTCGTGAACTGAGGGCAGACTACTGTGTCTGGGCCCAGGCACACACCTAGACCCCACCTGCCGCCGCAGAGAACAAGGTCCAGGTGCCTCGGGAGCCGCCAGGGCTGCGGCTGCGTCTTGCACAGATGTTCCTGCCGCTGGCCTCGGACCTGAAGGGGAGACGCGCCGCGGGGCAGGGGAACACGAGCCTGGGCCGCGCTCCTCCAGGTCCCTCCCAGTATGGCCTAGAGAGGGCTGTAGCACCCAGCTCATTACTCCTAAGGATTGGCCCAAACTTCTGTGGGAATGGCGCTTCTCCTGAGGATGGCGCTGCTCTGCAGAGTGGCGTGCAGGGTTTTAGAGCACCCCTACCCCTGCCCGTGCTGATCGGTGTGGAAGCCAGTAGTCTGAAGCAGCCAGAGGCTCTGGCCACCGCTCAGCAGCTTTGGATTATTCCTGTGTTGATTTTGATGGGGAAGATCCAGTTCTCCAGAGTTGGAGTGTTGGCTCCCTGTGTTAGCCCCTCGAGGCGCCATCCTCCCGCCCGGGTTTGTGGAGCCCAGTCAGGCAGCCTCTGCCCGGGACCCCCATTCAGGTGGCCTCGCCGGGACCCCCATTCAGGCGGCCTCTGCCCTGAGCCCCAGGTCCTCGGGGCCCTTTCCTTTGCTGGTGTCCCAGGCTTGGTTTCTTTCCTGTCTTACTTTCTGGCCCTCCTGCATCCAGGCGGTTCATCTGACTTTTCCCCCAGTTTGTTTCACTTGATATCCTCAAGTTCACTCCACGCTGTGGTGAGAGGCCAGTGTCCAGCTTTTTGGGAGTGTACATGGGGTGTGTCCTCTCTGTCCTCGCCTCTGTCGTGCTTCCCGGCTGTTGCGTTGGTGCTGCGGTGGGCACCCTCTCTCCTGATACGTGTTTTGTGTTCTTTGGATAAATCCTGGGATTGGCATTGCTGGGCCACATTTTGAACTTGTCGAGAAACCTCCTGTTTTCCGTAGGCTGAGCAGCTGTGAGCTGGGGGCTCCTTTTTCTGCACATTCTTCCATCATGTGCTGGGTCCGCCTTTCTGACACAGCCCTTCTCACTGGGTGTGAGCCTGTCATCGCTCTGAACCGCGTTTTCCTGAGCGTTCTTTCATCTGTTAGCCGCTTGTGTTTGGGGTTTGGTTGCTGTGCTTTGAACAGGCTCTTCAGCTCTTCCCATGTGTTAAGGGTTGTGTGCTTGGTTATTTTTCAGTTTTGTGAGTGCTTTCTAGATTTTGGGTGCAGCCCTTTGTCAGATGGATGCTGTGTGAACATTGTTTCCTGTTCTGTAGGGTGCCATGTTTTAGCAATGATTTCTTTCACAGTGCAGAAGCTTTGTGTGCGTGTGTGGGAAATCACACAAAAAACTGCACAGCGGGAAGGCATTTGCCTTGCAAGTACTGGCCCTGGTTCAGTCCCCAGCATCTCGCATGTCCCCTGAACGCAGCCGGTGTGGCCCCAAATCACTTGTCACTTGTCTCCCCATTGTTCATCCATTTGCTTGAGCGGGCACCAGTAACATCTCCATATGTCCTGTCACATGCTAGTGTAGCCCAAGGGCAACTGCTCGCTCCAGGAATATGAAGAGCCTCAAACCATTCCATCAGGTCATGGGAATGAGGTCTATAATTGTTACTGGTTTTTGGCATATCAAATACGACACAGGTAGCTTGCCAGGCTCTGCTGTGCAGGTGGGATACTCTTTTAATAGCCTCTCATCTTGTGCATGTATTGATGAACCGGGAAAAATCAGCTTTTCTGCTGGGTGGAACTCTGATGATCAGGCATACCTGGGCTTGAAATAGACAGCTATAGGGTGGGATTCTGACTAGAAGGGCTGTGATCAGCTCCTCTGCTGGGTGGAGCTCTGACAAACTGTGGAGTCCGGAGATTGAAAATGGTGGCCCTCGTGGTATGGGGGTTCCTCTGTCTTCTGGCGAGGCTCTGCTGGGATGGCGCCCAGGTCTAGAACCCGCCTTCCCTCCTGGACGCAGAGGAACGTCCAGCTGGACCCAAAACAAACAGATAACAAGCTTTGCTGTTCGGTGATATGCTGTGTGTTTCTCTAGAGTTGGGGGTTTTTGTTTGTTTTTGTTTTTATTTGATTGAATCATTAAAGATATCTCTGACATTATCCTGGAGTGTTTCACCTCTGCTTTCTTCTTTGCATGTTATGGATTCAGGTCTAACATCTAAATCTTTCACCATTTTCAGTTAACTTTAGTGCATGGTGTAACACAAGGGCCTAGTTTAATTCTTCTTGGGGCTGGCAGTGGTGCCCACGAGCTGCTCCTGGCCCTTCCTGCGCCAAGGAGTCGGCTGTGGTGCTCCCGGCTCTGTGCTCGGGCCCTTCCTGCGCCGAGGAGTCGGCTGTGGTGCTCCCGGCTCTGTGCTCGGGGCCCTTCCTGCGCCGAGGAGTCGGCTGTGGTGCTCCCGGCTCTGTGCTCGGGCCCTTCCTGCGCCGAGGAGTCGGCTGTGGTGCTCCCGGCTCTGTGCTCGGGCCCTGACCAGCCCCTGCCCTCGGACTGCCTCTTGGGTCCAGATCGCTTTGCATATAGTGACCCAGTTCCCTGAGCATCATTTGGAGTGGACTTTTCTTTGTCCATTTAATGTCTTGGCT
This sequence comes from Cryptotis parvus, assembly GCA_021461705.1. Taxonomy (NCBI): domain Eukaryota; kingdom Metazoa; phylum Chordata; class Mammalia; order Eulipotyphla; family Soricidae; genus Cryptotis; species Cryptotis parvus. The sequence continues at coordinate 160,718 of JAJIBD010030873.1, forward strand.
CCTTTGTGATAAATTAACTGTGCACATATCTGAGAATTTGTTTCCGAAGTTCTCCTATTCCGTTCGTCTGAGTGTCTGCCTTTATTCCCACGCCACTGTTTTTATCACCATCATTATGCTGTTATTTTATGTCTGATAATGGTGCTATATGTGATACCTGGATTAAATGTCACCATCCTAAAAGCGTTCTCTTAGGGTTTGATCTCAAAAGCAGAATCATTTGAGTGAGGTAGAATAAGTGATTTATTATAGAAAGTGGGCCTTTTCTAGTTGTGGGGCTTAAAACCTTAAACATGACCCTCTGGGATGAATTCAGTTTTACGTATGAAAATGCACCTTAAATTCAGAAATTTTAGGGGTGTTTAACATATCCTATAGTATCATATATTGGATTTTCTTGACCACTTTTGGATAAATCTGGAAGGCTGTAAATTACACTAAAGACCAGATTATGAAAATTTGGTCCTAAAAGCTTAAAAGGCAACTGGATTTGAGTCTGTCCTTAAAATTTTACAGATGGCACCCGGCTCTGAAATAGAGACCATGATAAAAGTGATCTGTTTCATGAGGATCCTGTCACTGGAGCTGTCGAGGACTGGGGCCCCGGCTCACGTCATGTTGGAATTGTATGTGTTGGGTTGTGGTCGTTGTGTTGCACTGACTGAGTTGTGTCATGTTGCTCTCCGTGCTGAGTTTCACAGGTAGATGATCATCCCTCTCTGGTCTCCAGCAGTTCTCTCATTTGCTCATGCATGAGCCACACGCAGTTCCGAGCTCTTACTCGTCTCCTTTGGCCTCTTTGAGGATCTTCGACCTTCCATGCATTTATTTATGTCCATGTGTGGATGATTTTTCCAGTGTGTCTTTCCGTAGACAAGGTGATTTCATCTGAGCATGATACTTTTAGCACAAAAAGGTTACCTCTGTTGAGGAGTATGTATTTTGGGCCACGATCTCCGTCTAGTTAGTTTTTATCATATGCTAATTAAAATCTAAACTTGAGACTTCCTTTCCCAGCTGTCTTTGGGTGGATTTCCAGGTACTATTTATTAGAGGGATTTTTCCACTTACTCCTGACTTTGCCTGTGATATTAACCTTTGGTAATTAAGACGCTCTGTCTCTTTGACACATAGTATGCCCTTTTTAGTTCTTTTTTTTTTACCTCCAACCATTTTTTTTCTTTTTTTAGATTTTATCCATTTACTTCTGTACTACTTCGTTGCTACCTTTCAAATGCTAAATGCTTTCTCATTTATCCTTAGTAACCAGGCTGAATTTTTCTGTCCTTTTTAATATTTAGGCTTTATTGGATGAATGTAGATTGCACCTTCTCTAACTATGTCTTAAATAATTGCCACTTAAGGGAATTAAGAACTTCAAGGAAAGGAAAATGCTGACCAGTAGATGAAGCTGAGGGAGCAAACGTTCCCACTGGGTCCAATTTCTTAAGAAGGACCATCAGGATAGTGACTGGGCCAGAAATTATGGTCGCAGTGACCTCTAGGAAATGATCCATTCATCGCCAAACGCGCTTGTGTTTGCACCAGGCCACGGCAGAATAGCTGGTGGTCCCTGCTCCGAAGCCAGCCTGCCGGCAAGCCGGCCTTGGTCTTGGCTGGCTTATAAAAACAATGATAGAAAATACTCCCCGGGGGCCGCAGAAGCAGCAGCTTTGACCTTGCGGCCGAGCCCGAGGAGGCTGGAAGCACAGTTTTAGACATGTTCCGCGTGACATGTGTACGCTTATCTGAACACAAATACCGCCTCTCCTCTGTAGTGCTGCGTTCCACATTTTTCTCTCATCCCTTTTCATTCTGCGTCAGATACTTGGCAGTTATTATATTGAAAAGTTAGAAGCCAAGTCGAAAAAAACTGTTCTCTGTTATTCTAGTCAGAGCTCTAAGTATGGACAGATAATCACTCTCCTATTTTCTCTTTAAAAACAAAGTATTAGGTCACAGTAGATTTCTTTTTTGATTTATGCTGACCTTCAGTAGCTCAGGGATCTGATATCCAAAGACCAATCTAGAACTCTTTCAGGAACTATTGTGTTCCACATCTTAAGTATCAGCCTCAGATATTTGATAAATGAATTATGAAGGAGAAAGGCAAGAACTAGGTGTCAATTAATAAGAAGGCATTATAATTTTTAAAGGTATTCCTATGAATTATGTTTTTATATCAAATTCCTAGTCAAGTGATGATGGAGACTAACGCCATAGTATTTATATAACCTAAAGGTTACGTTAAATATGAAAACTAAAAGAGACCTGGAAAAGGGGAAATCAAGCCAAGTTTCACAATCAATTATGAAAATATTTATAACACATAGGACAGATGCAGGATTAGCATAATTAGTATTCCTACAAAAGGTCGCTATTCCTGATTTATGGAAACCTTCAAATTAGTTGTTTTTTAAGACAAATTTGAATAGGCATTTGAAAATGCAGATTACTGGGGAGTATACGCAAGCATTTAACCTCATTAGTTGCCCACATTTCAAAACAGCGAGATGCCACTTCACGTCCACTGGCGGCAGTAGAAGCTGAGACAAGCCAGTGAGGGAACGGCTGAGAACCTGGAAGTGCCGGAGCCTGCGGGCGGGAGGTCCCGCGGCTGTGAGGGAACGTGCTGAAAACCTGGAAGTGCCGGAGCCTGCGGGCGGGGAGGTTCTGCGGCTGGAGCCGTGTTGGGAAACAGGCCAGGCCTTTAAGGTCTTAAGTATCCTTTGACTTCAGCAATTCTGTTAATCACCAATCTTATGGAGTAGATTCAGGGACATATGACGATACTCGGTGGCTTGTTAGAGCAGCCAAGAACGCGCAGCCTTGTAAACACCCTCCAGGAGAGAGGGACTGCTCGTGCAGAGGACCGGATTTGTGCCTGGTCCCAGTGACCCGGATGTGTGTGTCGTAGTAAGCACGTAGTGAGCCTGCTGTGACAGCTCTCTGTAGCAGGGAAAGAAATGAAAAGCCTGCATGCGAGGTTTTGCGATCATAAAGAATCGTGCAGCTGCGGGAGTGCCGGACTGTTCCTACAGATCGCCACTGCGCGCGGTGGTCGCCGGGAACCTCGTGTTTCTTGCTCCAACTGCAGTGACTTTTGCTTTCATGGCAAACTGTTAGTCTCCCACTTGAGAGCTCTAAGACACTGTTGGCCTGTGGAGAACGCCATGTCCCCTACATATTGTACATGCATGTTCTTACTTAGAAAAATGATATTTCTAAACTTCCACGGGTATGTGAATTTCTACTGTACGGCGCGGGAGGCAGGGCAGCAGTGGGGTCCCGCCTGCTGCAGCTGCCCAAGTTCCATCCCCGGCACCGCATACCCCCCCCCCCACCCCAGCCGTCAGGAATCAACCCTGAGGAAAGAGCCAGGAGCAAGTTCTGAGCTCAAAACCCAGAAAAGCTAAAGGGAAGAAAGTGGCTTTTAACCCCATTTGAAAACCCTAAACCTTGTGCTTAAGGGCTTCCTCTTCCCCGTTGGCGGAAGCACCCTGTGGGCACGGCTTGGCAGAGGGGCGCTCCAGATGTGTGACTTGTGAAACCTGCCGCTATCGCCCAGCTTGAGGTTGGCCACGCAAAGTGGGTGAACCTGTGTGTGGAGCCAAGTCGGTGCACCGAGAAGGACGCTGCAGCGCCAGCGCCTTGGAGCCCTCGGGCCCGTCTGCAGGGATCTCCCACGCCATCACACAGGTCTTAGGGCGCCTCCCGCCTCCCGCATGTTGTGAGGGGAGCAGTTGGGAATTCAGGGGTTCGCAGTTTTCAGTGTCTCTTGGGCGGTCTGCACCCCATGGTGCTCGGGCATCCTCTCGGCTCTGCACCATGCTCCTGGTCGGCCTCGGGGCCCATACAGGGTGCCTGGGATAGAACAAGGCAGGCGCTCTCCTACTGCCCTGCCGCTCCGCCCCGGCCCCCTCTGGCAGGGGATTAGAAACCCCATTCCCCCGGGCTCTCCTGGCATTGTGTCCGGGACCCTGACACTGACCATCTGTCCACAGGGAGGCAGCTGTGGCCCACCCCTCTTCTGCTGCCCCAGCTCTTGGGTGAGGCCAGAACTTCCTGATACTCCTAGAGACTTCTGTGTTTTTTCCTTCCGTGTCTTTACAGCACACCACCTCTCTCTGGAACAAACTAATGTTAGATCTTGTGGCGTAAGATCTGGTTTTTTGATTTGCATAGTTAGCAGTCATCCAGTCCATTAGTATTAATATAAACACAAATTCATTAAAGCTGTTCCCACCAAAAAATGTACTGAGAGTGTGCAACCAAAATTAGACACTAAGAAGATTGTATATTTTATCAGAAACTCTGAACCTCTTCTGTCCCGGTTACAACCGTCTGTGGCAGCTAGCAGTTCTCCAGCCTGCCGCTTTTGACAGTTCAGATGGATCTGTGTTGGGGGTCGAGGGTCCCCTCTGGTGGTGCTTGCGGGCTGCTCCTGGACACAGGATGCAGGGTGGAGGCCAGACGCCCGCCCTGTGCTGTGTCTCCCTGCCCCACCTGGCCTGCTGGCCCGCCCTGGCCTCCTCTGCCTGGGCTGACTTTACATCTGGGCACTCGTTTTCCAGCTGAAGTTGGGTTGTTTGAATCGCTGCCGTGCAGGACCTCTGATAACGTGCTTGAGAGGAGCTAAGTTTCAGAAACACAGGTGCAGCTGCCGGAGCCGTGAGTCTGCCCCCTCACCCCCCACCCCCACCGTCCACCAGCTCAGAGGCAGCGGCTGCCCTGTGCAGGCAGCCGGAGTGAGAGGCTGCCCCGCAGGACACAGCACGCTTCACAGGGGCCGCTTCTCCCTGGCTGCTCCAGACCTTCCTTCTGAGGACTGTGGGGCCCGACCAGCATCTGGGGCATCACCAGAGACCATGGATGGTCCTCGATGTCCCTAAGGTCTTCTTGCAGACCTTCCAAGATCACTGTAGATGTTACTGGCAGAAACACAGTCAGAGCTTGTCTTGGCGCTGACGTCTTCCTGCCTCTCTGCTGTTTAAGCAGGGTCAAAGGTGCCTCTTTCAGCCCGGGTCGTGACACAAATAGGGTCTGGGGTCCACGCAGCACACGGCCCTCAGATGGGCTGCATCGCTGACACCCAGGAGCGACACCGGCTTCGGGTGGCCGCCCACTCAGGGCACAGGAAAGAAAATCTGTTGCTGATTAGTTTTTAATAAAATTAATCTATGTTGCTATCTAAACTTGTTATGGGTTCCTTAGCTGAGAAATACAGCTCATCACTGACTGATCTGTTACATGACAGCGATTGATGAAGCCTCCGCACACCGGGTGCCAGAAAAGGTTAATATTTATTGATTCTCGTGGTGCTGCAGCCCTGGTAGTTTTGCCGTCAAAGATCCATGGCCCCAGTGCCGGGTCCAGAAGCTGCAGAACGCCGCACTGGGTTTTGTTGTAGCCGGGCCGGCACCAGAGATTTTTTAAATGACAGGTATTTAACAGAAAGCTCTGAGTATTAGCTACGCTGAACCCCTGGCATGAATTTTATATTTTACCATGAAACATAAGAGCACTTAAAAACTAAAAATTAATCCTTGCTTGCAAATAGCAATCACATTTAGCCTTTTCTTCCACTTAACTGGGTGCTATTGATCGAGAAGATACCCAAGCAAGTGATAGCTGGAATTAGGAGCAATCAGGGGCTCGCCGCTTAACAAAACAGTCTGTAATTAGCGGAGACAGAGGGAAGCCTATGTTTTAGTTCTCCAGGACTTTGAAAGAAGCCGTTGGAGTGCCACATCGGCGTTTGGTCAGCGCCAGAGCAGTCTTCGCGCGGATCCGAGTCAGACTCGGGTGGCAGTTTGTGGGCACACGCCAGGCACGCCTGGCACTGCCGCTGCCTCTGCCGGTTCTCCTGGTGGAAGAGCAGTCTTGGGCCTGGGCCGCCAGCTGCCCTGCCCTCTTGTCATGCCGCTTTGAATATCGAGTATTTTATAATTCTTATTACGTGCTGGACTGTGGCATGTCGTTAGACAGCAGATGAACTCAGACAATTTATGAATTCCTTTCTTAGCCTATCTTGCACGGATAGCAATTCCCTGCGTGTGAGGACCCTAGCCTTTGCTTTAAACTAAGCTCCCACCTCTGCTTGGATTGTTTTTATCTTGGGGCTAGCATGTATTTCTGTGAAAGGTTTTAATGGAACTTTAAATGCTGAAAACCCATCTGCTCGGATCCCTGGAATGAATGTCTGCAAATCTCTCAGCCTCCCACCCGTGGGTGCTGGGTTTGTATCAGCGTCCCTGCCCGACCAGCTTGCCCCTTTGCGTGCTTATTTGAGGGATGAGTTTTGGTACTTGAAGGAGACGCGAACGTTGCCTTGAAATTCACTCATAGCCAGCATATTTGATATATTTACTTACATTCTAAAAATTGTGGTTACACAATTATCTAGTGATAACTCGCAAATCACGTTCTAGAAACTGTTAATAACATGAAAAGGCTTCAGCCCTCCCCGTCCGGCTACACCACCATTAAAGGGGCGGAGAGAGCCCACCAGGTGCGGGGGCTTGCCTTGCACACGGCCAGCCTGGGTTCTGTCCCGACACCCCAACTATGCCCGGGGTCATCTCTGAGTGTGGAGCCAGCAGTAAGCCCTGAGCACTGCCAATGACCCCCAAACAAACAGACAGAAATACTATAGCATCGCTACAATATTCTCCATAAACACCAGTTGCAAGTGAATCGAAGTCTTTAGTAGATTGAATTTTACGGTTTGGAATGATTCTGGCTTTCTTCAGCTTTTTCTTTCTTTCCCTTTTCCCTGGTGCCCGGGCTGGTCTTGACCTGGTGGTAGAGTTGTTCTGTCTTCCTAGCCCTTCCCACCAGGCTTACCTGCTGAGTGGCCGCCTGGCTGCTCTGCCGCCTAGCTCCCACCTGGGTGACCGCTGAGTGACAGGCACCACCAGCCCAGATTCTGGGCGATTTAATACTCTGCCGCCAGCCCTTACTGCTGCCTGCACACCCTTGCCGCCAGCCCTTACTGCTGCCCGCACACCCTTGCCTCCAGCCCTTACTGCTGCCCACACACCTCGCCGCCAGCCCTCACTGCTGCCCGCACACCCTCGCCGCCAGCCCTCACTGCTGCCCGCACACCCTCGCCGCCAGCCCTCACTGCTGCCCACACCTCGCCTTCAGCCCTCACTGCTGCCCGCACACCCTCGCCAGCCCCTCACTGCTGCCCGCACACCCTCGCCTTCAGTCCTCACTGCTGCCCGCACACCCTCACCGCCAGCCCTCACTGCTGCCCGCACACCCTCGCCAGCCCTTACTGCTGCCCGCACACCCGCAGCCCCACTGCTGCCCGCACACCCGCCCTCAGCCCTACTGCTGCTCCGCACACCCCCGCTGTCAGCCCTTACTGCTGCCCGCACACCCTCACCCCCAAATAGCCACCCTGGGCCTGAGCCAAACTGCGATGCTGGTTCTGTCCTAGTGTCCTTTACCTTAAATGCTGGGCACTTAAACTGTGTGCACCTGAAGAAGGGAACAAAAAAAAAAAAAACAGTTTCTATAATTGGGAGAGGGAAAAGAAACATTTTAAAAAGCTAACTCCAAATCAGAGCATGGGTTTTTAGGGTCTGTGAATAGCAGTGTGAAATAACGGAATTTTCAGAATTCCCAAAGTCGGATTTACACTTAGAATGAGAGACGTGCCGGGACCCTCGTAACAATGGAGTCGTTCTCTGAACGTGGCCAGAAAAAAATGTAACTGCGCCTTTGACTCTCTATTAGACGTGTTTTATTTGGCGCTTTAGCCATCAGATCCACCCGCTTACACGCACGTTCTCTGTGAATGTCAGAAAATGTGGAACCGTCAGCGAGGAAATAGTTAACCCATTTAACGGGTTTCATTTGCTTATTTACATCCGATCTGCTGTGGTTCTAGATAAAACGTGACCATTCTGTTTGAGAACCCTAACACGCACGTCATAGCAGTTGATGTGCGCCTCTTTTTCTTTTGCTTTTGTTTTTAGTTGGACTGAACGTGACTTTTGTGATTTAGAGTTGTGTAAAAATTAAATACAAAATATTGGGCATAAACGTGGCAGATAAAAGTTTTGGTGTTTTTTTTTTTTTTTTGTTGTTGTTGTTAGAGCAAGAGGTAGCAAAATATTCTGGGAAATAAAGCCTTAAATAACGTGAGCCTGTAAACTTAAGCCGCGTGCAGGGGTCCAGTGCGCCCCGAGAGAGGGGTCTCCAGCGCCGCTTCCTCCCCTTCTCTTCAGCTGACTCCCGACGCACTGGGAGGCGTTGGGCCATGCCATTCTCCTGCTGCAGCGCTTTTCCGGTAGAGCTGCGTTGGTGCTTGTGGGCTGGGGGTGCGGGTCTGCCTCGCTCCCACACAGCCCACGTCTCCTGGCCGTGCCGCATCCCCGGAGCCCCCCCAAGCTCTGCCCCTTAGCCGGCGAACCTCTGGTCTTCCTCCAGTGTGCCCTTTCCTGGCTTTCTTTCCTAGTGGATTGCATTACCTAATGTTAGCGGAAATCCTTGTTGGTTTCATGTGACCTGGGAGAATTAAGATTATTGTTGAGCGGGAAGGCCCCAGTCCCCGTGTTTTCCGTGCCAGCGTCGGCTGAGCTCTTTCTGAATTGCCACTCATTGGGGAATTTCAGAGGACTGTTTGGGGTAGGCTGAACTTGGCAGAGTACATAAAGCACTTCAAGGGGTGTGATGTGAAATGCACCATTGAAATTAAAGAATAAATCTGAGAAACGGCTCCCTGAGGAAGTGGCGGCAGTTCAGGCCAGCACCCCAGCGAGAACCCGAGAGCCACAGCTCCCAAGGAGGAGGGGGACGCCAAGTGCCCAGCACCCGTAAAGACTGGCTGCCCTCCCCGCCCCGCTGGCCTGCCCGGCCAAGACCGGCTCTGCTCTTGTGCCTTGCTCAGCCAGCATCTTCTCTTCCAAGAACAGCGCCGCAGGCCGCATCCGCCAGACCGAGGCTCGAGTGACGGTAGGCCAGTGTTACCCCGCGGACCTGCTGGCCATCCAGGACACCGCGGGCCACTGCATCCAGTGTGGGGAAACACTGCTGGCCTTTCCCCTTGCGGCTTATGTCCAAGTCCGAGCGCTAGGGAAGCTCTGTTTGAGAGCGTGTTCCCCGGGCGGCGGGTCTCTGGCCAGCTCTCCTCTCTTCTCTCTTTCTCAGGCAAAGCTTCGTATCTATCCAGCAACTTCACTCTTGAACTGCTCCTAAATTCCAGTTAGTTAAACCGTATCTTCCCAGCAGTGCTGTATTATTAAGTCATCACTCTGCCATGCCGTTCTGAAAAATGTATGTTTCAAAGTTACAGTTCTTGGGAAGCCTCTTTCTCAGCAAGGCCACGTGTCCCGTGAGGCCTAAGGGAAGTCCAGGTAATCCCGTGGCATGCCCTTGGGATGCCCTTGGGACCTTAAACTTGCACGAGAAAAAAGAACAAAGTATGAGGTCTCAAAGAAAAAAATAGTGATTCCAATATGGAAAACATCTCCTCAGATCTAACGTTGAAAGGAGAGAGTGTAGCAGCCCTGAGCTGTCTTTCGGCCTGCCTGTGAGAAGACGCCAGCGCCTGAGCAGAAAGAGGAGCTCAGGGAGCCAGCATGGCCGGAAAGGGTGGGAGAGTGGCCCCGCCCGGCCAGTCGGGTGTGGACAGACAGGCAAAGGGCCCAGACGCCCAGAGGGAATCGCGTTCTCGGGAAGCAGGGACCTTTGACCCTCTCCGCGCTCACCTAGGCTTGTGGCACCGCCTTTCTCTCAGGTGCTCTCGAACCACGGGAACTTCCGGAGAGCAAGAGCAGGCTGGCAGTGAGTGCCCTGAGTGTGGAGCGCTTGGGGCCTCGCCCGTGCTGTGCCCCCTCCCAGGCCTGCGTGAGTCGGTCCCTCTGCCTGTGAGCGGCCTTAAACGTCAGCTCAGGGCCGAGCTCAACAGCCCAGTCGGCTGGTTGCTCCGGGCACTGGCCCAGAAGCCCTGCAGCCGCCTGGACAGTCCAGCAGCCCGGGCCCCGCTGTCTCTTGTGGAACTGTTCGCGGGGACTCAGGGGAAGACAGAGATCTCGGAAGGATGCTATAGTGTTATCAGGGAGTCTGAGCCCTTAGGGGAGTGTGGATTCCCAGTGTAGACAAGTAAAAAGAATAAATCTGAACTACTCAGTCTTGTTTTATAAGCAAGGATTTGGGGAGCCTCTGAGTAAACAGCCGTGTTTGGTGCTGCTGATCTGCAGCTGAGCATGTGGGTGTGTCTGGAAAATGCCAGCGACAGGGTCTGCATGCCAGGCACTCTGCTCCTGAGGGAAGGCACCGCGGAAGACCCAACTCTGTGTGCATGCTGACCACTGGCCGGGCGCGGCCAGACTGACCACTGCCATGGGCACCCGAAGCAGCCTTCGGGAAGGAGAAGTGGGTGGTTCTAAGAACAAGATTGCGGTGCAGGAGAGAGGGTAGCACTCCTCAGGACTCCCCCTCGGGCCGGAGACGTGCCCACACAGCCCTCTCCCACGGCCCCATGCCGGCCGGGTGTGTGTAATGTGTCTTCAGGGGAACCTATTCAGCCCTGACGCCCTTCATGCCTACCTCACCCGCACTCTTTAAGCTCTGCCATGCTCAGCAGCTTGGCAGTAGCCAGCGTGGGGGAGGCAGCTGCGTCCTGCACTGGCTGGCCTGATTATCCTCTGCTGTCCCACCGGCGGCGGCCTTTCTCTGCTGTCCCTCTGTGTGCGGCCTTGCTGCTGTCCCACTGTGTGCAGCCTTTCTCTGCTGTCCCACTGCGTGCGGCCTTTCTCTGCTGTCCCACTGCATGCGGCCTTTCTCTGCTATCCCACTGCATGCGGCCTTTCTCTGCTGTCCCACTGCATGCGGCCTTTCTCTGCTATCCCACTGCGTGCGGCCTTTCTCTGCTGTCCCACTGCGTGCGGCCTTTCTCTGCTATCCCACTCGCGTGCGGCCTTTTCTCTGCTGTCCCACTGCGTGCGACCTTTCTCTGCTATCCCACTGCGTGCGGCCTTTCTCTGCTGTCCCACTGCGTGCGGCCTTTCTCTGCTGTCCCACTGCATGCGACCTTTCTCTGCTATCCCACTGCGTGCGGCCTTTCTCTGCTGTCCCACTGCGTGCGGCCTTTCTCTGCTGTCCCACTGTGTGCGGCCTTTCTCTGCTGTCCCACTGCGTGCGGCCTTTCTCTGCTGTCCCACTGCGTGCGGCCTTTCTCTGCTGTCCCACTGCGTGTGACCTTTCTCTGCAGTCCCACTGCGTGCAGCCTTTCTCTGCTGTCCCACTGCGTGTGGCCTTTCTCTGCTGTTCCACTGTGTGCGGCCTTTCTCTGCTGTCCCACTGTGTGTGACCTTTCTCTGCTGTCCCACTGCGTGCGGCCTTCTCTCTGCTGTCCCACTGCGTGCAGCCTTTCTCTGCTGTCCCACTGTGTGCGGCCTTTCTCTGCTATCCCACTGCATGCGGCCTTTCTCTGCTGTCCCACTGCATGCGGCCTTTCTCTGCTGTCCCACTGCGTGCGACCTTTCTCTGCTGTCCCACTGTGTGCGGCCTTTCTCTGCTGTCCCACTGTGTGTGACCTTTCTCTGCTGTCCCACTGCGTGCGGCCTTTCTCTGCTGTCCCACTGCGTGCGGCCTTTCTCTGCTGTCCCACTGTGTGCGGCCTTTCTCTGCTGTCCCACTGTGTGCGGCCTTTCTCTGCTGTCCCACTGCGTGCGGCCTTTCTCTGCTGTCACACTGCGTGCAGCCTTTCTCTGCTGTCCCACTGTGTGCGGCCTTGCTGCTGTCCCACTGCGTGTGGCCTTTCTCTGCTGTCACACTGCGTGCAGCCTTTCTCTGCTGTCCCACTGCGTGCGGCCTTTCTCTGCTGTCCCACTGCATGCGGCCTTTCTCTGCTGTCCCACTGCGTGCGGCCTTTCTCTGCTGTCCCACTGTGTGCAGCCTTTCTCTGCTATCCCACTGTGTGCAGCCTTGCTGCTGTCCCACTGCGTGCAGCCTTTCTCTCGTCTCTAGGCCGAATGCTGTGGCCCAGCAGAGCGCAGTGAAGGGAAGCGGCTTTCCATGCGGGATTCTCTGGTCCAGCCGATGTGGCCGCAGATGCCCCCAGACAGCCATCCTGGGAGTCCTGCTGCAGCATGGTGGGCTCAGGGCGGCCCCCTCACTCTCCTTTGCGGTTGGGGAGACGGCTCGGAATTAGCTTCTCTCCAGCCCAGGCCTGTCTCCCATTTTCCTGCTAATGGGAGTAAACTGAGCGGAAGCGAGCTGCGTGCTCTCTCACCTGGCTCTCCAGGGCTTTCATACTCTTAACAGGATAGAGTTTTTAATGAGGCTTCCAGAAGCTTTAGAAACTTCTTTAATGATTTTGTTTTGACCTTTTGCTTCTGCCTTTCCTGGGAGAGAATTGATCGTCTGTGCGGAAACCACCATGGTTTCATTATTCCCAGCCTGCCGCACCCTGCCTCTCCCTGCGCCTGCGCTTAGACTTCCAGGGCCCCATGCGGAGTGGCGGGCCCAGACCACCAGTCTGAGTAGCCGCTCGCTGGACCCCAGCGACTCGGCCTTCCTCTGGGCTTCCTCAGACCAGGGCCGTGCTGGCTCTGCTCCCTGTAAATAAGGAGCGAAGGGGGAGGAGGCGGCCCGACGCCAAGGCTGCGCTGGGTCCTCCGCCGGGGCCGCGGCACGCGCCCTGGAGAGTGCTGTCCAGTCCTGCCTGGGGACCCGACGGGACAGTGGCCAAGTCACAGCCTCCGGGTTCCTGACTCCGCCTCCTCTGCTCGGCAGGCCTGTGCCTGAGCCGCGATGTTTTGATATTTCTTTGATCACCGTCTTACGTTCCCTGTAATTATTGAGCTACCAGAGAAACCTGGGAACGTGGCGTTTATTTGAATATATGGTTTTCTTCCTTCCTCTTTGTTTTTGTAATTTACTTGATTCGAAGCTTCCTGCTTGAGATTTACTTCATCTTTGGTGTTAGCCGTCTCCAGTTTATATGGAAGCATTCATCTATCTCAACACTAAGTTTGATTCATTTTCCTACTGTGGTTTCCTTACAGTTACGAATTTGCAGAAATAATCCCATTTGCTAAATGAAAATAATTGCTCAGAGTATTGGTTTTGCATTTTTAACAGCAACATCAGGGGCCACGGCAGAGTAGGGCGGCTGAGCAGGTCCCAGAGAGGGGAGAGACTTGGGGAAGTTCGCGCGGAGAAACACTCCAAGTCTGGGCTGCTAAGCTCCGAGCCACCATGCAGGCTCACTCCACGGGATTTCCAGAGTCTTCCTCCAGGGGAACATCTCCAGCACTTACTGCCAGGAAGCCAGGAAGCCCGTGGCGTTTGGTCATGTCAGCAATAGCAGCTCTTCAGAGGCGAGAGCTGGGAGTCAGGAGCTCCAAGAGGCCCTGCCTGTCCTCGCCCACCTCCCCTTCGCTTCTGACCACAGCCCCAGGGTGCTCAGAGGAGCAAAGGTTGAGACCAGGATTCAGCACTTGCGGGACCCCTGGAAGCAGCAGCTGGTCCACACTCTGGAGACAGCCCAGCGCTCAGGGAGAAAGGTGGGGATAAGCAAAGAGCAGTAAACCGGGAATATGTGGATTGGGATGAGAGGCAGGAGAAACGAGCCGGAGGCTGAGAGGGACTTTACCTGGAAACTCAGGGAAAACCCAGCAGAGATGCCGGAAGCCGTTTTCACTCAGGTGCCGTTGCCGGCTCACAGGCTGCGCACAGTGAAACTGGAGAACGCTCAGTTTCGGTGAGTTTGGGAGCGTATCCAGCCCCCCAGTGTTGGGAGGAAACGGCGTCTGAGAGAGGTCTGGAATCAGAAGCTGTACCGTGAGGACAGAATCTGGGCTGCCCCGGGCAGGTCCGAGCTCTCCAGGCATGCGGCTAGAGTGAGGCGTGTGCGGGGAGGGAGCGTTAGAGCCCCTCGTTCAGCTCCAGAAGTGTGCAGAACCCAAAGGCCACAGGAATGTCAGCCTGGCCTGAGATGTGCTTAGTAGCAAGGTGAGGGTCACAAGAGTTAATTTTGCAGTGTGACGAGGTAATTTGGGATGTTTGTCCTGTAGAATGAAATGCTCCTGTCAACGACCATCACATTTTCCTGTAGAGAAGTTACTTGTGTAACCAACTCGGATCAGAATATGCTTTCTGGAGTCGAGGGCAGGCCAGAGCGCTGGGGGTTCATGTTGGGAGACGTCTGCCCCAGGAACGGGGCCATCCTGCTCTCTCCCGACACCCGGCCCGGGGGCCATCCTGACTCTGCACTCAGGAATTACTCCTGGTGATGCTCAGGGTCACAGATACACGGGCCAGAGCTGCTATCGGCTCTCCCTGTGCTCAGCTGATCATAAGGCGTCCGGGAGGGGAAGGCGAGTTCTAGCCCTGGCCCTCCATCCCAACAGAGCCTCGCAAGAAGCCAGAGGAGCCCCCGCAGCATGAGGGCCGCCATTTTCAACATCCAGACTCCACGAGCTCCGCCCAAGAAAAGCCGATTTCTCCCTGTTGTGGTTCATCAGTAAATGCATGAACTGAGAGCCTAGTACCGAGGGTATCCCACCCACACAGCAGAGCCTGGCAAGCTACCCGTGTCGTATTTGATATGCCAAAAATCAGTAACAATTATAGACCTTGTTCCCATGGCCTGAATGAATAGCTTGAGGCTCTTCGTGTTCTGGTGTGAGCAGATGCCCTTGGGCTGCACTAGCAAGTGACTGACAGGATGTATGGAGATGTTACTGGTGCCCACTTGAGCAAATTGACAAACAACCGGAAGACAAGTGATACAAGTGATGCTCAGGGGACCAGAGGGAATGCCGGGGATCCAACTTAGGTTGGCTGCATGCAAGGCAAGTGCCCTACCCGCTGTGCTATCACTCCGACCCAGCCACAAAAGTATTTTTGTACTGTCTGATGAGGAGATTCCCGGAATATTTGCACCAACTCACACGAGACGTGGGAATGGCATCGCTTATGGGGAAGGGCAGCGATCACTGACCTGGGAGGAGGTTTACAGACAGGCAACTTCGGGGTCTTGCTGGCTTGGTTTCCTTCCCAGGAAGGTGTGTGGCGGCCCCAGCTGTGGGCTGTCTTGTGTCGATGGAGATGTTACTCGCATGCTCAGCAGCCCCTTCTCGGAGAAGTCAGCAGAGCCCATGCATTTGGGTTTTGTGTTGGCCGGAGCCACACGCCCGCGCCTCTGCCTGGCCCTCGCTCGTCTGCTGAGCACACCCCACCTCTTGTCACATACCCGCAGCCGTTCAGGTTTCTGTGATGTTTCTCTCACGCCTTTGAAACACTCTCTGCCCTCTTGAGCAAAGGTGCTCAGTTCAGCCTCCGGATGGCCCCCGCTTGGGAACCCCTTGGCTCACCTTCCAGGCAGACTCCCTTCCCCGAGCTGGACTTTAATGAGCTGATTTCAACGACTTCTAGGATTCTCAGGGTTGGAACGTGCGTCTGTTGAGCAGTTATCCGCCATTTGAAACGCCAGGTGGAACTTCACATCAGAGACTCTCGAATGAAAGTCTTCGGATCTGAGGTTTACCCAGAGGAAACGGTGCGGCTCCTGGACGTGGGGCTGTTGGAGGCCGCGGCAGGCCAGCTGCTGTGGTGTCCATGGTGGGGCCCACGCTGCCAGGGGTGTGCGGGCGCGTTCAGCCTCTCCCAGTGTGAGCCCTGCGTCCCCAGTGGCATTTCTGGTTCTCTGCAGTTTTGTCCCCAACGGGCTTGTCTCTGTCAGCCAGTGGGGACTCGTTTTATTACCTGCCATTTGATCGTGGAGTTATGGGACATAATAGGGGTGGGCACTCGTGTGTCTTCAGGTGGACAGAACCTCCTGGTGTCCTTTCCTTCCGCCCTTCCTCATCTCTCTGCATCCTCAACAGCTCCGTTGATCACCCTGCATTACTCTCTTGTGCCCCAAGTGAGGTGGAGGGGCAGGGTGGTGCTAACCCAGGTCACTCAGAGGAATTCTCAGTGATTCGGTGAATAAAACTTGGGTTTGTTCTGACGTTTTAGGAGCTTACACCTAAAGCAGGAGTGGAGGGGCCAGAGCTCAGCCATCTGAGCTCACGTAGAGACCCCAGGGTTGATCTTTGGTACCCCCATAAGCATCTGAACACCGTTAAAAGCAACCCCTGGCACCAAGCAAGTAGTCCCTGAATGCTAGCAGGTACGTCCCAGCTCACTCCCTTCAGCCTGCATTTGCCTGTGTAGAACCTCAGAAGTGACACTTGTCCAGTGTAAGGGTTCTCTGCAGCTGGCCTCAGTGGCGCTGCTCCTCTGGGCTGGCTCGTCCCATTCCTGGATCCCCACTCTCCCATTCCTGGATCCCCACTCTCTCCCATTCCCGGATCCCCGCTCTCTCCCATTCCTGGATCCCCACTCTCTCCCATTCCTGGATCCCCGCTCTCCCATTCCCGGATCCCCGCTCTCTCCCATTCCCAGATCCCGCTCTCTCCCATTCCCGATCCCCCGCTCTCTCCCATTCCATTCCCAGATCCCGCTCTCTCCCATTCCATTCCCGGATCCCCGCTCTCTCCCATTCCCGGATCCCCACTCTCTCCCATTCCTCCCTCGGATCCCCGCTCTCTCCCATTCCTGGATCCCCACTCTCTCACATTCCCAGATCCCGCTCTCTCCCATTCCCGGATCCCCACTCTCTCCCATTCCCGGATCCCCGCTCTCTCCCATTCCATTCCCAGATCCCCGCTCTCCCATTCCATTCCGGATCCCGCTCTCTCCCATTCCCGGATCCCCACTCTCTCCCATTCTCGGATCCCCACTCTCTCCCATTCCTGGATCCCCACTCTCTCCCATTCCCGGATCCCCGCTCTCTCCCATTCCATTCCCAGATCCCGCTCTCTCCCATTCCATTCCCAGATCCCTGCTCTCTCCCATTCCATTCCCGGATCCCCGCTCTCTCCCATTCCCGGATCCCCACTCTCTCCCATTCTCAGATCCCCGCTCTCTCCCATTCCTGGATCCCCACTCTCTCCCATTCCCGGATCCCCACTCTCTCCCATTCCATTCCCAGATCCCGCTCTCTCCCATTCCATTCCGGATCCCGCTCTCTCCCATTCCATTCCCGGATCCCGCTCTCTCCCATTCCCGGATCCCCGCTCTCTCCCATTCCTGGATTCCCACTCTCCCCATTCCCGGATCCCTGCTCTCTCCCATTCCATTCCCGGATCCCCGCTCTCTCCCATTCCATTCCCGGATCCCGCTCTCTCCCATTCCATTCCCGGATCCCCGCTCTCTCCCATTCCCGGATCCCCGCTCTCTCCCATTCCATTCCCAGATCCCCCCTCTCTCCCATTCCATTCCCGGATCCCGCTCTCTCCCATTCCATTCCCGGATCCCTACTCTCTCCCATTCCCGGATTCCCACTTGCTCTTCATGGCACTGACCCTCTGGCTCTGTTGTCTTGCTTGGTCAAACCTGATTGACTTGCTCAGAGCAGCTCCTATTTTCAAAAACACATTTTTTCATATTGGCAAACCATTTCCTGGTACTCTCAGTTTTCTGCATTACTGTAATAGAGGAAAATTTTATAACAAACCCCTTCATTTGTGCAACAATCTTAAAACTTGTTAAGATAAAAAAATGTGAGCTGGCAGCAATTTTTCTCCGTTTTACTGTTTTGTTTTTTCCTTCTGTTTAACTTTCCAACAAATCACATCATCACAGTCATGTTTTTTTCCTTCTCTCACGAGCTTCAGGTGTCTACAAGCCAAGGGCTACCCAATAGTTGTTTTCCTGCACTTTGCAGAGTTGATACTGCAGTTGTAACACGTGCAAGGTATCGGAAAGGCCCTCCTGTCTTCCTGGATGCACGCCCTGCTGGTGCACGTGAGCGAGACGCTGCTGCTTAGCTCCGGGGGCTCGGGGAGAGAGGCAGCTGGGGCCCGGGCGTTTCTAGCCGGCTGCCGCTTGGGGTTAGCAGAAGTATTTGTGGCGCCCTCTTGGGGACAAGAACAGCTTTTCCAGCCATGGTCAAGCTGGGCCATGCCTGGAACCTGAGCTGACCACAGTGCCCGCTGTGTGGATGCGCTTGGACAGCGCTGGGGGCAGGATGAGGGAAAGAACCCTGGTGTGGTCACGCACGGAGAGCCCCATCCTGGCCCCCAAATGTGGGGCCTGTGCCGAGTGTGTGAGCTGGAGTCCTCGAGACGACGTCCGGGAGTGAAGGAGGCAGTGGCGCCCCGCACGCGCACGCCTCGTGGCTGGGTCGCCCCACACCTAGCTTCCCACGGCTCCGGGAAACGCCGAGGAAGTGTGTGGAGAAGAACCGGGATGGCGCTTTTGGAAGCTTACATTTCCCCTCTCTCTCTGGGGCTCTCTCCCTGCACACACGCTCAGACGCGGGTCGCCCCGCGTGCTTGGTCAGGTCAGAGCATTCTGGACCGGTGCCCTCAGAAACGTTTGGTCTGGTCTTTTGGTGGCTTTTTTAAGTTCTCCCAAATCTGCATTTTACAGTTAGACACCTACATTGTTTCATCTGCTTTTTTCCCTCTTGTTTCAGTGACCTGTTTTTAATGATTTTGCTTATTGGCTTCTATTGCATATATCCAACTCCATTTACATCTTTTGCTTTTTGATCTGATACTGTTTAACCTTAAGGTTTGCCAACACGCAGTTTACAAGTGTCTCCTGGTGCCGTATCTTGTGTACCGTCTGGGGCATCATGAGTGGACCTTTGCCAAGAACAGAGCGGGAGTTCAGCGCGGCCATTTTGAATAGCTCTTTCACTGACGATCTTAAATTACGTGGTAAGATTTCACTCGCAAAGTTTGCTGCCGAATCTTGTCATGCCAAGTTTGAAAAGCATCTGATCTTAAGAGCTAAGTGTTCTTTATCTGCTGTTACCCATAGATGACACCAGTCATACCGAGTTCCCGCAGCCAGTGTAGGGGTGACAGGCCCTCTCTCTCTGGGTCTGAGGACACACTCAGCCCTCCGCAGTTCCGGTCTTTCCCGGGCGATGCTGTGGGGGCTCTGTACGGAGCCACTCTGGAAAGGGCCTTTCCCGGAGCGAACGGGAGGAAAGGTCACACAGCCTCTCAACGCCCGGGCTGGCTCTGGTGTGTGTGTTGTGGGGGTGCAGGCTGGTTCTAGGGGGCCGGGGTGGGGCGTTTTCTTTGCCTTCTTCAGCTTCCGAGCCTGAAGGTGAGTCCGTGCAGCGGTCTCTGGGCCAACCATGGGGGCTGCCATGTTTTTGGCTTTTCCCACGCCCGTCGCCGCACTCCTCGTCAGAGCGCTTTTCTTGTCTGCCTTCCAGTTCTCTGATTGCCGTTTACTCGTTGTTTTGTGCTTTCTGATCTTGGCGTAGATTTCCTGGCTTCCCGTTTGTTTCTGGAGATCCGTAATTTATGGCGAGAGCAGCTTTGCGGTCTCTGCCTTAAAGTCCTTGTCAGAGCGCCCGTTCGCTGCCTGGCTTCTCTGCCTCTTGGCATCAGATAATCGCCTTTTCTCATTCGCACCGTGACTTTCCCGCCTCTCGCTCTGTTTTGTTTGTTTTGTTTTTTATTGTACCAAGGACATTTCTGCCCTTTATGCTGGAAGGCCCCAGGTCGTGTTAGATTTCCGATTTGGGTAGAAATTGAGTGCCCCTGTTCAAACCCTCTTGCTCCCTTAACCTACCTTTGTAGGCTGTGTCGCATGGGAGAAGTTTACTTTCTGGTTTGAGAATGTCGGCGGTTCTCCTTGGGTCTGCACGCGTGGTCCGGGCTCTCTCCACCCATGCTTCTCGGGTGCACGGGGTGAGAGGACCCCCAGGCTTCCTCTGGGGGCTGGGGCCCAGTCGGTGTTTCGTGAAGGGCGTTGGTGCCTGCTGACTCCACTGTCGGTCTCCTGCCCGCCACAGCCCTGTCTCGGCCTCACCCATCCGTGACTGCTGGTGCAGGCCTCGCCCAATCCGCAGGACTGGGGCCCTGCCCCGTTCACCGCAGCCTGGGTGAGCGTTACTCCCGCCCCCGCCGCCCCCACCATGCTCAGCGCGAGCGGCCATTTCTGGACTGTCCCTTTCTTTGTCCCAAACATGCTTAGTTTGTCAGTCTTGCCTCTCTGATGGACATCTGCCACAGTTCCCGTCCTTTACCTTTATCCTGCACGTATCGTGTGTTTGCATGAAACATGAGTCCTCGTCTGGCTCATCATGTTTGTGTGTGTGCGCCAGCCTCCTAGCCGCAGGCGGACCGTGGACGTGAGTGCTGTTTGTCATCGGTTACGGACATGCTAAAGTTTGCCTCTTCCTTTTCTTTTCGTTCACTCTGTCTCTTTGTGCTTCTCTTCTTTCCTGCCTTCCTCTGGCAGGAGGACGCTTTTGAGCAGATTTTAGGATCAGTTTTGGTTGTTGAGTGTTTTCTTTCTGTAGTTGTTTAAGGGTCACTCTAGGATGCCCACGTGCCCCTCACTCTCTCAGCGTCTGGGAGTGACCGCTGTGCATGTCCATCCTCCCTCACCTCTCCTGTACTGTCTTTTAAATTGAAACTGGCCGCCGCAGGCTCCGGGAAGCTCTGCGGCCCGTGTGGCTGTCATCAAACATGAGTGAGAGCTCGAGAGGAGATTCGGGATGGGGCGGGGGGGGGGCTCTGCCTGTGGCCTTGACGTCCTAAAGCGTGTCGGTGATGCCTGCTCATTTGACAGTGGCAGCAGCAGACAGTGAGAGTGGACTGTCCTCGCATGCCGCCAGCGTCTCCGTTCCAGCTAGCTGCCAGGGTGGCGGAAAGGCCCGCAGCTTGTATGTCACCCGGGTTATGTGCGAGGCCACCCCAAAAGACAGGGCAGCAAAGTAAGGAGGCTGGAAACCTGTGACTCGTACGGGATACATGGGCACAGGCGTGTCTGCCGTGCTGCTAGCTGCCGGGGCCTGGCCGTAATGCAGAATTGGCACATGTTTGCTGCTCCGAGTGTGTGTGTATGAGAGAGACAGACAGACAGACTGATACCCTAGGCCTTGCCCATACAAGATGACGCTGCTGTCACTAGACCGCACCTGGGCCCAGGTATCCCATTTCATAGGGGACAGTGCGATTGAGGGAGGGTCCACCTTTCCTGTGCAGCCTCGTCCTCACCAATCCCATCTGCCATGGCTGTTCCCACTGAGCACATTCCGAGAGGCCGCCACTTAGCCCCTCAGCACACGGTACCTGCAGAGTGTGCTTCAGCCCATAAGATAGGGAGCAAACGGAAGCACAGAGGACCCGAAGTGTTCGGGTGCACGGTCTGAGCGGAACGACCAAATGTGAGCGTGGCCCCTGAAGCACAGTCTCCGGCTTTCACTCACCCCTTATTTTATGAGGGTGTGAGAATTGCACACTCCTGCGTGCGCTGGTGCAGCACTCGCGTGATGTTGGACAGCTCCCATCCTAGAACATGTCCACTTGCAAGGGTTTTCCAGGACCCAACCCCGTCCGCCCAGGAGGGGTGCCAGGACCCCTGAGTCTTCGGGTCCTCGGGCGTCCACAGGCTGCTGGCACAACCCTCCTGCCCTCCCTGTGGCTCGCCGCCCCCCGGCTTTGTCTAGTAATTGTGTGAGCACATCTTGTCAGGATCAACCCTTTGATTTAGAAAGAACATTATTGGTTTGTGGAGCACGTGGCTGTGGCTCTGTGCCGAGGGCTTCAGCAGTGCTCAGGAGCCGCGTGGCACCAGGGATAGACCCAGAGCCCCACGCTAGGCCTGGCCCAGCTTTTGAGCATCTCCTCGGCCCTCACTGGCCAGACCTCCATCCTCTGTCCCCTCTCTTCCGTCCTCCCTTCCATCTCTTCCTCCTTCCTTGCCTTCTACTGGAGGGGATTGAAGCCCAGGCAGGTGCTTTGCTGCTGAGCCTCTTCTTGCCTGCTGCAGTCTAGACGCTCAGGCTGTAGCAGGAGAGGAAGTGGTCGCCGTGGTCAGCGCTGCTCTTCGCTCTCAGCTGCTTTTGATGACGCCTCCCCACCCCCACATTCAGGTGACTGAGGCAGCTTCACGGACCTGATTAAGGTAGG
The DNA here is from genome assembly GCA_021461705.1 of Cryptotis parvus. Taxonomy (NCBI): domain Eukaryota; kingdom Metazoa; phylum Chordata; class Mammalia; order Eulipotyphla; family Soricidae; genus Cryptotis; species Cryptotis parvus. The sequence goes on from JAJIBD010030873.1 coordinate 182,674, forward strand.
CGTGCTCAGTAGTAAACTGCCTTCTGTGGAGGTGTTTCTTAGAAGCTACATATTACATGTATGTATGCATGTGCGTGTGTGTATGTATGTGCGGATGTGTGTGGATGTGTGTATGTATGTGTGTATGTATGTATGTGTGTATGTATGTGTGTATGTGTGTATGTATGTATGTACATATGTATGTATGTATGTATGTTCAAAAGCAGCCTTCACGACTGGGCCATGAAAACCAGAGGTAAGAGATTATTTCTTTTCACCCAGACTTTTCGAGCCCCTTGCCGGGGAGGGCCTTTGGCAGTAAGCTGGGCCCCCTGTGTCTCTCCGCACCGCTGTACGTTCCTGATTGCACCCCCTCACTACAGGCTCAGTCACTGTGGCCTCTAGCCGCAAGGGACCCTGGGAAGCTTCTGCTGTGTTCTGTCTTTGGGAGGACAAGAGTGAGAAAGAGCTTGAAATGAAAATATTAGTAAAATCTCAGATGATATCAATTGATTTTTTATGCACAATGTGTAGGACCACCAGCAGGTTGTGGGCCTGTGCCATTAATACATACTTAGGCTATGCAGGATTTTGTCTTAATATGCTCAGTCTTTATTTATGGAAAGCATAATTCTGAATCCATTTGAGTAATGTACATTTAGCATAAGCAGAGTTGTAGGCTGGCATTATTAAAATGCATAGAGCCGACATCCTGGGCTTCTGCTGAAATATGCTTTTAATTGAAGCAGAATTATGGCGATATATTATCCACGTGAGCCTGCTTGTAGCTCGCGACTGGCTCCGCACGGTAGCTTTTGCTCCCCAAGAATGGTGCCGTCCCTGAGCCGCTGTAGCGGGCGTCCCGGTACCCCAGAGCTCCGACAAGACCCGTGTGATGTATGTTGCCTCGGCATACGCTGTCTGGGGGAAGATGCATCTTGTACCCAAGTAGCTTTGAAAATAACTTGTCAGTTGGAACTGTATTTACCCGTGATTGAAGGTCATTCATAAAGACTCACATTGTTTAATAGGAGCTCTACTTTGAGCTTTTGGAATAAAACATAGCAGAAATGAAGGGAACATTTATTGATGGCACGTTTTGTTTACTCTTACAATTGTATTAAATTATAATTCATAGTTCCCAAGTGGGGCTGGGGGAAGAATAGCTTCTGGGAGCCACTGTCCCCCTAGGTGGAGTTCAGTGTCTCACTAGGAGGCCAAAATGATGGCTTCAGTGAGGGTCTTAGTGGCACCGGCATTTTCTTTTCCCTTTCATTTCAGCCTACAAAAGGTCTTGAAGGCTGCTGGTGTGATTCCCTTCGGGATCTGTTCTGCTCTGTCCAAGGCAGGCAAGAAGTACTGTGTGCAGTGTGGTCAGGAAGGGCCGCGTCTGTGGCGGTGTGGGCAGGAAGGGCCGTGTCTGTGCGGTGTGGTCAGGAAGGGCCGCGTCTGTGCGGTGCTGCAGGAAGGGCCATGTCTGTGCGGTGCGGGCAGGAAGGACCATGCGGGCAGGAAGGACCGCGTCTGTGCGGTGCTGCAGGAAGGGCCATGTCTGTGCGGTGCGGGCAGGAAGGACCATGCGGGCAGGAAGGACCGCGTCTGTGCGGTGCTGCAGGAAGGGCCGTGTCTGTGCGGTGCGGCAGGAAGGGCCGCGTCTGTGCGGTGTGGGCAGGAAGGACCGCGTCTGTGCGGTGCTGCAGGAAGGGCCATGTCTGTGCGGTGCGGCAGGAAGGGCCATGTCTGTGCGGTGCGGCAGGAAGGGCCAAGCGTCTGTGCAGGACCGCGCACCCGACCTCTTGAGTTGTCTTCCCTGTGGTGTGTAGAGCCCAAGTCCCGGGACATGAACTGGGCAGCAGGGACGTAGCCAACACCCCCACCCCCGCCAGCTCTCTGAGCTGCACCTGGAGTATCCACTGCCGGCAGCCCCGTGCCTTGGGCCTGGCCATCCCCTTGAGCTTCTCTCATGTGCCGGTTTGGGGCCAGTTTTCGTAGCAAGCAGCATCTCTTCCCTTCTCATCCCTGACGGGCAGATCTCAAAGGCCAGGGAAGCCGTCTCATGAATAGCCATATCTAGAAGCCCTGTCCTGTGGCCACTGACTGAGCCGCAGCGCTGCCCACGACGATCTCCCTGTCCCGAGACCAAGCTTACAGCTGTCCCTGGACTCTTCCCGTGATGCTGCCTGCGCACAGCTTCTTTGTTCTGCACAGCGGCGAGACTACAGGTTGTCTAGCGGCCTGCGACCTTACCTCAGCAGAAGGCGCCTGTTCCAGAGCCCAGGCCTCCTGTCAGCCCGCAGGGCTTTCGGCACAGAGCCAGCATACTCGGGAAGTAAATCAGCCTTGCCAAATCCACTGCGGTAACCCTGCGCGGGCAGCCTTCAGCTGAGGATGGAATCTGACCTCCGTCTTGCTGCGTCCTGCCGGCAACTCGACAGGGCCCGTTGCTGGGCTCCCAGGGCCCTGTTGGAGCCCCCGCGCCTCTCCCCAGTGCTCCCATAGGGAAGACGCTGGCTGCCCGTCCCAGGCCTGCGCCACCGCTTCTGACATCCTGGGCTGAGCCTTGCAGAAGCATCTTCTGGCCCACGCAAAAACAAAACATCTTTATGGTCCTCTCCAGACCCTTTATGGTCCTCTCACGTCCCAAAAGAACGTGAGGGCTGACACCCCCAACAGGCACCACCCAGACAGCCGCAGTGGCGTGCACAGACCGTCTGGGCCTCTAGGCTTGGCTGCTCTGGCCCGCTGCTGCCCGTGTGCCTTTAATTGCACTTTTTACTCAGGTACACGGATGGCTGTGCAGTGCCCGCAGTAGCTGTTCAAAGGATTCAAGGCCAGCAGGAATGACCGGAGAGCTGCAGTGAGGTGTCTTGAGGCCATGTGGGTCAGACAGCATCTGTGGTCACTGAGCACAGTGGGGGGGCAGGGGCAGGGCCACTCCCCCACCCCTCGTAGTGCAGGAGACCACTGTACAGCAGGCTTGGTGCTGCGGAAGCTGAGGTCAGAAGGCCGGGCGCCCTGACCCCACACGTCTCATCAGAGAAAGTTACTTGCCGTGGACTTTCCAGAATGCGGCTGCCTCTGCTGGTGTTTGCATTGGATTTTTATTTTTTGGTTAATTTTCTCTTCCTGTTGAATTTTGGGTGACTTTCACATAAATTTGCACAGTTGTATGTTCTGAAATCTTTCATTTGTCTGATGTTCAGCCATGCAAGGCATTTTCCCTCTCTCTCTCTCTCTCTCTCTCTCTCTCTCTCTCTCTCTCTCTCTCTCTCTCTCTCTCCTCTTTCCCCACTGCTGCTGTGTGGCTCTTCTCTCTTACCATGCATCTTGAAATTATTTGTTGTTGTTGTTTACAAAATGTTGTCATTATAGTTTAGGTAACTAACTACTATCATTACTAACATACTTGCGGAGTGTGAGTGTTGTTAGTTCTGCTGTGCAGTTGCCGCGTGGCCCAGCCTGTCCACCACCTGCACTGCTGTCTGTGTTATTGGCCACCGCCTTGGCTCGGTGCTTCAGTGCGTCCGCTGCGGCCCCTCCTCTCAAGACGACTCAGTGCCCAGGACCCGCGCCCCTGTCCCAGCCGTCCCGCAACAGCTGTTGCCCGCCTGAGTCTGGGCCCGGGATCCGCTGTTGTGGCTGAGCGAGGGTTGTGTGTCCTCTCAGCCGCACCTTCCCCTTGGTCACGGCTGCGTGGTGTCCACGTGCATCCGACCCACAGCCGCTTTGCCCCTTTGTCTGGCGCTGGGCGTTGGGGTCTTCCCTGTCCTGCCCTGTCAGGCTGTGGGCAGCGCGGGTGAGTGCAGCTGGGTCTGTTTTCCCAGTTGCCACGCTTCTGTGTGGGGTAGACGCCAAGACGTGGGGCGCTGGGTCACGCGGGAGACAAACTGACTCCCAGCTCTTGAGAAGTTTCCACAGTGTTTTCCAAGGAACGTGAGGCCCCGCACGGGACCCTCTGAAGCGTGACTTTGGGACTGGGCGGTGCGAGGGTGGCGCTGGCCGTGCTGCCCCAGGGTCTGTCTGGGATGGTCTGCGCCACTGGCCGTGCTGCCGCCAGGGTCTGTCTGAGATGGTCTGCGCCACTGGCCGTGCTGCCGCCAGGGTCTGTCTGAGATGGTCTGTGCCACTGGCCGTGCTGCCCCCCAGGGTCTGTCTGAGATGGTCTGCGCCACTGGCCGTGCAGCCGCCAGGGTCTGTCTGAGATGGTCTGCACCACTGGCGTGCTGCCGCCAGGGTCTGTCTGAGATGGTCTGCGCCACTGGCCGTGCTGCCGCCAGGGTCTGTCTGAGATGGTCTGCGCCACTGGCCGTGCTGCCGCCAGGTCTGTCTGAGATGGTCTGCGCCACTGGCCGTGCTGCCGCCAGGGTCTGTCTGAGATGGTCTGCGCCACTGGCCACAGCGTCCCTGTGTGTGCTCGGCCCCAGGCTGAGATTCCGCGCCAGCCTCCACTCTCAGAGCCTTTCCGTGTGGGGTCCTCAGCTCATGCCAGTGCCACGGCCTCCACCCCTCACTGCGCGGGCCCGGACAGCGCCCTGGCCCCGCCCAGAAGCTCCCCTGCAGACCACACACCCCATCCATCGGCCGAGCAAAGCCAGGCACTCCCCATCTACCCTGCACAGGGACCCGGGGCCCTGTGGAGTCTGCGGGCTCCTCGTGTCCTCCTGGCCATATGTGCGTGTGTGTGGGGAGTGGACAGTCTTGCTTGCCAGGAGCAGACCGGGGCAGCCCCTGGCCGCTGAGAGACTCCTGGACAGAGTGCTCGGTGCAGATGTCTGGTTGCAGACGAGGAATGTCGGTGCTGCTGTACTCAGACAGGCGTCACCTGGAGTCGGGGCCTGCCCAGTGGCCTATGGCCTTATGCACTGAGTCAGTTGCAGCTGAGTTTGTGACACGCGCCTTTACCCCATCTGCTCCTCTTGTTGGCCTGGGAGGGACTTGAGGACACGGCCGCCTCCTTAGACCCTCGTACCAGGCTCATGGCGGAGACGGGGAGGCCAGCGCTCGGCTTCCCAGAGCCCTGCCTGCCCACAGCTTCTGCTCTTGCCTGGAGCTGGGAGCAGACCCGAGCGTGGGTGTATCTGTGTCCTGCGAACAGCGTCTCACAGCTCCAGAAACGTGGGGCTCTCTTGTCTCTGTACCGCCTTCAACAAAGCATCCTGCGTTAAATGCGACCCAGCCCAGGAGCCCCGAGTAAAATACGGCAGCGATGTTGAAAGCGAGCGGTCTGCCGCCCTGTCCTTTCTCACACACCTCTGGCGGCACTGGGCTGCCCAGGAAATGAACTCTAAGTCATGAAGAAAACCCAGCAGTTGTGCAGGGTGGGTGTGAGATCAGCAGCTCGGGACCGCGTCAGACAGCCCAGTTCAGGGTCACCCGGCCTCCGGCTGTGCCTGCAGCTCCCAGGAGCATGCGGTGGCCAGTCGTCCAGGTTGCCGCCCGAGCTGAGATTCTCCCCTGTCGTCATGAGCGTCGCCTGTTTCCGCTCCTCGTCACGCAGAGCAGAGACAGATAAAAATATTGTAGCATCTCACAAGCCGACACTGAAATTTCATTCTGAAATGGCAAATTAAATCTGTCTCTGGTGATTCCAAATTATGTAAAATGAAAAAGAAACTTTTATCACTGATAGGTCTTGTCATTTCTATTCAGTTGCATTTTTCAGAAACTGATGAATTAGAACTTTCTTCCAAAGAAACTCATCCGCCCCACTCATTGTTATTCCTGAAAGCCTGACTTCCCAGGTGTAAAGTTCTCAAGAATTTTTTTTTTGAACTTCTCATCATTTAGCTTTCCTAATAATGCTGCTACTTTAATAGCTTTTCCTGAACGGAGAACATGGCTTTCAAAAGCCAAGCCAACCAGTCACGCCAAGTGGATCAGAGCCGGGAGGCTGCATGCCCGTGAGCCGTCCTGCAATTTCTGGACTGCTGCCCCTGAGGTGCCTTCCGGTCCGTACGTGCCTGTGGGTTGGCAGTTGGAAGGGTTCCAGCCTGGCGTAGGGCACTCCCAGTCCCCACATTCCCAGAGAGCAGCCCATGGTCTGGTGTTCACTTTGGCGTTCCCCACATGCAGTAGAAACTGCGGCAGTCAGTCAAACAGCACTAGGCGAAGAGAGAACTGCGGCCTTCCCGTTCGCTCAGGTCCCAGCCCAGGGCCAGCCGGGCTGCTGCTCTGTTGTTTCTGGGAAGAGAGAAGAACTGGACCGCACAGGGGACGTGTTTGCATGCCTGGAGCTAAGTGAGCTGGTTTGCCGGACATGGCCAGCAATACAGAAGGCGCCGAAATTCTGGGATTGACTCTGGGCGAGGCTCTCGGGTGACAAACGGCTGTGGTGGTCCACAGTGATCCGGGCGTTTCTCAGCAGACGAGGAAAGGCCGCGGGGCCTCTGGCCGAGGCCCGAGAGGGCAGGATGGGGCTTTCCCCACGGTTGGCTCCTGGCCAGAGCCTGATGGCAGCGGGGCTGTGGGGCGGTGGCCTTTCGGCGCTCGCTCCGGGGACCTGCTCTCAGCGCTGTCTCTAGAAACTGCCAGCTCAGTCTCCACCCAGGAGCTGGCGCCCTCCGCTGCCTCCGGACAGGCTGTTCTCTCCGGACACGTGTGTTCTCCTGACTGCCCTCACGTTCCTCTAAGTGAATTCTCACACACACACAAAACACACCAGCTGATGTTACTCTGGTACTGGAAATTTATACTCCACCTTTAGTGTATTCTTTGACAACGGTCCCCTGGGGTAGGTGAGTCACAGATTATTCTTACTTTACCCAAAGGAAGTTGACTCTAGAAATGAGTGATCTGTCTGGGTTCACAGCACTGGTGACCAGTAAACCCGGGTCTGGGATCTGCTCCTTAGTGTTTTCGTATCAGCCGCACAAAGCTCTGAGCCTCTGAGCTAGGGTGCCCTTGTCTGTGATGAGACTTGTCACACTTGTGGGGAAGGGAGCCCCTGGGGCTAACCACTCAGCTTCCAGCAGCAGCGTCACCAAGAAAAGGAAGAAAGCAACAAACCTTCTTTAGAGGTACTCGGGCTGTCCAAATCACCTCCCCAAAGACCATCATAAAATTTAAGAAGGCTGTAAACTATACATTTAATTGTTGTTTAAGATACTGAATGTTGACTTTATCATCAGCATTTACTCTAGCATCAAAATTTTGTCTGTTTGATGCTCAGAGTTCACTTAGGCTTAGAGTGTAAGTGTATTTGCATACTTTTTATAGGTCTTAACATAGTTTCGATTTATCACTGTTGAGGCCTTGGGTTATTTTATTCAACATACAACAAAGAATGTTGCCGACCAAGTATATGCTTTAGCGCCCAGAGATTACGAATGCAAATGAAGATAATGTCCTACTGTTAAGTAGGCTAGGATCAGTCCCAGAAGAGAGATACCTGCTCCAAGCCTCAGGTGTGTGCAGCAGGTCGGAGCCGCTATGCTGGGTAGACACCGAGGTGCAAAGCTCCAATAGGGCCCAGCATTGCCGGTCAGCAGGAGACTGCCTGAGCCAGCCCTCAAGGTCTCAGCAGACACGGTGGCCTAGCATTGAGTTGTTCACCATGCAAAGGTACTTTCACTTACTGAGCAAAATTTAGTACGATTATTTTTTTTTTAGTGGAGACAGAAGGGAGTTGGGCCACACCTGGTGGCCCTTAGGGTTTAGTCCTGGCTCTGTGCTCAGGGATCGCTCTTGGTGAGGCTCAGGGATGTATGGGTGCCTGGGATAGAACGCAGGTCAGCCCCACGCAAGGCAAGCACCCAGCCTCTGTCCTGTCGTTTGGCTTCTCCGTACAAGTAAGAAGAAAATCTCAGCTTGGGACCAGTGAGGCCTCTGCAAAGGGCAGGAACTGCTGCACTGTGTCAGGAGCCTCGAGTTGGCCCTGTGTGGACCCAGGGGCTGTTACGGATCCACCCCAGCACTAGCCCCTGAGCACCGCTGGGGGCAACCCAAAGTTTTCCGTTTAAAAACAGAAGCAACCTACAATACTGTAGAATGTCGCGTGCTGGCCCTCCGTCTCTGATAGGCAAGGTGAGCCACATTGTCCTGTTCGAGTGTGCCGGAGACGCACTCTCTGCCCGAGTGTCGGTGCCTGAGTGTGCTGCCGGGGGCCTTTATTAATTCAGGTTCTTTTGTTGTTGTGTTTGCCACGCCTCGAGGTACTCCGGCTGTTGCTGGACTCCCAGTGCTGGGATCCGGGTCAGGTCCTCGCGGGCTGTCTCTGAGCTGCAGGAGGGCCTGTCCTGCTCTCTGCTACCTGGGCCGCCCCGGCCGCTTTCTCTGAATCGCCCTCTGAGGGGGACCCGTGAACACTGCGCTGTGCTCAGACTCTCATAGATTCACTTCTTTAAAATACTCTACGCCACATGAGTCAGAAGGAAAAGGACAGATAGAGAACGACTGCATTCATTTGTGGGATATAAAAAAAATAGTATGAGACTAATATCCAAGGCCAGGGAAATCGGGCCCGGAGGACATGTCAGTGGTTGAAATCTAACCTAACTGTGTGGGGGGCAGAGGGTAGGTAGATAGAGAAGGGATCAGTTTGGCAATAATAGGTGGAAATAGTAACCCTAGACTAGAACTGAGTGTTGAAAGTAGGTAAAGGGATATACATGATAACCCTTCAGTGCCTGTATTACAAACCACAGTCACAAAAGGAGAGGGTGTGAGGGGAGAGAGAGAGAGAGGGAGAGAGAGAGAGGGAGAGAGAGAGGAGTGAAGGAAAAGTACCTGCCATCCAAAAGAAAGTGACTTTCACCTAGCTCAGCATGGCTACATGTTTGTCCCTGTATTTTATTCTTCATCAAGGTCAGAGCTACACCCAAGGGAAACTGTAATATCCTGTAAAATCCTTGTTTGAAGATCCTTAAAGAGACCTTAAAGTTAGATAAGGAGTGTACCCTTACCGATGTACCTGAAGACGTGACTCTTCCACTGTGGAACAGTGTGATTTGCACAATTGCAATTTAACTTACTGATATTGATACTATTTTGTGATTAATATCTTCAACTATTAAAAATAAGATAAAAGTGCCTGCCATAGAGGCAGCTTGGGGTTGGGGACGTGAAACTAGGGACTTTGGTGTTGGAAGATGTACACTGGTGTTGTACACTGTGACCGAAACCCAGTCACGAACAGCTTATAGCCCATGGCATGGTGATTCAATAAAAAGAAATAATAAGATAAAATACCCTTTAAACAAGAATTACTTGTGTCTGGATCCACAAAAGTCATGAGGAAAATGGGAAAGATATTTCTTGACTTTCACTGAGAATTTGTTTCCTAAGAAAACTCGTGAATAAGAAATATCCGTGCCAAGACCAATGTACTGTATTTTAAGTAGATGCAATCACAATGTTTCTACGTAGGAACAATCACAACTGTTTCCTATGTCGTTATTAATTCACCATCTATTTTTGGTAATAATTTTACTTCATATTGAAATGAGTAGACTGGGACCCCCTACTTGTGGGTGATGGCGTCAGTGACCAGAGAACTTGGATTTGGGGGCAGGGGGTCAGCACAGATGAGCGTGCCCCCAGCTGTGGGGACATGAGTGCTCGCAGGGCGGGAGAGGTCCGTCTCTGTCTTACCTACCCTGCGCCCCCACACAGTTAGGTTAGATTTCCCTGTTGGCTGCCAGGGAGAGCCCGGAGGAGACAGCAGGGCGGGGCTGCGTCCATCCAGCTGCGTCCATCCAGGCGGGTCAGGGCCTGCCGAAGTGACCCACCTCTGACCGCCCTCTTCTTCCTTGGGAAACAGAAGTCCTGTCTCACTCGCCAGCCCATGGCCATTGTGTGCTGGCCTTGGGGTGCAGAGACAGGGCTGCTCCCTGCCTTCCTGGGCCCTAAGCGTGAGCCTGACACCAAGACCACCCTGCTGGGGACAGGCGCAAGACGCCAGAGCCAGACCGCTGGTCTCCCCCATGCAGGTGACTCCGGGCCCTGTCTTCCTCTTTACTCTGACCTGTGTGACTGAGGTTTCCACCCACGACACCTGACGCTAAAACAAACACCCAAGCTGGTACCTTCCGCCCGCTGCCAGGCGCTTTGGAGGTGGGGGCTAGAGGGCTTTCCCCGCAGTACTGATGGTGGCTAGTGCTGGGCTCTGAGCACCTAAAGTCCAGCCCCCGAGGCTGTCTGAGGGCACCGTCTGTGTCCTGTCGGCTTGAGGCGGCTGCACGGTGCATTTGGGTGTTGTGTCGCAGCTGGAGTCACAGAGTGCCGCGTGTCTCTGAGGGCGGCAGGAACTACCCGGAAGGTGCTTGTGGCTGTTCTGGGCGCGTTTTCTCCGGTCTCTGTCCTGCTGGCGGCAGGCCCAGGGTGTGCGCGCTCACACCCACTGTTGGTGCCACCATCATCTGCCTCTTCGAGGCGGGACAATCCCGGGACAGTGTCCAGTGGTGCTGGACACCACACCTAGCACTCCCGGGCGTGCGCGGGAAAGGTCCCACCGTTTCGGCCGGGCTCACAGGCAAGAGTGTGTGAACTGCGTGGTGGAGAGACGGGCCTGGAGCTCAGGAAGCGGGCGCTGCTGCCCGAGGGCTCCTGGTGCTCATTAAAAGGTCGGGGAAAGGTCAGGGAGATTAATTTGAAAGACAAACCAGAAGTTTGGTGAAAAGGAATGGAAACTTCAGGATCCTTTTGTAAGCGCGTGCTCAAGGCCCACAAGGTGCCCAGTGGCCGGAGGGGGATCTTAGGGGTTCCTGGTTAGGGGTTCAGGCACTTGCATTGGACACCGCTGAGCAGCTTCCGTCCCTGGCCCCTCGAGCTCTCCCGGGAGGGGCCCTGAGCACAGAGCAGGACTAAGTCTGAGCAAAGAGGAAATAGTTACAAGGGCCTCATAAATGGAGATTCCAGGTGGATGGACGGATGGACGGGATTTGTTCCACGCTGCACCAACCGCTGCTTTGTTCCTTGGGAACCAGCCTCCGCGCTCTCCAACGGCTCTCCAGCCTCCGCGGCTCTCCAGAGCTCCATGCTGCTGGGACAGGGACAGCACTGGGTGGGCAGTGTTGGCCCAGGGGGTGTCCCTCCTCGCAGGCCCCCCCCCGCTGTTGGGAATCCTCACATCACAATGTGCCATTGTTCAAAGCCTCAGGCCAGAGGCGAGGCCAGCAGGAGCCTCAGACAGCAGCGTAGGGCACCAGACTGTGGACTCAGCATTACAGGGACCCGAATCCTATTTCTAGTCGGAGAAAGAAGAAAAGTGACGAGTCTCCGTGATACTTATTTTTTTACATTTCTTAGTCTCTGTTGCTGAATGCTGAAATCGTCAGATAATAACAGAATCTTTCCCTATAAATTCTCTGCAGCTCTGGTCACGGATATTATACAGCATACAGGTATATTTATCTACCCAAGATCGCCAAATTCAGAATTATTTCTTTTAGAAAATGTCTTGTTTTCCTTGACTTCTCCGTGACGTCCTACTGAAGCTTACAGCCGCGTGGGGTGAGGGTGGGTGGAATCGGGCCGGGCCAGAGTTCAGCTACAGAAATGAAACACTGCTTGTACACGTGCAATTAGCTCCTTCTGTGAACCCGACATCTATCGCCCAAGTGTGTCCTTAGTAACTTACTGTGTTTCCACCAACTTAAGGGGGCTGGTTTTGGTTAAATTGAGTAATTGCCAAGGGAGTCTCAGAAATTACGGCAAAATTGTGGTCATTAAAGTAAATTTTGTCTTAATTTTATCTTTTTTCCTTTTTAAATTCCTGGATTTGATTCCCTTTGACACTCTCTGATTATTTTCTATTTCTGCATGCTATTAAACTTTCGAGGTGCTGTGGGTGCCAACAGAAATCTCCGTCAAAAGTGCAGGCACTGACAGGCTTCCTGGCTGACTTGGCCGGGCTGTGGGTCTGTGCGGCGAGTGGGGCTGGGGCGAGTGCCGAGGGCCGAGCCCCCACTCTGAGCTCATTCGGAAACGTTCCTGGGCACTTTCAGCAGCGCCCGGGGAAGCAGAGGACAGGCCCAGCCCCGGTGCGGCCGTGAGGTCTGGGACGCCGAGCGGTGGACCACAATCTGCTCTTGTGCTCCCAGAAGATGGCAGCCAGGCTCGGGAAGGGGAGGTGCCGCCTTCCTCCTGCCGCGCAGGACGCAGGTGTGGCGACGAGGCGGGGACGCGGGGCAGAGGGGAGTCAGACAAGATGGATGGAGCCAGGAGTTGGCGGGGAAGGGCTGGTGGCCGTCGTCCCAGGCACCGTGTGTGCCTCGGCCATCCTCAGGGCGTGTGGCCCTGCCCTGTCCCCGCACCTGCCCCCTGCTGGCATGACTGGGCGAAGGCTCGGAAAACGACTCCGTGTTGGAGCGTGGGGCCATGGGAGGGCACGTGGTACAGCTGGGCCCGCCTCGGGCTGGCAGCCACGCCACAGGCCTCTCGCACCAGCTCGCTTCTCACCAGATACTCGGCGGGGCCCAGCAGGAGGGACCTCTGCGGTGGGCATGGAAGCCCCGAGGCTCGGGAGGGCCCGTGCCGGCATGACGGCCAGCCTGTGAGTGGCAGAGTATAGTGCAGGGGCATGGGGTTGGGGCGGCTAGGGCTTACGCAGAATCCAGCCCGAGGTGCAGGGAGGTGCCCCGAGGGACACGGAGCTGGGGCCCTGCCCTCCTGGGGCTCGAGGTTCCTGCACCAAGCAGAGAGAGCGCGTGCGCTCATGCCCTGGGCTCCTGCAGGGCCTCACACCAGTCAGGGTCTCTCCCTGGAGGCAAGAGTGGACGGACCAGGCTGACCCCCAGCTGGCGCAGGTGCCTGCCTCTGTCCTCTCCGGGAATCACGCTGGAGATCACAACATGCCCCTGGACCATCCAGCTGGAAAGCCCAGCGCCCTGCCATCGGGTCAGTGAGCAGAAACACACCCAGCACCAAAGGACGCGAAAAGAATTCTGACTCTGTGCTCAGGGATTTAAGGAGAAAGCGTGGGGGATACAAGGGAAGGCCATGAACCCCTAGCACAGGGACAGGCAGCCTGTGAGATGGGCTGGGAGCACCGGGGAGGCAGCCCCCGCCCGCTGCACACTAGCGACCACCCGGTGGAGGTTCAGCCCCGCTGGAAGGAGAGCAGGGACGGGACGATGCCTGAGGAAGCGGTGGGTGGCGTCTTCCTTTGATGAAAACTGCAGAGAGCTGCAGAGGAAAATGACGGATATTTCTTTGCGCTTCACTCAGAGGAAACACCTGAGAGCGTGCAGGATAATGGCTCAGTGCACGCACTTCAGTGATTAGGGCCTGTATCACCGCTGAGCGCTTCCGACTGGTTTTGACTGCTTCCGACTGGTTTTGACTGCAGCTTCTCCGGCATCAGGGCGCCTGCCTCGGGGCTGGGACTGCACCCTGAGGACACAGGACAGAGGCCTGAGCAAAGCGCGCCAGGGCCTCCCTGCCAGTCAGGCTCGCGTGTTCCCGGCCGACCCCGCTCAGCCCCAGCCGTTGGCTGAAGCCTTTCTGAATCTCTCCGCCTGCCCATGCAAAATGTCTAGAATAACCCACAAGTTTTTGACAGAGCCCTCCGTGAGTTGAGTCTGCAGAGCCGCTTTAAGGCTGTAGTAATCAGGGTGGGTGGTTGGGTGAGGGGCAGACACCCAGGCCGCAGGCACTTAGGCTTTTCGCTCTCTTTCCAACAAACCCTCAGGCTGTTTGGGTACCCGAATAGGGAACGCCCAAGAGAATCATCCTGAAGTTCAGGGCCTCTGGGACAGACGTTTGACATCGGGGTCTCAAGATCTCTTAGCGAGGCTACACACAGCAGCAGAGACCTTAAAGGAAATCGGATGTCGTCAAAATCTGCGTCACTCCTGCTTCCAAAACCGCTGAGTAAGATCCTGGTCCCAGACCAGGAGAAGGCGGCTATTCTCGCTTCCGAGTCCAGAATAGCAGAGACGGCAGCGTGCAGCTCTGCTGTGAGGGAGCAGTTCCCGAGAAATACGCTCAGGCGGGCGACGGAAGTAAGAAAGTGGCCGTGCTTCTCCGACACGATTCAGAGAAATGCCACTTGGACCGCAGGCCCTTCTCTGGGCCTCAGTCCACTGCCAGACAGACAGCCCAGGGATGGCAGTGTGCGCGGAGCTGTGGTGTGGAGTGTGCTGGAACCGCCGTGCAGGTCTCGGGGCAGAGGACGCTGGTGCGGCCAGTTTGGGGAGGCACGTTAGCACTGTCTTCTGAATCTCGGCTCGCACTGCCTCGCCAATCCAGGCGGCAGTTCCACTGCTGACTTCCCGCGAGGAATAAGAGCGTATATCTGTGCAGATTCGTGCGTGAATGTTGAGAGCAGTTCTCTTCCCTGTAGCCGACAGCTCAAAATAACTCGGTGCCCAAGAGCAGATGATCAGGGAGGCAAATGGCCCATAAAATGGAATATTACTCAGCAATAAAAATGAGTGACTCCCTGACATGTGCGGCAGCATCCTGGGTCACGAGTGCTGAACGGAGGCAGGCGGACACGAAAGGGTTGTCGAGGCTGCCCAGCACAGAGGCCCGGAAGCGCCCGAAGGCACTGATGGTCCCCGGCTGAGGGGCAGGGGCCGGCTGTGAAGTCCTTCCCGGCTGTGGCCACCAAGCACCTGAGAGACACACAGCTCCCGCCGGGCTTTGTGGGGAAGCGTAGACTCAGCCGCCCAGGGGGCTCCTGACTGATGGGCACTGATCGATTGACCGGTGACTTGCTCCTGGAGCCGGAGCAGGCAGGGGCCCGTCTAGCCGAGAGGGAGCCGCGTCAGGGGGCTTTGTCTTGTCTGGGTCTTGTTTCCGTTAGCTCTCGGGGCCTCCCTCCTCAGACCGTCAGCGGGGTTTCGAGACGTCAAGGCCATCGGTCCTGCAGCTTCTTCTCAAATGGCTCATAACACGAAGATGGTGTGCCAGCGGCGGCAGCTCCGAGCAGTGTTGCAAGACCGTTCCCATAAGGCCTGGATGCAGAGCCTCAGGGTGCGCTTGAGCTCTCCTCGCCAACGCGGGTGAATTGATTTCGGATTACGAAGTTGCAAAACAGAAGAAACAGAAGCCGATTTGGGCCTAGGCACTCCTTGCTTAACTGCAGGCAGATCCGCTGCGAGAAGAATCCGCCGCCTCCAGCAGAGGGGCTCAAATTGGCATTCCCAGGGAAATAATTGCAGGAGACTCAGCTCCTGTGAAGGCCGGGCTGTAGTGCTCTTGGGTGTTCTTGCAGTGTAGACTCCACACCCAGCACGCACACGGCACTGGACTAGTGTTGGCCACTGGGAAGCCTTTTGTAAGGGGCCAGTGGTGGGAGGCACGAGGCCAAGAGGTCAGGAAGGGACCCGGAGGGACTCAGGAGAGCCCGCTGTGAGCGCCTGTGCCCGACTCGGGAAGGAGATGGGGAAGGGACCCGCAGGGACTCAGGAGAGCCCGCTGTGAGCGCCTGTGCCCGACTCGGGAAGGAGATGGGGAAGGGACCCGGAAGGACTCCAGGAGAGCCCGCCGGCACCGCCCCCCGGGAAGGAGATGGGGAAGGGACCGGAGGGACTCAGGCAGAGCCCGCTGTGAGCGCCTGTGCCCGACTCGGGAAGGAGATGGGTCTGGGTCTAGGGTCTGACCGGTCGCCCCGAGACCTCTGCTCTGGGTCCTTCGCAGATGAGTGTCCCTGAAGGTCACTGTTCAAGGAGGGAATATCTGGAAGGTTCCAAACAGCAGCCTCCTGCCTGGTGGCCAGGTCCCCCGCTGGCCCTCCAGGACACAGCCGTGACTGGGTGCCCCCCCACTGACCCCCCCCAGGACACAGCCGTGACTCGGGCAGGCCCCCACTGACCCTCCGTGACAGCGCCATGACCCCAGTCCCTGACTCCTCCGCAGTCCGCATGGCTCCGGGTCCTTCTCTCCTGTGCCCTCCGGGGCTTTTTCTCTCCCAAAACCGCGGTGGCTTCTCGCATTAGGAGGACCCGGGACTGGGAGGCGTCCAGCAGGAAGGTGACAGGCCGCGCTCTGCCTCCTGCTTCTGGGGATCCGCAGGGACCCATAGACTGTCAGGTCACAGGCGCCCACGGGCAGTGGGAGTGTGCTTGCCACTTGCTTTCACTGTGAGAGGTACCTCAAAATAAGATTTCAAGAGGATTGTTAAGGAATCGTGGTATAAGGACATTCGTCTGTAATTGAGCCTGCATGCCGTGGCAGAGTTTAGTATTCAAGGACTGTGAGCCGGATTCTGTGGTGGTGACTGGTTTGGCACCGTGGTATTTAGGAAAAATATTCAGCTCGTTCTGTGCTGTGCGGCAGCTCGGCCTTTCTGTCTTCTGAGGCAGGTCGAGCCTCCAGACCCCGTACAAGGGCCCCTATTTGGAGACAAGAAAATTTGGGCTCCATTAGGCTTCTTGAGTAAATGGTGCCTAGGGCGTCTCAGAAAGCCCCTTGGTGGTTCAGTGAGGAGCTTCTAGAGATGAGCATGTCCAGGCCCTGCACCCGGCAAATCTCCCCATGCCTCCCTGGGAGGGGCAGAGACAGGACATCTCAGCTGACTGCGGGGGAGTGTCCAGAGGTGCAGGACAATGTCCAGCATTTTCAGATCAGAGAGAAGAAGGGGGTGGATAGAGGCTGATTTCCAAATGAATGGAACAGGCAATCTGATTTGGATTCTTGCAATGCCGAGCAGATAAAATAAGAATTATTGTACTTTATTTACTAAGCAATGAATTGGGTTGTCCACCTTTATTACGGACAGGAAGGAAAGACTGCGCAGAGCTGAGCACTCGTGGTGCCGCAGACTGGCACCAGCGTCTCTGGCGGCTTAAGTAACAGAGAGTTTAAGTGTTTTTCCATTACCTTTGTGTAAATGAAAGATGCATAAAATATTTTAACAAGGCAAAGTAATCCAAGGAGATTGTTATTTTGTGTTACAAATTAGGTTATTTCTGTCATGGAATTAAAGGAAAAAAAAATCAACGTTAGGACATTTGAGCTTAATATCATTTACCAGAGGCACACGCTGGTTTAATGAGCTGGCGGGTCACCTGGATCCAGCTGTTGTGACCGGCACAGAGCAGCCGAGCACAGAGCAGCAGGAGGCCGCCATTATTACAGCTCTCGGAGCTCCGGAATCGATTTCTGCTAGAATGAATTAATTTAGATGATCAATTTATAACCGGCTACGCGAGTCCCATCAATGGTGCAATTCAGTGAATGATCAGGTTCAGCCCTGGAGAGCGCTTCTCTCTGGGGGTCTCACCTGGGGGTCCCCACACTGCTGGGCCCCTCGGAAGGGGGGTCCTTCCCTGCCTGGCCAGCCCCGCGGCCTCTTAAACGGGAAGCCTAAGGGCGCCGCCAGTGTATGCATGGAGGTGGGCACGCTCCCCGAGGGACCCTGGTGCACCTGTCAGGGCCGAGTGGCCCAGACTCGTCTCTCGGCCTCCCCTCAGTCTGGCCTGTTGGTGCCCGGGGCTGCTCTCCCTTCGCCTCCGGTTCCAGAGTGTTCCCGGGAGCTGGATTCAGGGCACGCTGCCCGCCGCTCGCACCCCTGCTCCTCCTTTCCGAGGAGGCAGCGCCTCCTGGCCCCTCATTCCCTCACGCAGGTCACCCCACTGGGGACCCGTGTCCCACATCTGCTGCTCTGGGGGCATCTCAGAGCGACGGCCTGAGACGGGGCAGCTGTGCCCACCCAGGTCGTGCCCACCTGCAGAACAGCTGGCGCCTGTCCAGCCCGAGCACCACCTCCTCATCTGACACCGTGGGCACTGGGCCCCACTTCCGGATGGGGCTCCCTGTCTACTAGGGACAGTGCACGCTGTTCCCTGCCCGCTGGCCTGTCCACTGAGATGCCCACAGCTCTAGGGGCAGGTGGTACTGCCTTATCTCAGGCGACTGCTCAGCCACTAACCCCCCCAGTGCCGCCGCCCCCTGCACCTTGGCCATCCCTCACCCTCACTAGGACAGGGCCGCCCCCTCCCCTTCACTGGGACAGGGCCGTCCCCTCTCTCTCACTGGGACAGGGCCTTCCTCCCCCCTCACTGGGACAGGACCCCTCCCCCCAGACTCCACCCTCACTGGGACAGGACCGCCCCCCTCTCTCTCACTGGGACAGGGCCTTCCCTCCCCCCCACCCTCACTGGGACAGGACCATCCCCCTCTCTCCCTCACTGGGACAGGGGCCGCCCCATCCGGCACCTCAGCTGTGAGGACCCAAATCTTTCCCAGCAGATGTTCCGTGCTCCGTCTCTCCTAGTCTCCAAATACAGCCCCAAGGGCTTGGCCCCACTGCTGGTCACGTGGCAGGAAGTGGCTCTACTGCCTGGGCTCGCCCCAGCGCCCCAGCTAGGATGGCAGGTGACCCAGTCCCCAGGGGTCCTCCGTGGCCCTCCCTGATATTGATAGGCACGCCGATATTGACAGTCTGTGCTGGGAAGGAAAATAGGAGTTTGATATGACATATTGTGTGTCTCAGCAAGACTCATAAATAATTTTGACAAGTTTTTGTATGCATGGGGAAGTCCTTGATTCAGCCTCCCATAAAAATAAACTTCTATTATGGAATGTATTTGTCAAGTGGCTGCTTGATGGATGGAGCCGCGTTTACCCCTTGGCAGTTGGATGAGGATGAGGCGCAGCTTACCGCGAGGGTTTACCGGCAGGACAGAAATAATTATCCGGTAGGAAGTGCATAATTCCTGGACCTGAATTTTCATTTTTTATTATATTTTGTTTCTGTTGCATTTCTGGTCTCTGAAACAAAAGCACTTGCCCTTTTCTTCCTTTCCTGGTGCCTTTATCTCCCGGAGGCCTCCGGGGAAGCAGGGGCTACACTGGGCCTGCCCCGTCGGCTTGGCCGGCCGCGGGAGTGCAGGCAGCAGCCGCTCTGCTCCGTCTTGAAGAGACGTAACAGGAAACACCCAGCAACTGTCCGGAGAATTTCTTTGGGTGAGATTAGACGCTGGGGCACGGAGGCCCCTTTTGTGTGGGGTCTACCACAGTTCCACCGACTGACGCAGAGTTCTCCAGGGGCGCCGCCTTCTCCATTCCCAAACACAGAACTGGGGCTGAAACTTCGTCCCCTTCAGCTGAAACTTCAGACTCGGCCTTGGCTCCCTGACGAAGCACTGCACCCCACTTTCCGTCCTGCCCCGCCGAGGTGCGGCTGCTGCAGTCCCCGGGCACCCCGTCCTCTGAGCGGGGCTGTCCCAGGGCCGGCTGCACCTTGGGCACGGAAGTGGCTTGTGGCGCCCGGCACAGTGCTGGCTTTGCACATGTCCTCCCTCAAAAGGGCGGTTGCAGCCGTAGGCCGGGGGCTTGGCTCAGCCTTCGCAGAGTTCGGGCGTGGAGCTGTGCGCGACCTCCCGGCGGCTCCTGACCTTCGCTGCGCCTCTCCTTGACCACCACACAGATGCCCGCACAGCTCACGCCTGCACTCGGCTTCCAGAGCTCAGCGCCACAGGTCTGCTCTTTCCCCACTCCTGAACTTTAAACTCTTCCGTCTACCGAGCCAGAGAGACGCCACAGGGTCTTCAGTGCTTGTCGGGCACACAGCCGAGCCTGGTCTGGGTCCCAGCACTGCGTAGGGCCCCCCCTATGCCCCAGCGGCCCTCACCTGGGGCACAGAGACAGGAGTTAGCGCTGAGCACAGCCAGTGCTGTGCTGTGCTGAGATTCAGATCTTCAGTTTATGTTCCTGTTGTTCGACTCTCTTCTTTCCATGAAAACCTTTTTTCTCCCTGTTCTTGGTTTATAATTGCATTATGGTCAGAGAGTGGTTCTGCAGGAGTACCCGAGCTGGCGTTGGTACTGCGAGTGATTCTGCAGCGTGCTGGCACTGGCATTGGTACCGTGCTTCATAAACTTTCCATCCACTCTTGCCAAGGAACGCTCCCAGTCCCAGTTGGGAACGTGGGTTCTGCTGGGGCCGGGCGGATCTGTGTGTGGTCACATCACCGTGTCCCGCTGACTGTCCTGAGTTGCCCAGGGAAGCTATGCCCCTGGGGATTTGCTCTTCGCTTTCTTAGTCTTAAAGTTGTGCTGTCATGGACCTGCCACACGCTAAGTTCCCTCATCACACAGCTGAGCTGGACTTTGTCTCAGGGATGGGTTTTCCGCCCTGTGTCACTTCTCTGCCAGGACCTCGGCTGGATTGGGGGGTCCTGTGATGGCCTGAACCCCATGTGCTTTAGCTGGGACACGGAAGCCTGGTGCTTCCCGCTGGCCTGAGTGTGCCGCCGCCCACTCTGGTTTCCTCGACAGTTTCTCCTGCTTGCTGGTATTTCTCCCAGAGTTCCATGCTCCCTCTGGGACTGAGAGCATCATGTCCTGTTGATCGGGCTCTTTCCATGTTCACTGGGTCGCTGCTTCTCCCACAGCAGGCCCCGCTCAGGGCTTACCCTTGGCTCTGTGCTCAGCATCAGCCATGGCGGGCTCAGAGCGGCATACGGGTGTCAGGGATCAAACCCAGGTCAGCCGCATCCGAGAACAGCGGACCCCCCCTATTCTCCCTCCAGCCCCTCTTCTGACGGTGAAGGGCGCCCGAGCTAACAGAGCTGGACAGGGCGGACTGTCGGGCAGCGCTGCCTGGGCCCTGCCTGTCGCGGTCGCCGGCTGGCCTCGCCTGCGCGCAGTGAAGCACCATCAGACTACCCCACCAGGAGTCGGTCCCACCCAACACCTTTGAGTGCCCCAGCGCCGCAGCCCCGCTGGCTGTATCTGAGACGCTTGGGGTGCCTCACGCCGCAGGCTGTTGGCTGGGAGCCTCATAAGAGATGCCAGGGGAGTGCCCTGCTCGGGCAGCTGAGCCCGCAAACTGGCACTGTCCTGGCGCTCCGTAATGTTTGTTTCTGAAGACGCCGACGCTGACCGCAGGCCAGGACCACCCTCAAGGACACCCACTGAGGCCGCTTAGGACCAGGCAGGCCTAGACCAGTGGGGGAAAATGCCGGCTTGCGGGATACTGAGAGAGGCAGACAGGGCAGCCCAGGGGTTAGTGCTGGTCCCTGGGTGCTCGGGGGTGGGGGCTTTCCGAGCCGGGAAGGACACCCCTTCCTTGGCTCTCAGGTAGCCCTGACGGCAGAGCGTCAGGGCAGGGTGCACAGGATGGGCAGAGCAGCAGGAGCCTGGGCACGGCAGGGAAGGCGGGGGCAGCAGGCGGGGCAGCAGCTGCCTGTCCAGCTTCCCCCCAGACACAGCCCCTGGGCCCCCAGACGCCCCCCCACACGGCAACTCTGAGCGTGTCGTCATCGCTGGAGCTGTTGCCGCCAACCCAGGGTCAGTCGTGGCAGGGCCTGCAGGGAGGCCCCGTAAAGCTTCTGGGTCATGCTTCTGCTCCTGCAGAGGCCAGGGCACGTGGGAGCGGGACTGATGGCCACGGTCACCTGCGCCCTGTCTTCAGAGGAGTCGAGTGGGCGCCGAGGGCCAGCACAGTGGCAGAGGCAGGGAGGCACCGCACCAGGCCAGCAGGGCCCCTCAGTGCCCGGGGCCCCGTGGCCCTGGCATCCACGCAGCCCCCTGCATTAGGGCTGTGTCCCCGTGTCACCGCAACGGCCAGCTGCAGGGGGTGGCGCTACGGGCCACACGGTCGTGCTCGGGGTGCAGGAAGCCGACAGGCCCTCCATGTCCCCACTGTCCAGGGGCACTTAGCCCTGGGCTTTCCCGGAGGGAAGAGTCTTGGGGGCCCTGAGATCACCTGAGCACCTACCATGTGCTCTTAGGGACCCCTGCCGGCCCTCGAAGGCGGGCTCGGATGCTTGTATTTCTCGCCACTGTAGACACCGAGTAGGAATCACTGCCCGCTGCTTCCAAGCCACATGGATTCGAATGACGAGAAACACAGATGGGGAGAAGGTACTTAAGTATGTTCCAAACTCAGAGCATGCTTGTATCAGTGTTTAATGAAGTTTTGTTGCAGTAAAGGGTAACTGATTTAGTATTCTTGGACTACCAGATCGAGCCTTTGCAGATGCTGCTACTAAGCAGCTGAATGTGTCCAAACGTGCCTCAGAATTCCACCTTGAGAAGGCCTACAAAAGGAAATTATAAGTGTGCTGTGTTTGTTTGAAATATTTTCTGTAAATCAGGCCAGTGACAAACTGACTTTTTCTGTTGAGTTGTTTGGGAGACTTCACTAATCCAGTAAAATCTGTGTAAATGTTCATCATGAATAGGGGATTTTATATTTGGGATTTAAAGATTTAATGTGACGTAGTAAAACTCTTTCTTAAGCTTAAAAGCCAAATTTCCACCTGATTCTTGGCAGTCTGAGTGAGCGAGGGGTGGCTGGTGCGAGGGTGAGCCGGTCGCCCTGGCTGATGGCCGCCCAGGGCTCTGCTCAGCCCTGCCCCGTGTCACAGAGAGTAGCCCCGCGGGTGTGACAGCCCACCTCGGTGCTGTCTCTGAGTGTCCGTGGCACCCCGCGTGGGGCAGGGGCTGTCAGCCCTGGCGGGCATCACAGCCGTGGGCACGTGCAGGCTCGCAGACCCACACTGAGGGGCTGAGCTGTGACCGCCCAGACCTTGGCTCCGCGCGACTCTGTACTGTGGGGCCCAGCAGGTCAGTGGGGCAGTGCTGCCAGAGCACCGTGGGCAGGGCCTGGGTGGAGCTGATTCCTGCAGGAGGGAGTGGGGCAGGAAGTGCCGGGCCTGTTGTGTTGAGCTGCCGCCGTTGTCGGCAGCCGGCCTGGGTTCCTGGTAGGACGGAGGACCTGGGCCTTGGGTCCCCGGAGTCGGGCGCACCAGCTTCAGCTCCTGGCGCTGTGGTGGTTTTCTCTGAGGAAGGCCCTGGCGAAGGACAGGAGGGGCAGGTGTTGCCGTGCCCGGCCGCTTGCTCCCCGGGTGACTGCCCTGGCTCTGCGGCGAGGAGCAGCCCGCGCTGGGACTTGGGAACGCCTGTCCTTCGTGTTTGCTCTGTACTTAGCCTATAATTGAATACACAGTCATTTTGCTCACTGCAGATTGCCTACGTGGGAGTCGGGATGCATATTTAATGCCTGATTTAAAAAAAAAAAATAGATGCAGTGACATGTGGGCAATTTTAGGAAAGTGCTTCTGTAGATTCAAATAAAGCTTTGGAGAAACTCGTTTTTCTCCTCCCTCACCAAGACGTGTTGTTTCTCAGCAGGGATTGTTGCAGATCCCTGTTTATTAAGAGATGAGTAGTTGGGCTTCTCCTTTGCTCCTCTAATGACAAATTCAAGTGGCAGTGGAGGGAAGAATCCCGGTTTCTCTGGAGCGCACCCTTCCCTCCGCCCTTCGGAAAGGCTTTGTCGCCCAGAGGAAGCCGTGGCCGGGCGCCTGGTGGAGAGGAAGCCGCAGAGGCTGTCTGGGTAGAGGGAGAGGGCCGCAGTCCACGCGTGTCCCCCATCAGAGTGTCCCGGGCGGGGCAGCCTGAGAGCCCCTCCCTGCACGAGCCGGCCCCCTGTGCGGGCTCACATAAAACTTTCCTCGAGGGCATGCACTTCCTGAGCAGAAATCGAGCCGTGTCTGCCTGCCTGCCTGCCTTTTCTGTCTGTGTTTCTTGCTGCGCCCGGTAATTACAGGTAAATGCTGGGCGGGCTGCGGACCCATCTGGGCCCTGTTTCTGGTTAGCACGAGTCGTCGAGGAAATTTGTTCAGTATTCCACATTTCTGCTGCCAAGAAGACTTCAGACTGGAGGGCAAATCCTGCAGAAGCTTTGATATTTTCTGAGGGGAAGCCTTGAACTGCGTGTAACTGCTACCAGATGAAGAGTGGGGCTTGCTGGGGCCAGCGGCGGGGGTGCGGCTGGGTGCAGGGACACAGGTCGGTCAGGGCCCCGGGGTGCTCACCCGGTGTCTCCTGACCGGTGGCTCAGGTTTTACCTCTTCCAAAGAAAACAGACCATGGGCTTCAGGAGGACGAGGACAAGAAAAAATGCACTTCCTGTTTCAGGGCCGGCCACCACTTCCGCTGGCCGTGGGTGGGCGTGCGGACAGACAGGACCGTGCGTTCCGCCCCGCTGCCATGGCCTCCCTGGTTTCTCCCACTGCAGGGCTCACAGCTTAATCCCTTCTCCAACCTCGCTGCCACCTTCCTGAAGGTCAAGCCATTCTCTTTCTTTTTAGTCCTTTTATCTCCCTCCAAGTAATTCTGAGTTTGCTTTTAATAAAGAGGCGCGCAACTGCACATTCTTAGCCAAATCGGGGCTTTTCATGCCAGATAAATGATTCCTCTAATCTCCCACTTATCCTCTTAAGTGGTCAGATTCTTCCCTTTCTGACCAGTTTCAAGCCGTCCACCGCAGGAAGCGGTGATAAATGAGGCTGGTGTGTGGAGGATGAGGGCGTGGGGTCGTGTGCCTCCCATTCGTCAGACCCGCTGACGTTTCAAGCACTTTCACTCGTGTCTTTAATCCAAGCCCAACGCAAAAGTTGAAAATAATTCATCAGTATCGCTATTTGTTTCTCCTCCAACACCAAGAGCGGCCTGGCGCACGCAGCCGCGTGAGTGAGTGAGCCGGGGCGGCCGAGAGACACGGGCCTGTGGAGAGCAGCTCCGCTTCCTCTTCCCCCTCCCGGCCCCCTGGGCCGAACAGCAGCGCCGGCCCTCAGCTGTGTCCGCTTTCCGACACCTGTGAGAGGGACACAGTTGCACGAATCTGCTCATGTGACCTGAAGAGGTGCGAAAGAACAGCCCTTCAGAGCAGAAACGCGCGGCCACAAATACTTCAGCTGCAAAGATCAATAACAAAGTGGAGGTGACCGATATTAGTAATTTAATGACGCCTGTGTCGCGTGTCAGATCACCTGCTGCAGGAAGGGGCCGCCGCCCCTTCCTCTGGGGCGGCACACAGTCGTATGCCACGAGAAAACAGGGGCGACCTGTGGCGGGCAATAAAAACATGAAATATTCCACGATCTCCAATCTGTTTCTGAATAAATGAGTTGTGTGCCAGTAGAGGGGAGGGAAAACAGCTTAGAGTTGTTGAAAGAATTATGTGACGATAATGGAGAGTTTATAGATATTTTCTTTATTGATCATTCACAGAACTTGGTGCTTTGCTGTGAGATTGACAGCCGAAGTTACTTGCCTCCCTCGTGACTGACAGCGGGGACGGGAGGCTTTTACCGTGATGGAACAGCACAGAATGTGCCCTAACTTAATGCCACGGTTCTCAGCAAAAGCACCCTGGCAAAAAAAACACCCGATTTATCACTTCCATTACCGAATTTCACATTGAGTTTGAGGAGACGTGTTTCTGTAATGTGACAGGCTTTACAGATCTGAACTTCTCTAGACTTTGCAGCCATATCAGGGTAATCGAAGAGAGAGAGAGAGAGAGAGAGAGAGAGAGAGAGAGAGAGAAAGAGAGAGAGAACAATTGTTACAGTTTTATCACTTTTTAATGGCGTGTACATCTTGTATGATAAAACAGCCCATAACCTGGTAGTCTGGCCTATGTGCTTTTCCAGGACCACATTTATCCCCTCGTGCTGAAGGAAAATGGTGTTAACCGCCTACACTTACAGTGGCAGAGACCCCTCTCGGCCAGTGGGCTTTCCGTGATGCCGTGGAGCAGAGCCAGAGTGTGCCGAGGACGCCCTTGGGAGCGGCTGTGTGTGCGCGGCCCCGCTGGTGGGCGTAGCCTTCACGCGGTTCCCAGAGCTCTGCTCACGACTGAAAAACTGCCCCGCGCTCCAGGTTCCCCGTCCCTGGGATCCAACTTTCTTTGCCTTGCCTGGGTCAGCGCCTGCCTCTTAGATCTGTGTGGACACACCGGCCGCACGCTGCGGCTCGTGCTTTGGGCCCCCCCGTTCCTGTCTCCTGGCACCCGCTGCCCTGGGGGACATGAGCTCCTGTCCAGGTCACGAGCGAGAGGAGTATCTGCTGTAGGATCAGGCCCCGCAGAACCAGGGGCGTCGACACACGTGTATGATCTCGGGGGCCGAGACGGTGCCGCAGTTAAGGCCTTGCAGGTCTGACCTAGGTTTGACCCCCAGCACAGAATATGGGGTGCCCGAGCCTTGCCAGGCGTGATTGATCCCCGATCATAGAGCCAGGAGTAAGCCCTGAGCTCTGCCAGGAATGGCCCCAAAACCGCAAAGGAAAAAAGGGGGATCGCTTTCCCATGGGAGGTGAGTGGCCAGAGGAACTCTTCACTCGTCGCCTCCGGTAAAGGCATCTAGAAGCCGACGTCCCAGTGGACGGCTCCACCAAGGCCTGCAGGGTTGCAGCCGCAGCTTTAGCCCTACAGCTGCTCGAGGTCCCGCTATCTTTAAGATACAACATTTTCCCCTTCCTCAGGGGTTTCCCGCCCTAGAAGAATGTCAGCTTCCTTTCCTGCTGACGTGCTCCTTCAGTGGTGAGGTCAGCAGGGCCCACGCCGGGTGAGAGAAAGAAGCCACAGCTGCCCCTCTCTCTTCTCTCTCCGCCCCAGCTATCCGCACCCTCTCTCCGCCCCAGCTATCCGCACCCTCTCTCCGCCCCGGCTGCCCGCACCCTCTCCTCCGCCCAGCTGCCCTCACCCCCTCTCCGCCCCTGGCTGTCCCGACCCCCCTCTCTGCCCCAGGTGCCCGCACCCTCTCTCTGCCCCAGCTGTCCGCACTCCTCTCTCCACCCCAGCTGCCCGCACCCCCTCTCCGCCCCAGCTGCCCGCACTCCCTCTCCGCCCTGGCTGTCCCGCACCCTCTCTGCCCCAGCTGCCCCGCACCCTCTCCACCCCAGCTGCCCGCTCCTCTCTCTGCCCCAGCTGCCCGTACTTCCTCTCTGCCCCAGCTGCCTCGCACCCTCTCTCCGCCCAGCTATCCGCACCCCTCTCTCTGCCCCAGCTGCCCGCACTCTCTCCGCCCCAGCTGCCCTCACCCCCTCTCCACCCTGGCTGTCCCGCACTCCCTCTCTGCCCCAGGTGCCCGCACCCTCTCTCTGCCCCAGCTGCCCGCACCCTCTCTCCACCCCAGCTGCCCGCACCCCTCTCTGCCCCAGCTGCCCGCACCCCTCTCTCCGCCCCAGCTGCCCTCACCCCCTCTCCGCCCTGGCTGTCCCAGCACCCCTCTCTGCCCCAGCTGCCCGCACTCTCTCTCCACCCCAGCTGCCCGCACCCCCTCTCTGCCCCAGCTGCCCGCACCTCTCTCTCCGCCCCAGCTGCCCCTCACCCCCTCTCCGCCCTGGCTGCCCTCACCCCTCTCCGCCCTGGCTGTCCCGCACCCCCCTCTCTGCCCCAGCTGCCCGCACTCTCTCTCTGCCCCAGTTGCCCGCACCCTCTCTCCACCCCAGCTGCCCGCACCCTCTCTCCGCCCCAGCTGCCCGCACTCCCTCTCCGCCCTGACCGTCCCTCACCCCTCTCCACCCCAGGTGCCCACATGAGTTTGCCCCCAGCCTAGCAGGTCTGGCCCGCTTTGTGCCAGAGTCCCGGAAACTTGGGCCGGAGAGACCAGGAGGAATCCGGGTGGGGGCCTGCCGCTCCATCCTCCATTTTCCCTCCCGCGCTGTGTGAGGGCGAGGTCGGAGAACCTGAGCTCTGGTAAGCGCCGAGGCCCCCCCTCATTCTTGCATGGAGGCTCACAGAGCCCCTCTCAGGGCCCCGCCGCCAGGCCGTGGGAGGGAGCCGGGCCACTCAGTGTGTCCAGGGACACGGTAGATGTGGGAGGAGGCCGGTGTTTTCTGCCGGGCTCAGGGCGCTGCCTCTCCGTGAGGGCCAGGGCACCATTCTCACGGCCATGTCGGGTGCCCGGAGGCCAAAGCCAGCCAGAGGTGCTCTGTGGGGAGGCCACGACACCCACCCTGCTCCGAGCCAGGCTGCAGCCCCTCCTCGTGGCTCTGGTCCCGCTTTCCAGGTGGGTGACTCTAGGCTAGAGCAGTTCCATGCCGTGCTCAGCACCTAGTGCGGCTCCTACCCCGCTGTCCCTTGCATCCCCTCCCCGGCCCTTTGCACCGGCCTGCCCCTCACCTTTCCGTCCTTTGAACAACAGCTTCGGAGCTCTTCTCAGCTGCCCAGCTGGACGCTGCAGCCCCGCTCTGGGTTCCAGGCCGCGCCTTTCTGAAGGCAGATGGCCAGGGGCCAGGGTTGTGCCTGATGCTCACCTTGTCCCGGCCTGGTGAGCGCCCCAGAACAGTGGACACAGGTCCCAGCACTGTCCCACAGCCTCCGAGCGACTGTGTTCATCCTTCTCTCTCCGGAAGACCCCAGCGCTGAGCCGCTGCCCGCGGCCTCCCAGATCCCGGCATAAACAGGAGCTCGACAGACTGGGGCAAGTGAGGGACAAGTGGGCCGGAGCATTCTCAGTACTCCGGGGCCCACGCGCAAAGTGTCCCAGATCCAAACAGAAGTGCCCGGGTCCCGGGTGGGTGAGAAGCCGCATCAGTTACACCCTCAGGCAGTGTGGCGTGGGGTTGCGTGTCCGTGAATGGCCGCGGAGGCACTTACACTCCACGCGGCATCCGTAACCACAGCGCTTAGGTCATGGGCACGTGCCCCCAGGGGCTCCGTGAGTGTGAGGACTGGGGGGCTCCTGCGCTCTCTCACTGCGACATTACTGACAACGGGTGTTTAAGGGGAAAAAATCACCTGTGAAATTTAAAATGCTTTCCTGTGTGATAGAAGAAGGAGGGGAAAGCCAAGTAAATCAAGCATCAGTTGTGTTCTATTTAAAAAGTGATGAAAAATAAAGCGCCCTATTAGGACCTACGGGAGGTGATTGAAGCTGGACCCAGAATAAATGCAAGTCTTACGTGCTTTTACAAATGAAAAAGAAAGATGCGAAATTAATTATTTACTACGACAATCCATAAATGTCATAACAAAGGAGTAATAAAACAAGAGGCAAAGTGGCAATAAGTGACCTAGAAAACAAAAATACAAAATTAGTCAGACGGAGACAGTTCAGGTGGAAATCTGGCAGCCCATCAAATCAAGAAGAAAAGTTGGAAGTGAAAAATGTATACAATTGATGAAAGATAATGCTTTAAATAACATAGTCTGTTTAACTGTGTGCGTGATAACGTTTGAGAATGCCAACAAAGTGGCTCCGAGTAAATCGAGACTTTTCTTTCTTTTCACACTTTGAAACAATCGCTCTAGTGACTAGGAATTGTAAGTTCTGCAGGTTTTAAAACTTGCAAAATTTTAAGCCTGCAGCCTTGTTCTTTCTCTCATGCCTAATCACTCCTGAAATCTATCTGGCCTGTTTATTACAGCCTCTGCGTCTCACTGAGGATTTAGGCCAGGAGGCCTCAGTAAGAACAACAGAATAATCTTTCCTTGCACACTTAAGACTCTGCACTGGGGTCTTTCCCCGTCAGATCTGGAGACAATTTTGGGCACTACCGCTGTATAGGAAAATCAGTTTGGGTCATTAAAAATGTCGAAGTGGAGCCGGAGTGACAGTCCAGCGGGTAGGGCGCTTGCCGGGGCATGCGGCCGGCTCATGCCGGCCCGGTTCCATCCCGCATCCCATATGGTCCCCTGAGCGCCTTCAGGAGTAATTCCTGAGTGTAGAGCCAGGAGAAACCCCCTGAGCATTGCCAGGCGTGACCCAAAAAAAGCAAAAAAAAAAAAAAAAATTTAAAAAAGTCGAAGTGAGGGCCAGAAGATAGTCCAGTGGGCAGGGCGCTTGCATTGCATGCAGCTGGCCCAGTTCAATCCCCGCCACCACATACAGTCTGGTGTATGTAGTGCTAGGGAAGAGGACCGCCAGGAGTGATCCCTGGCGCAGAGCCAGGAAGAAGCCCTGAGCACCACCAGGTGTGGCCCCCAAACAAATAAGGAGTTAAGGAGCCGCCCTCTGTACACTGTGAGCCTAGTTCAGTCCCCAACACTAACATATGATCCCTGAGTTCTGCCAAGATAACCCCGAGCACCATTAGGTGTAGAACCAAGGCCTAAATAAATTCAATCCACGGTATTTACTGTAGCTGTTGGAACAAAGTACGCTGTTATTGTGCTTCTAAATATTCGCTGTCCAGAACACTGTGAGAAACTGAAAGCTTTGGTATTAGTCTCTCAGCCCTCTGAAGAGCATTTTTATTGCTGGAGCCAACTAGAAAACTAATGTCATAAGAATAATTCTCTTCTCCCGCCTAACACAGGACCCAGGACCCTGTCGTGTCGCCAAGTCCCTTCCCTGTTACCGGTCAGTGTTGAAAGTGACGTGTTCAGGGTTTCTCCCGCACGGGACAGCACCATACCGCACCTGACGGCGCTGGCCATCCTGGGCCAGTCTGAGGGAGAGCCGGGCAGAGGAGACCAGGCCAGCTCGGTGCCCGACTCCCAGGCCAGGCCGGGTGTAGACTGCGCTCTGCGTGTGGACACACACACCCTGTGGACAGTCTCTGAGAGGGCGTGTCGCCCTCAGCCAGTACGTGGGAGCTTTATAGTTCTGTGTGAAGAGTTTGTACAAAACCAAAGGAATGAGCCCTGAGTCCATGACCGGTGAGTTGACGAAGATGGTCTAGGCTAGTGTGGCCCAGCCCAGCCTGCAGGGAGTGAGCCCGGCCCAGCCTAGCAGTAGTGATGCGGGACGCGGCCTTCGGGAAGAGCGGCCAGACACCTCTCTGGCGCGCTTCTCCACAGACAGCGGGCAGGGTAGCTGCCACGGGCCACTGCTCTCATCGCTGCTGTTCGGGACAAAATAACGTGATCGGAAGCAAGAGCCCGAAAGTGCTTCTCGCTGTCTGATGAGAGAGGGGCAGAGGGGACGAAAGGCGGAAACTTGTCTCCCGCCTATCTGGATGAGAACACCGGGCGGATGTGGGTGAGCTGCGGCCATCTGGCGAGGGCCCAGGGGCAGGCCACAGGCAGGCCGCCTCCCACCTTCACAGACACACGCCCGAGAGGCGACGATGAGAGAACATTTGCGAACGGACCTGTCGGCAGCCATCGTAGCATAGGCCTTGAATGACACTAGCTTGCCACCATTAATTATAATGAACAGCTATTATTATGATCGGGTGTTATGAATTATTTTATTAATTATAATTAATAAATTGGGTGATTAGTGTTGTACCCGATATAAGTCATAATTAATGGCAGCGACTTTCAGTACCCATTGTCGGATGAACCCAGGAGTAGATTTGCCGGTCAGCCATGTGAATTCTAGCTCCCACTCTGAGCTGCCGCGGACGCCAGCAGCTAACCGCTGACCACTTGCTGTCCCCAGGGCCCCTGTCTCATCTGTGTTGAGAGCCCTGAAGATGGGGGTGACTCCTGGTGTCTTCGTGGTCAGCTGCTGGGCCGCAGACCCGCCTAGGTCAAGGCAGGTTCAGGACTAGGGGCGGAGCCTCTGCGAAAGGGTCGCCCACCCCGCCTGGCTCCAAATGGGCTTTAGGATCCGGGGCTCTGTCAGTCTGCTCTGGATCTGGAGAAGGATGGAGAAGAGTAGGAAGTGTGGGCACCAGTCCTCACCCGTCCAGGGAGTGCCTTCTGGCCACAAGGACGTGGCCCCACTGTGTGGCTCTGAGCCTCCATAGAAGGCTGTGCCCTACGGATGATTCTTATCACTACTGTGCGCCCTACATGCGACTCTAAGTGAGCCTTAATAAGAAGGGTTTTCGTGTTATTCTCGAGGTCAAACATATGAACCTCTGAGCAAGAGCCCAGCTTGGGGCCGGGGACCAGTGGAGGGCCCTGAGGACGGTTGAGGGCGCTGGCTGGCAGGCGCAGCAAGTGGGAGGGAGGCCGAGGGCGGAAGCAGGGCACGCGCAGCTGAAGCTGATAAACCTCCCTCGGATGGCATCTGGGCCCTCTGTGTCTCGGTGGACTCACCGCTGATGCTCACCTGCTATTCACACCAGAGGAAATGACCTAAAGATGCGGGAAGCAGTTGCCGCCGTATCTGGTGAAGTTCTGCCGTGGCATAGTCTTGAGAGCTTGGGGGACGTGGAGGGATTAACTCAGAAGCAGCCACCACCCACTTCATGCTCAGATGCCTACCCTGTCCCGGCTGTACTTTTCGTTAAACTAAATCCTGAGGATTTCATTTAAGGGTGATGAATTAGAAACTCTGTGTAATGGTGTGTATTTTTACAGGAATTATTTCGAATAATTTCATCTCACAGGCATGCACTGTGGCAGATGTTTGCAAATCTTGGTTTAAAACTGATTGAAATATTTTTAAGAAAACTGAAATCATGTCAGTGGCAAAATTTATTTTACGAAGTGCAGATGCAAGGCATCAAGTCCTCAGACTGACGGCAGAATTAACAAAAACACCATCTGGTTCAATAATTACCCGGAAATACCCATATTCTTGGGCTTGTTTAATACCGTTCCGTCTCCAGCTTTATTTTATCTGGGTTTGCACACCAACCAGACTAGGTTGTACAAAACGGAGACTATTTCCATCTGATCGTTTTTAAAAATGTGTTTGCATGAATAATGAATCTTTGAATTGTTACTAAACAAGCAAATTATCTGCTGTGTGTCACATCGGTTATCAAGTTTGCACATGTGACAGCTTCAACAGCCATCACGTAAAATGCATAGAGCTTGTAACCATATGTTTTTGCTTGACAAAAAGCTAAAACTCAAGATCAATTTTCAATATGGAATGCACAAATTAACACTTTAAAATGCACCACAATATGTACAGCTTGGCAAAGTTTGCAGAAATCGCACGTTTCTAGATATTAACTGATATCTTTGGATTCGACCTTAAGGTACTCAATCATTTTGATTAAAAGACTGATTTCTCATAAGACCACAGTCTGTTGGAGGCGCAAAGCCAATGACATTTGAGCATTCATATATTTTCATAAACTTTGAACAATGTCGGGGAGACACCTCTTCCATCTTGGCCACACAACAGCAGGGCATTCAATCTTTCTTTAGCTTCAGACAGAAAATTAGAATATCAGCACAGGGTTATAAATGTGACGGTCCCCAAGCGTGCTCCGGCCCGGCTGGGAGGAGCTGATCTTCTAGAACATTCCCTTCACTGCTCCAGGCCTCTGTCCCCACCACCACTACCCCAGCGGCCTGAGGAGGGGCCCTGGGCTGGCTTTGGTCCCACTGTCCCTTTGAAGGGTTCCTGGCGGTGGGGGAGGGCGATGGGGAGGGGTCCCACAGCCGCCGAGTTCCCGAAGTGCTCCTGGGGTCCCAGGCGCTTGAGGAGCGGGTGGGCCCACATGAGCAGCCCTTCCCTCTGGCGGCAGGGGGATGGGAGACTGGGGGCGTGCGCCCGCAGACCACAGCCTGCCTCTGGGAGGTCCCTCTCACGGTAGCTGGGGCAGAAGCCGACGGGCCCTGAGGGAAGACGAGCATTTCCGCCCTCCCAGAGAGCCATCAGCAGCGCCCGTGCAAAGGCACGCTTCGAGGGGCCGCAGCGAGGCGGATGCTGCAGGTGGTGCCCGGGCGCCCGCGGTCCTGCCGAACCTGCAGCGCATCTGAGACTGAGAGTCGGAATCGCCGACCCCCAGGCCTCCTGCCGACTGACCGACTTCCTGTGCTTGACGATTGTTTCCGCCTCCCCCAGCCCCGCGCAGGTGAAGTACGAGCCTTGGTGATGCCCAGTGTGGAGAGAAGGGTGGCCGCGCGCCCACGGTCGGGCTTAACGTGCTCCATGTTCAGGGTCCGGGCACGGTGCACGCATCGTCACGCCAGCAGCCAGCCTTGTCCTGCCTCTCACCGTGGCCCCGAGGAGCGCTGGTGCTGCACTGACGCTGAGGGAGCCTGCCCGTGCCTGCCCGGCCCTCTGGGAGGGAAGAGTAGCCCTTGGAGGCACGGCGCCTGCCCGGGGCGCCCAGGCCCAGACCACTCCCCGAGGCTCAGGGACGCTCAGAGGCCTTCCGGGGTCCAGATGACAAGAGCTTCTGTCCCTCTGGTGGGGCCGCCTGGAAGCCTCGGGCAGAACTGAGACTCGGGAGTGCGGAGTGAGGGTGTGGCCACCTGTGGGGGACAGAGCCTTGTGGCCCCGTCTGCTGGCCCTGGCTGGACACTGCCCCTCCAGGTCGGGCTGTGGGAGGTGAGCTTGAGTCCCGTGGGTGACAGGCGAGCCATCCTTCCACCCACGGAAACCTGCACCGGTGACTGCTCCGGGCCTTCCTGGCGGCTGTGCTCCCCACGTGCCGCCACACAGTGACCAGCGACACACCAGCCCGGGTCCTGCCGCCCGAACCCCGCACACTCCGCAGACGCTGCCAGCCCCGCTAGAACAGTCTCTGTGGGGGCGTTTCCCCAGGCTGTGCCTTTTCCGTCACTGAGGGGTGTCGCCCAGGGGGCACCCTCGCAGGTCCCCAGGAGCAGCATAGCAGAGTCCAGAGGGCCTGCACCCACCCAGGAGCAGGGGCACTCCAGGGTGCTTGTGGGGGGCACCAGGTGCGGGGCGGCCTGAGATTGGAGGAATGCAGAGTGGCAGGAGCCAGCAGGCTGGAGTGCGCGCCACACACAGATGCCAGCGTCCCTCCCTCCAGAGCCCTCCCTCCAGAGCCCCGGCGCCTGTGACTGTTGCCACTCTGCAATCTGCTGCTTTCTGTGTGTAGTGCATAAAGACGGTAAACAAGACTAGACTCACCGGCTGCGGGGTGTGTGCAGCCTCAGGACTGTGGGGCTGAGTGCAGCCTCAGGCCTGGGGGCCGTGTGCAACCTAGGAATGTGGGGCCGTGTGCAGACTCAGGCTGTGGGGCCGTGTGCAGCCTCAAGACTGTGGGCCGTGTGCAGCCTCAGGCTGTGGGGCCGTGTGCAACCTAGGAATGTGGGGCTGTGTGCAGCCTCAGGCTGTGGTGTCCTGTGCAGCCTCAGGCTGTGGGGCCGTGAACAGCCTCCAGACTGTGGGGCCGTGTGCAGCCTCAGGCCTGTGGGGCTGTGTGCAGCCTACTGTAGGACCGTGCAACCTCAGGAATGTGGGGCCGTGTGAAACCTCAGGCTGTGGGGCCGTGCAGTCTCAGGCCTGGGGGCCGTGCAGCCTCAAGACTGTGGGGGCCATATGCAGCCTACTGTGGGGCCGTGCAACCTCAGGAATGTGGGGCTGTGTGCAGCCTCAGGCTGTGGGTGTGTGCAACCTCAGACTTCAGGGTCCTCTGTAGCCTCAGGCCATGGCTTGTGCACACAGGGAAGCCAGGTGAAGGCTGGGCCCCTGCCGCTGAGGGCTGCGGGAAATAAGAACAGGTGTGTCGGGGTGGGGGACAGGGAATAGAGGTACGGGAGGGCTAATGCAGATGGAGGCTGTGACCTTACTTCTAAAGGAGGGCTAATGCAGATGGAGGCTGTGACGTTACTGCTGAAAGGGAGGGCTAATGCAGATGGAGGCTGTGACGTTACTTCTAAAGGGAGGGCTAATGCAGATGGAGGCTGTGACGTTACTGCTGAAACTGCGTCAGAAGGCAGAGTTGGGTGACGAGTGTTCCAGGGAGGAGCCATGTTGAGACTTGCTGGGAGCTGGGCAGGACGGTGGCCTCCACGGGCTGCTGGGCCTTCACCCTGGACACCTAAACCTTAGTTGCACAGACCCAGAGACAAGGGATCTCGAAGAAGCGGGCGCCGCCGCAGCAGCCGTCTGCCCTGTCGGGCGCCAGACGGGCGTTAGCACAGTAGCCGTGACCGCCAGAGTTGAGATTATCACCACAAATCTTGCCACGGATTCAATCAGGGCTATCATGGGCCTGTCTGAAGTATAACCATCTGTGGTTTGGGGCCCTTCAGAGTGCTGGTGACTAGAACTGCGAGGTGTGAGCTGACCTGTAGACTCTGGCCCTGCAGAGATGCCAGGGAGGAAAGGCCCCAAGACAGGGTCGCGCAGGGACGTTCTGTTCTGCCTCTTGGTCGGGAGATGGGCAGCTGGTGAGAGGATGGACGTCCAGGCTCCGCAGCCACGCCCACTGTCGCGGGACACAAGGGACTCGCGTGTGCTAGAGCAGTTCTCCCCCGCACTCAGACACACTCCCACACCCGCGCTCAGACACTCCCACACCTGCGCTCAGACACTCCCACACCACGCTCAGACACTCCCACACCCGCGCCAGACACTCCCACACCCGCGCCAGACACTCCCACACCGGCCAGACACACTCCCACACCTGTGCTCAGACACTCCCACAACCGCGCCAGACACACTCCCACACCCGTGCTCAGACACTCCCACAACCGCGCTCAGACACGCCCAAACCCACACACAGACACACTCCCACACCCGCCAGACGCTCCCACACCCGCCTCAGACACTCCCACACCCGCGCCATACACTCCCACAACCGTGCTCAGACACGCCCACACCCGCACTCAGACACACTCCCACACCCGCGCCAGACGCCCCACACCCGCCCTCAGACACTCCCACACCCACACTCAGACACTCCCACACCCGCGCCAGACACTCCCACACCCGCGCCAGACAAACCCACACCCGCACTCAGACACACTCCCACACCCGCACTCAGACACTCCCACACCCCGGCCAGACACTCCCACACCCGCGCCAGACAAACCCACACCCACACTCAGACACACTCCCACACCCGCACTCAGACACTCCCACACCCGCGCTCAGACACTCCCACACCCGCGCCAGACACTCCCACACCCACGCTCAGACGCTCCCACACCCGCGCTCAGACACTCCCACACCCACAATCAGACACCGCGCCAGACACTCCCACACCCGCGCCAGACGCCTCCCACACCCGTGCTCAGACACTCCCACACCCAGCGCCAGACACTCCCACACCCGCGCCAGACGCCTCCCACACCGTGCTCAGACACACTCCCACACCTGTGCTCAGACACTCCCACACCGCGCTCAGACACTCCCACACCCGCACTCAGACACACACCCGCGCCAGACACTCCCACACCCGCACTCAGACACACCCGCGCTCAGACACTCCCCACATCCGCACTCAGACACACTCCCACACCCCTCGCTGAGACACTCCCACACCCGCTCAGACACTCCCACACCCGCACTCAGACACACTCCCACACCCGTGCTCAGACACTCCCACACCCGCGCTCAGACGCCTCCCACACCCGCACTCAGACACACTCCCACACCCGTGCTCAGACACACTCCCACACCCGTGCTCAGACACTCCCACACCCGCACTCAGACACTCCCACACCCGTGCTCAGACACTCCCACACCCGCGCCAGACACTCCCACACCCGCTCAGACACTCCCACACCCGCGCCAGACACTCCCACACCCGTGCTCAGACACTCCCACACCCACGCTCAGACACTCCCACACCCGCACTCAGACACACACCCGGCTCAGACACTCCCACACCCGTGCTCAGACACTCCCACACCCGCGCCAGAGCTCCCACACCCGCACTCAGACACTCCCACACCCACGCTCAGACACTCCCACACCCGCACTCAGACGCTCCCACACCCGCACTCAGACACACACCCACACTCAGACACTCACACACCCGAGCTCAGACACTCCCACACCCGCGCCAGACGCCTCCCACACCCGCGCTCAGACACACTCCTACATCTCTGATCAGCAGGTCCTCTCCCCACCCATCACCCTGAGCTGGCTCTCCCACCCAGGCCACTTGCCTGTCAGGGCCGTGTGGACAGAAGCGTTGCCTCATAGAGGGCTGTGCCTCGGGGGCTTGGGGCCAGCGCTGTCTGCAGTCAGTGGCTCAGTCTCTAACATCAGTGGACCCCGATCATGAACCCCAGTAATGCTCTTTAGCTGTTGCTGGAGTGTCGAGGTGTTCCCACACACACTTTCTCTCTACCTGGTTCCCTTAGACGAGAAAATAGATCAAACATTTGAAAGACACTGATAGTCTTTGGAGTCTGGAGAAAATTGATCAAAATATTAATTAGACTTTTGTTTTGCTAGTTTGCATCAGACAGATGGAGCTCTGATCTTTAGCACCATGACTCATGAAACGGCTTGTGTACCAAAATGCCATTATTAACACAACAGTAGTTTTCAGCAGTTGGTAATTATTGGCATAATTAAACATTTATCAAGAAACAAGTATTTATCATTCATTAAACTTTCATTAAAAATCCATCTTAGCACAGGCCAGATTAGCCAGTGATTTTCAAGTGATAACTCGTAACTTCTGACAGGGGCATCGAGCATCTTCTTACGAGCGGAAGTTGCGCGCAGGTAGCCGGGAGTGGGGCTGATCCCAGCATCTCTGGTGCTGTGGTTGGCGCGGCTCAGAGACCCGGGCCAGCGGAGAGGTGCTGGCGGCTCCCCTGGGTTCTAGCACATGGCACTTTCCAAGGCCAGTCCAGGGAACCTGCTGACCCTGGCACAGAGATGCCACCGCCACAAGCTCTGTCACGGGCAGAGTCCCCCCGACACGGAGACCACGCCTCCCACGGGCTGTGGTCACTGCTCTGGCAGGGATGTGGGCTACACAGCGCCCAGGGAGTAGCAGCTCAGTCCTAGCCTGGAGGTCTTGGCCCCACCGCTGGGATTGTGCCGGGCTGCCCAGTCAGACGCCATGGACGTGGGGTCCCACGTGCCTCCTCCCATGCCCAGAGCTGAGAGTGGCTCCAGGGTGGGCAGGAGAGCCACAGAGGGTGTGGCTGCCATGCCTCCGCCCTGCCGTCCCCCCATTCACGCTGTCCCCTGCTGTCCCTGCCGCCCCCGCCATCCCCGCTGTCCCCCTGCTTGATCTCATAAGCCGACCTGGTGACCTTCCCCGTAGCCATCTGTGTTCAGACTTGAGGGGCCACTTGGCACCCTGCAGTCTCCCCCACATTCCCTTGGGGCCAGGGGCCAGGGCTGTGTCCCCATGGCCTGACCTGCCTGGACGCCTCCTCAGGGCTCCCTCACTCTGTGGGTGCTTCCAAGTCACGAGCACGAGGTGACTCTGCCCTTCAGTGCAGGCGGCAGCCATGGGGCTGACCTGGTGGGTAACACACACACACACACACACACACACACACACACATCCCCCCTCCCCTTTGGGGATCCGGGACAACTGCAGCAGTGGAGAGAGACTCCTGCAGCTGCTGGGTTCAGGGGTCCGCATGGCTGTCGGAGCCGAGCGAGGCAGAGAGGATCGGTGCTCACCACGGCGCTCACCACGGCGCCACCACGGTCTCACCACGGCGCTCACTACGGGCGCCACCACGGCGCTCATTGTGGCGCTCACTCCCCTGCAGCGCCCACTGTGCTCATTGTGGCACTCACCACGGAGCTCACCACGGTGCTCACCACTGCGCTCATTGTGGCGCTCACTACTGCGCTCATTGTGGCGCTCACCACGGCGCTGTCCCCGCAGGCAGAGGGAGGCACCTCGCTTACTGCAGGCTCCAAAACTCGCTTCCCAAGGGCTGTGGCGCATCTTCATCTCTGGTGCTTGTCAGAGCTTCCTGGGGGTGGGGATCGTGCAGAGCAAGAGAGAAACGAGGACCCTGCCCGCCCGGCCCACGGAGCCATGCTGCTTTCCATGTCCCCCCACTGATCTGCACGATCATGCAGGGGCGCTCGAGCCCCATTTTCCAGGGCCCTGACCATGGACAGATGTCGGTGACTCTCAGGGCCTGGATCCGAGCCTGTGATTCTGTGGAGAACAGCCTCATGCCGGGCTCGGGCTCAGCCGCACTCCCAGCCTGCAAGACACCGTCCCGCACTCCCGCCCGGCGCGTGTCTGTTCTGTGTCTGTCGGATGCCGAGAGCGACCGAGTGAGAGGTCCCCGTGCGCTACCCTGTGGGATTTCATGGGCTCCCTGAAGTGAGTCACACGGTCGACGGCTGGTTGTTCTTTCCTATTGCAGCTTATTACCAGAGACCAAGCCTCAGCCAGGCCGCAGCCTTCCCGCGCACTGGGGAGGTGCGGTTTGTCATCACTGCCTTACTTTGGGAGGCGCTGGGGTGCTCGGAAGCTTAATGTTGTTGTGTTGAGAAGCCGCGAGGGACTCGGTTACAGATGGGCCCCGGGAGAGCCGCCTCGACGCGTGGGAGGTTAATGCACGCACTTTAGATTCCGGGCGGGATTTGCTGCTTGCTGCTCCGTAGCTCAGGGAACGGCGGCGCTGGTGCGCGTGGCCAGGTTATGTGCAGGCTGCTGGTGCTGGTCGCCGTGAGCGTAAGCCACGCGCAGCGAAGGGAGCAGAGGGGAGCCGTCCCATGGCCACATGGCTGTTGGTTTGTCGCCCAAGGGGCGGCTTCCCGTGCTTGAGGATGGCTCAGAGACGAGTGCGTGAACCGGGCCACAGCTTACCATCTGGTCCATGAGCCTGTTAAGCTTCTCCCGTAAGCACCGAGCCAACCCAGGTTCCATCTCTGGAATCCCACATAGTGCCCTGAGCATCGCTGGGAGCGGCCCTCAGCAGAGAGCCTGGAGTGAGCCCTGAGCACTGCTGGGTAGGACCCAACAACCCCTCTGCCCCCGCAAAAAAAAAAAAAAAAAAAAATAGCCAGCGCTGTTGGTTCCGTGTTTCTGGAGCCTCATTTACCCAGAGTGCTGGCTTCGCTCTGATCAGAGGCTGTCTCTCAGCAGGCGACTCTCTCGGCCCCGTGAGAGCACAGCACCCAGGCCGCGGTGCAGCCGTAGGATGGACGGGCGGGAGGTGTCACCTCTGGATGTTTGGTCAGGAACCAGCTTATTACTAATCACAGCCAATAAATAGAATGCTCCCAACACTTGTTTTTATTTGGCACAAAAAGACATGGCATCATTTTTAGAAATGAGCACGAAGGCTCACGACTGAAAGGTGGCTCTGCGACCACCGCTGTCCACCCCCGCCCCAGACAGCTATTCCCAAGACGCTGGTGTGTCTGATTACTGGCGGGCATCGCAGCCCACCCGCCGGTGGGTGCATTCCCGATGCCAGCTTCTGACCTGGGAGGATTCCATGGGTGGGAGAGGCCGGGCGGGTCTGTAGGTGTCAGTGTCAAGAAGACGGTCTCGCAGCCATTTCTCCCGGGTTACTGCATGGCCATATGAAAATGGGGCGAGTTCCTAGAAAACAAAGACTCGAGGTCACAGGGAGCCGCAGCGTGGCAGGAATACATGACTCCTGCCACGGCCAGAAATAACCCGCCGCAGCCTCCGCAGGGCACCAGGAGGGGGTCACCTCCTTCCACGCCGCCCCCTGCAGGCCGCGGGGCGCCCGGGCTTGGCGCCTCACCAGCCGGGCAGGCCTCCGCAGCAGCCTTGGCAGCTGGGTGCAGTGGAGACGAGGGAAATAGCAGTAATTCTTGGATTTCATCCTCACTGTGATGTACCACGAGGAAAACAAAGTGGATAGATTAAAAAATAAAACAGAAACAAAAAGCGGGGGGCAGGGCCTTCCCCTCGCCGCCCCAGAATCGATCCCGCGCGCTGTTGCAGCAGCGCACCTGAATGATTCAGATGTCCCTGCTCGCCCCCAGCCGAGGAAGATGATTTATTATCTGTCCCTTGAATTTCTCAGAGCCCTCTGTCTAAACTTTAAAGGAGGATTACATTTGCGATTAAATCTTAACAAATGTTGTTTTAACTAGACTGCAATATATGTTATTGACAACAAGCGATTTCCTTCTCCAAATCACATTGGTGCTTAGGCATGCAGTTTACAAAATGACAAGAAGGGCGGGGCCCTTCCCAAGGTGAATGCGGGTTGACTGATTAGCTGGTATTTTCACTTAGATTCTTGCAAATTACAGACATAAGAAACCCTGCAATTTATATGTACTTTCAAGTGAAAGCTTTAATCCCGTGATTCATGAAAGTAAAGTGGTAATAATTTAAGTACCATATTTTATTTATCCCCCAGACTTGTAGCTGATACTAGAAGTATTTCTACTATTTGGGGGCTGCTGCCTTTGGCCACCTAATTGCTTCTGAGGAAGTACGAGGGAAATTGCTTCTCTAACGACGTGGCTCGTCTCTGGCAGCACCAGCCAAGGCATCAATCAGTCCATCTGGGTAAAATCACAAGCTGACTCCGATATTGCTAAATATTTATACTGTCAAGTACACACAGACATCCAGATGAAAGCAGGCATTCATTAGGAATGCTCTAGCTTGTCAGTTTAAAGATGTAGATTAGAGCAAAACCTCCCACCATGGTACTGAGTGCTCAAGAAAAGTCTATATTTAGCCATTCTGAGCAATAAATATCATCATATTGCCTCATTTAGGTAAATAGAGAATAAATATTGTCAAGATGATCTAGAGATAATGTAAACAGATCCCTGTTCTGAGTCGGTTCCAGAGGAAATTCCAGGACAGTGCTGTGCCCGTGAGGCTTTGGGGTTTAACCCTTTTTAAATCGCCTCCCCTTCCCCTTTCTGGTGACGGAGACAGGGGAGCTGACAGGTGAGGGGGAGACGAAGGAGAACGACATCTCTTTCACCGCAAAGGTGAGTCCAGCTTCCGGGAATCAGCACTAATTAGTGCCTGGGCTGCGGGACTGTCTTGCTCCTGCAGAAGCTGCTGGGCCGTGCGAGAGTGGAGGCACCCGCCACCCGCCCGGCAGGGCAGACACAGCCCCCCGAGGGCAGCGCCCCGGCTCCTGCCCACGGGAGCACGTTGCTCTCAAGCCAGGTGCCCAGAGACAGGCTGCCCTCTGCAGCGCCCGCATTCTGCCTGGGCAGCCAGCGCCTGGGACGAGCTGAGACCCTCCCCGCCCACACCCCCACCCCGGGCCGCTGCCGCCTCCCGCTAACTGATAATCCCCAAAGTTATGCTCAATGGGAATTTTAACTGATGTCAAAGTTTTAGTTAATTGCACTAGATGATTTTTTGAGATTAATAATTAACTTCTCTCTTTATTACTAAATATCCATAATTAATCAGCAAATCATAACGTGAAGACTAATTAACTTCAAACTCAAATCTTAACAGAAAACCCCTATTCCTCTCCAACATCATTAATTACCAGAGTAATCAAAGTTATCCCTCGTGGGATAAAAAGCATAAAGCTTTGTGGGTTTATCAGCTAAGCTGTGAACACAGAATTTCCTAAGTAACTTAAGTGGCATCACCGATTACAAACTCACTAGATATTCATTCCCACACATATCAGCTTATCAATAAAGCGCCCTGCCCCCGGGTGAAACCATGGGCCCGGCTAACCCAGGCCTTGGGAGGGCTCCCGAAGCCATTTCCTGTGGGCGCCCTTGGCTTCCGGTCAAAGAAACTATGTTGTACCTTTGCCTCGCAGAAGGCTGGTCCGGAAATTTCGTGCTGACCATTAAAGAGTGACGGCTAGTTAGCTAGTTCCGGGTTCCCAGTAACGAGCTAAGTGTCCCTGACATGATTCCCAGAGGGCTCTTCTCTCTGTGGGAAGGCGTCTGAAATGCCACAGCTCTCGGGAAAGGCTTCCGGAGCATCACAGGATTCTCATCCGTGGAAGGGCAAGTGCGAGACCGGAGTCCCTGCTCGAGCCAGATGTTCCCCGGAGGGCTATGGCCCCTCAGGAAGCATGGGGGGGCTTAGGATTCCAAAGGGAAGAAAGGCCTGAGGCCCTGAGAGTTTCCTTTGCGGGGAGCCCCGCCCGCACGCGGCTGTGCGCGTGGCAGCTGGAGTCTGAAGAGCAGCCCAGCCCCTGGCGAGGAAGCCTTGAGTAAATAGCGCCTGTTAACTTGGGCAGATCTCTGAGTTTTTCGGTGGCAATCAAGAACTCCCAGCACTTCAACTAATGGGTTATGATCAGAAACTGCTCCTAATAGCCAGCTAGCGGGATCGCGGTATGAAGATTTCTATAATCTTGTTGTCAGCTTGTGATGTACTCTAGTGCTAATTATCTGGAACAATTATGTTTTCCTAATAACAAAAGAAGCAGCAGTGAATTAAGCAGGCTTACCTTCAGATCTTTGGATAACAGTTTAAATGCACTTGCCATTAAGAAATACCGCTTCTTTCTGCTTTTCGGAGCCCTAATTATTGAAGAGCTTGTCTTTATCATCTCCGGCTTCCACTTCTCTGAGACGTGCTCCGTGTGTCAGTTCCTACGGATGATTCAGTAACTAGTATTTTCTCATCCTCGGTTTATGCCCCTCCCATCGGCTGCTTACTTCAGTTAGTTATTCAAAAACCATAATTAGTGCAGTAATTAACGTGCGGGTGCTTCAAAGGCAGACTGCTGGAATCCTGGCTGCCTCTCCCTCCCGGGTGATGTGTGCATGATAAAGACGCTCGGCTGATGTGACAACGGGAGGGGATTGTTGCACGTTAAGCTGCGGTAGCTGCGCTGCAGGGAAATTCAGACAGGACCTTGGTCCGCAGAGCCCCAGCGCTGGGAAAAAGTAATTATCCACACACTGTTTCTGTAATTCAACTAGGTGTTATCCTGCATTTGCAACTGTCAAATCATTTGTTTTAAATGTTTTTTAATATCTTATGAATACTTGGAAGTTCTCAGTTTTGCACATTATCTCTCGCCTTCCCTTCCCCTCCACTTCGTGGAGTGCGTCTCTCCTGACAGCAGTTGATGCAGGAAACGCTTCCCGAGTCTTGGTCGAAAGGAACAGCCCAATCCCATGCATTTCCGGGAAATATTTAGGTTAAGGCTCAGTTTCTCATCAGCTGCACCTGTCGTTTGCCTCCCTGGTGGAGGAGCTGGGGGGCCACCGCAGACGGAGGGGCCGGGCGGGACCCCCATCTCCGGGCTCATTGTCTGCCTCAGACGTGGGCCTTGCGCTTCCCGGGCAGAGCCTCTCCCCTGCCTGCCCAGCCCTCACTGTCCCCGCCCCCAGCTCCCTTGCTGCGTGGTAGATGACAGGAAGCTGTGGGGACCACTAGGGTGTCCTTGGACTCAGGGCTAGGGCCCTGCCACAA
Organism: Cryptotis parvus; assembly: GCA_021461705.1. Lineage (NCBI taxonomy): Eukaryota > Metazoa > Chordata > Mammalia > Eulipotyphla > Soricidae > Cryptotis > Cryptotis parvus. Next base: position 227,196 of record JAJIBD010030873.1, read on the forward strand.
GGTGGCTTCGAGAGAGAGGGGCAGGTTCCTGTTGTTGGGTTGTTTCAGGAGACAGCCGGGCAGAGAGGGTCGGCCGCCGCCCTGAGTGCCCGGCTCCACCCCGGCACCACCGCTGGTCCCCGGCCCTGCCAGGACTGGCCTCCAGACAGCTAAAGACAAAGGCTGACGGGCGTTGTCTGAGCCCCATTTCCTGAGTGTTGCCGGGGTGGTGACGGCTGCGTCCCCCAGAGCGGCTGGGCTCAGGAGCTTCCGTGCCTGGTTTCCATCCGAGATGACCCTGACAGAGCATTGGTGGGACCCACCCGCCGACCGCGCCCTGAGGGGCGCCCTGCCTCTGGAGTCTCCCTGCAGCTCCTCTGGCCATGGCTAGCCCCCACAGAGCCCCGCCACGCTGCCCTGGGACCCTCTGCCCGCACTTGTCAGCGCCGCCGCTACCCTCGGCATTGGGAGCCTTTTCAAACCCACTGAGCAGGAGACCGGCCCAGAGTCCTGTGACCTGCACGTTCGCTGGTTCCGGCCTTTTCTGAGGCCGGAAATGTGTGTGGCAGCCACCGCATAGACACATTTAGAGTTTGAAATTGAATTTCAATGTATCGATTGAAATTGGTATAGTCATAGTGTTTGGTCATAGGTAAATTCTAAGTGCGTAAGATTTAACTAAAACCACGTGAAATTTGGTTTGTTTTAAATAGCTAAACCATATCGTTGAATGGTGTGTTAGATGACCGTGTTCTCATGCTCTAAGGCTGGGGCCGAGACGCCGCGTGTCTGTCTTCCTCCCGCCAAGGCAGCCCTGGCGCCGCACGGTCCCGGCGGCAGCGCCTAGTGGGCACGCGGTGCTGTGGGAAGGGCCGTGGAGCAGCAGCTCTGGGGGACCAGCGAGGCGGGAACTCGGTTGGCCTGGAGACGCGGTGTGTGACCGGCACAGGCGGGTGTCCGCGACGCTGGCGTGGTCAGTGGCACTGGAAGTTGCCGGTAGATTTCCTGTCCGCTGAGAGGAGCTGCTGGCTTTCACCGACACGCACGCTTGCCCCACACGGAGCAGGAGCACCAGCCTCTTCCGCTCCAGCCAGCCCGCGCCCCTGCGCCTGCAGGTTTTTCGTGCCACAGACGTGAGCGTGCCAGCCCCGTCTGTGCCAGCCTTCCAGAACAAAAGCCTCGTGCTCTCCTCGGCTGCCTGCCGCAAGCTGACCCCTCCATCGGGCCCACCTAGCTGCGGCCCGGCCTCCACTAGCGCACACTTCAGCCTGAGACCCGCCTGTCCTTGGAAGGAACCACAGTTGAGACTCTAGCGTCACTACATAAGGCTTTGTGCCAAGAACCCCTAAGTCAGGCAGGTCAGGTGTGAACGGGTGAGAGGCCGAGGGTGGTTCTCATCATCGTCCCCTGCCGATTCTAGAAGCTGCCTGTCCTGTGGCACTCGTGGGAGTGTCTGGGGAGGGTGGGTGTCCCCGTGCTCCAGGCACCGTCTGAGGCCTCTCAGATCTAGGCGCCCATCTGTCCTGTGACACTCGTGGGAGGGGTGGGTGTCCCGTGCTCCAGGCACCGCCTGTGGCCTCTCAGATCTAGGCTTCATCTGTCCTGTGGCACTCGTGGGAGGGGTGGGTGTCCCGTGCTCCAGGCACCGTCTGTGGCCTCTCAGATCTAGGCGCCATCTGTCCTGTGACACTCGTGGGAGGGGTGGGTGTCCCGTGCTCCAGGCACCGTCTGTGGCCTCTCAGATCTAGGCGCCATCTGTCCTGTGACACTCGTGGGAGGGTGGGTGTCCCCGTGCTCCCGCTGTCACACTCATGCTGGGACTAGAGGTCACACCCGGCGAGTTCGCCTGTCTCATCCACCGCCTCTCACTGCAGCTGTCGCCAGTCCCCGGTGCGGCTGGCCCGCAGCCCTGTGGACAGAGGGACAGTGCCTGGCGGCTGACAGGGCTGTACCTCACCTCCCGGACGCCGCGGCAGGGTTCTAGGTCCCACAAGGAGCTGCCCAGCTCAGAGCCCTCGCCCTGTCTGCTTCAGGCCCCTTCACGAGCCACCGGGGGTATCCCTGGAGGTGGGCAGAGGGCCCGACGGCCTGTTTGTCCCTGCCTGGGTGGGTGTGAGTGGGGCAGTCCCCCGAGCCGGGCAGCGTCCGTGGGGTCCGGGAGAGTGGGGCAGAAGCTGCACTGGGAGAGTTGCAGAGGCCAGTGAGCCTGACCTGGGCGTGAGCGAGTGAGGCCCGGCCGTGGGCTGTCCACTGCTGCCTTCTGTCCCCCCGTCCTCCGGCTTGCTGGAACGCAAGTTAGAATGCCCAGCCTGGGTGGGCGCTGAAGGCCTGGGTCAGAGTAGGGGCCTGTGGGCAGGTGGGCCGGGCACCCCCCAGGCCTGTGCAGGAGCCCATCTGCCAAGTTACGGCACAGCCCTCCCCACCTGCCAGTCACAGCAGAGCCCACCCCCTACCATCTGTCAGTCACAGCAGAGCCCACCCCCTACCCATCTATCAGTCACAACAGGACCCACTCCTACCCACCTGCCAGTCACAGCAGAGCCCACCCCCCTACCCACCTGCCAGTCACAGCAGAGCCCACCCCCTACCCACCTGCCAGTCACAGCAGAGCCCACCCCCTCCCCATCTGTCAGTCACAGCAGAGCCCACCCCCTACCCATCTATCAGTCACAACAGGACCCACCCCTACCCACCTGCCAGTCACAGCAGAGCCCACCCCCTACCATCTGTCAGTCACAGCAGAGCCCACCCCTACCATCTGTCAGTCACAGCAGAGCCCACCTCAACGCACGGAGAACTCAGTGTCCAGGACTGTGTCCGAGCTGAGCTGAGCTGGGAATCTTTGACTTGTGAAGCCTATTTATGTTTAAAATGTTTGTTTTGAGAGCGTGCAAGTACTTATTTGCAAATAACATTTTTTACTCATGTGCGGTCATTTTTCTTGAGACGTGGAGATGGATGCATTTTTCTTTCTCTCTGGGGACATGCTGTGTGTGTCTCCCGTTCTGATTGGTTTTTGAGGGCTGGAGGTGCCTTTTCGGTGCCCTCTAAGAGCCAGGAGCAAAAGCGAGCCACGCCAGGACCGCCTGACAGTAGTCGAGGGCAATCTGCAGGATTGCCCTCATGACACGTTGCCGGACAGTCAGAGCCCGCCGTGGGGTGAGCACGGGTGCAGGTGAGAACTAAGTCAGCACCTCTCAGCCAGGCCTGGCCGTGCCTGACCCTAAGGTGGAAGTCTCCAGAGTTGCCTCTCAGAAGCAAATGCACGTGTTTGACTCACCGCACCCCCAGTCCAAGTGGAGAAAGTCCTCCCTGCATGCTGAGTGACCAGAGCTCCTTTTGCTCCCTTACACACACACACACACACACACACACACACACACAAACACACACACAAAGTTACACACATCCCCTCTTGCACACATGTGCACGCGCGCTTACACACACACAGGCACGCACACACACACATATACCCTCAGACGTGTCCTTGCCAGCTGTCTCTGGTGGCTCCCTGACACACCCCCTGGCCAGGCTTCCCCGTTTTTGTCCTGGCGAATCCCCACCTGCCAACTCCCCATGGAGGCCCGCTGGCCAAGCCGGCACGTCCCCGGGCTGGCTTTTTGCGTGGACGCCGTGCCTCCACTTCGCGGCTTATTTATTATAATCATCGATCACGCCCGTCTCTCCCAGAGGATTATTCATTAAAATAAACGATGAATTCCGTAAACGCCGGCCGTGAGCTGACACCGACCGCGACGCATTAATGTGTTGAACGAAGAATCATGAAGACAGCATGTGGGGCTCGGGGCCCGGTGTCCAGTCTCAGCCGGGGGCGCCTGAGCCCAAGACCCACTAAACAGTTAAATGTAATTAGGAGGTGGAAGGAGCCGCGCCAAGCAGGAGGAGACCGGAGGCCCACCCCATTTTCACTTTTCACCCTTTCCGGCTGTGGAGGTGAAGGCTGGGCCGCTCTGTCTCATCAGGCCTTGGTGTGTGATATGCCACAGCGAGGCGGGCGGGAAGGCCGAGAGCGGCGTCCCCAGGCGCCCCCCCAGGTCCTGACCTCCCCGCCGTGCCCTTGACTTGCTGCTACTCCCGAAAGTTCTCCCCTGACGGCTGCGGCTCCAGTCACTCTAGAGAGGACAGACCGATGCACCAGCCTCCCTTGGGAGCCAGGGGTGTAGGGACACTGCCCCGAGCCACGGCCCGTGACCTGACCATGGGCTGGGCTGGTGGTTCACTTGCCGTGTGCAAGGCTGCTGTGGGCATCGGCCAGACCCATGCCACTGCCCTAAGCAGCCGACGGTCTCTGTCCGCCCTGCCCGGGCGCCTGGCATGCGGGGGGGACCCTGACCCCAGTGGAGCTGCCCAGGGACGGCAGCCATCAGCGGGCACACCCGGCTAGGCTCCTGTCCCCGCCTCTCACGTCCTCTCCAGCCACAGGCAAACACAGGTGAGCACCTGGGAGGTGCCTGAGGCGCCAGGGGCCGAAGGGACAAATCACAGCTGGCAGGGGAGCCGAGCGCCCTCCCCGCCCTTCGCTGTGAGTCGCCAGCTGACGCTTGCTTGTCCGGCCCTGAGTAGGGCCAGTCACTGGCTGTCTGCTGACGGCCGTGAACACGCCGGGTCCCACTGCCAGCTTCCCCTGGAGACAGGGGATGAGGTGGCCCGCAGGGACCTCCGGGCGCCTCTGGCTCTGTCCTGAAGCATCTTTGCTGCTCTGGTTTCTGTGTGACGGCTTCTCCCTCGGCCGCAGCCTGACTGGCTTCTCTCCCTGGCGCCCCACAACCTTCATGCCTGCTCCTCCTGTTCTCGCAGCGGGTCCGCGTTTCTCCTGAGATGGGCCCGGGATCTCACACTCCACATGTGGCCTGGCCAGGGGTGCTTTCTGCCACCCTCCGCCGTGGCCCGTGGGCCACGGAGTCGTCGTCAAGGCGGGGCCTTTTCTCCGTGTTCAGCGGTGGAGCTGAATCTCGCTCTGTTGCCCCTGACACCCGCCTCAGTCCCAAGCCGGCTGGTGCTTCGGTGATTTATGGGGCCCAGGCGGTTGTGCACCAGGTCGGGTGCTGGCCTTGCATGTGACTGACCCTGGCTCGACACCCAGAACCCCATAGGTCCCCCCAGCCCTGCCAGTCCCTGAGTGCAGAGCCAGGAGAGAGCCCTGAGCACCTCCATTGTGCACCCCCCCAAGTTATTTCATTCCTCCTACTTTGAAGTTCCTCAAAAGGTTGTATTTTTGGTCCGAGTTCCACCTGGGAAACTCTCGTGACCCGTCGCCGAGTCTGAGCGTGTTCCAACAGCTGGATGGGAGGGACGCTAAGTGGAGGCTGGAGAGCACCCTCCTCCGTGCTTGAGCTGGGCGTGGCCGGGAGCTCAGTGCTCCGCTGGGGACGCGGCCATGTTCCAGGTGCGTGACCGGCCAGGTCCCAGGCCAGCGCCGCGCCTGGTGGTGCAGGGACCGTGGCCAGTGCCGAGAGCCGAGCGGGGCCATCTCCAGCTGTGCTGTGGAGTCCTGCAGGCGCGGGCTGGGGCGAGCCGGGCTCCCGCGCTCGGCCCGGGTAATGCCATCTTTATCTGCTACGCGATGCATGAAATCTACTTTCGCTCTTCTAACTGCCGCCAACCCCTGACCTCCTGAGTGGAGACACCGTGTGACCTTCCTGTTGTCGCAGGCTTTCATTCTCCCGAAGATTCCATGAATTTTTATTGCAAAGTTTTTTTTAACCCAAGCTGAGGCTCCAACAAATTACTCGAGGCAGATGAGATGAAGCTGTTGAAGTGCGCAGAGATAAGTTTTACGCCTCGTGCGTGTGCGCTCGGGAGTCCGGGCTCTGTCCCGCCACGTCATAGCCCAGCGCTGCGGAATCTGCTATTGGATAAATACATCATTTTATGGAACATTGATTGTTCTATAAACCCAATGGAGTATTATGCCTCTATGATCAAACCATTTAGATTGTGTGTAGAGCACAGAAAATGCCATATTCAGGACGGTACTAAAAGTGCCATTTGTGTATTTTATGGGTGTCATTACAGGGGAAACTTCTCTCTGTAGGCCCTGTTTACTGCAAAATTTTTTTAGTCCGTAATGACATTTTTCATTCACAACGTATGCCTTCAAAAGAGGGGGCCCTTGTTTTATTTGTTTCATTCAAGCATACAGCACAAATTCTGTACATTTTAATTAAATGTAAGCTTAACGAAAGCATAAGGTATTTATTCTGTGGGGAAAATGCGGTAGCAGTCATGGAGCTGCATTGCGCACAAAGGACACGGCTGGGTTCCAGGCCCCGGCCCCCCCGGGGCCCCCGCCTCCTGGCCCGAGCACAGTTTGGGGGGCAGGCCAAGCCTCGCGCTTAACCCTCTCCTCTTGGAGAGCTGGGGGCTCTTCCGAGGATACCTCCACTTCTTAATGGCCCTCTGGAGAGTCAGACCTAGTTACAGCCGTTGGGGCTGCACTACCCTGCTGGCCTCGGCCTCAGTGCTGCGGGCATCCGGGGTGCGGCTGGACACACCCGAGAAGGGCAGAGCAGCTGTGCCCACAGGCTTGAAAGGGCAGCCACTGGCTGTCCGAGCTGCTGAGAGAACCTTCTCGAGCCGCGCCTGCCAGCTGTGAGACCCGCACTCAGGCACCCACTCGGGCCAGCCCCTGCTTCCACCTGTGTCGAGGAGCTGCTGAGAGTCTGGGCAGACCGTGGGGCCGCGAAGTGCCGTCACTGCCCGTGGTCACGCGGCGTGGGAGCCTCCAGCCCTGCTGCTGCAGAGATCCCAAAGACCCGCATCCCGAGGCGTCATCCACCCACTGCACGCATCCGCCGCCATGTCAGTGACCCTGGACCCTGCGCACCCACACCTGGCAGCGCCGGATCTTCAGTGGCCAGATCCTTTTCCATCCTATTGAGGCCGTTACGTCTTATAGGCACCGTTGATCAGAGCTGCACTGGAGCTCGGAATCCAGAGCTGGGTTCCGTTACGAGCCACGGTGGCTCTGCCCGCTGTCCGCACTGAAGTCGGGACATGGTGGCGCTCGGCCTCGCCCGCCTGGCAGCCGGCGTGGGGTTCGCCCACTCAGTTGCTGTCATGCTCAGGAAGTGGCTTCTCCCGCCGCAGGCTGAGACAGCCCGATGGAGAGTGGTTTGAGGCGCCTGACTGTGCGCTCGCGAGGGGCCCCAGGACGGGGGCCCAGCCGAGAGGCGGCACCTGGGCAGCGGGACAGAGCAGGAGGAGCGGGGCCCAGCGAGAGGCAGCACCTGGGCACCGGGGACAGAGCAGGGAGGACGGGCCCCGCAGAGAGGCAGCACCTGGGCAGCGGGGACAGAGCAGGAGGGACGGGGCCCAGCCGAGAGGCAGCACCTGGGCAGGGGGACAGAGCTGGGCTGCTGCAGGCCGGAGTGGGCCGGGCGGGCGGACAGTGGACACGTGCCTTCCTGTCCCGGCGACCTCCAGGGGACCTGGGAATTCTGGGTCTAGCTGCCACCTGTGTCCTTCCTGGGGCCTCTGGCTGCCCCACCCCATCCCCTGTGGCTGTGCCCTACCCCCTAACGCTTCCCTCCCTGTCTCCCCCAGGCATCGCTCCAAGTCCTACGAGTGTCGGCTCAAGGGCCAGGGCGCCACCTTCGTGGAGACCGACAGCCCCCTTCGCGGCAGCTGTGCTGGCGGACGAGGCCCGGCCAGGAGCGGCCAGCCCGGAGCAGCCGGAGGCCAGCGGCAGCCGAGGAGGTGCAGCAACTCATCATCATCCAGGGCTCCGATGGCGACTTCGCCCTGACACGCCAGCGGAGGGACACAGCAGCCGCCACGCTGCAGGCGCTGGCCCTGGCTGGCCAGGTGGCCCCCGCGTGGTGCACATCACGGAGGAGCGGGCAGGTGATCGCCACCAGCCAGAGTGGGCGCATGTGGGCGGAGGGGCAGCGGGGCCCCTGGACACTGGGGCCACCCAGGTGGTGGTGGGCGGCTCGGTGGAGGGGCCTGGGGTGGAGCGCACCCCTGAGCCCCGGCGGTGCCGTTGTCCAGCAGGTGGGCAAGCCCGAGCTGGGGAGCTGGCACCCGGCGACCCAGCCTCGGCCCTGGACGGCGCTTGCTGTGTGCCGTCACCGAGCTGGGGGCCGCTGAGGACAAGGGCCGGCCGGGCCCTAAGGACGTGCTGTTGCAGCTGCCCAGGGTGGAGCCGCGCCCGCGGCCCGAGCTGCCCGTGTCCCCGAGTGCACAGGACGGCCCAGGGGGGTCGCCGCAGAGCCCGTGGAGGTGCTGGACGCAGCTGGTGCGGCCCGCGCCACCCAGGGCCGTGCACAGGCCACCTTCAAGAAGGTGGTGCAGGGGCGTGCTGCAGCTGGCCGAGTGGGGACGCGGCAGTGAAGGAGGGCGTGACGCAGGTGATCGCCAACCCCGAGGGCCGCTGCACATGCTGGCGCCGCGACGGGCCGCACATCATCGCGGCAGGAGGCCGCGGCACACGCGCGCACCGGACCTGGCCGAGGCCGACGGCGAGATCTCGCAAATCATCGCTCACGGAGGAGCTGGTGCAGGCCGTGGTGCAGGAGGCGGGCGGGCGGCTTCCCCGACGGCCCCACCCACTACATCGTCCGCGGAGCTCCCGGGGCGCAGGAGCCCACAGCTGTGTTCTCACACACCGTCGTTGAGGCGGCCGACTCGCAGGGGCTCCTGCAGGCCGGGGTCCCCGCCAGCCCCGAGCAGCTGGCCAGCATGGTCATCTACACACAGGAGGCGCCCGCCGCCACCGTCATTCAGAGCCAGAGGGACGGCAGCGAGCTGCAGGAGACCTAAGCAGGCCCGCCCCCGCCTGCCCCAGCCCCGCCTGTCCTCCGCTCGCCCCGGGAGCAGGACGCTCCACCGAGGGCACCGTGGACCGCCCAGGACCACCCGGCCCGCAGGGATGCCGCCACGCCGCCCCACTCACTGCAGGGTTTCTCCCGCCCCTCACGGTGCCCACGAGAGGCCGCGTGTCCCCAGCGTGTCCTGCTGGCAGCGCCGAGTGCACACGCCCTGCTCGGTGCCTGCCCTGTGTCTGACAGCCCACCCTGTCTCAGCACCGGCCACTTTGTTTCCAGCAGCTCCGTTTGGGGGCACCTCAGGGCCGCAGGGTGCCCAACCCGGCTACTGGGGGTATCACCTGTCAACTCCCAGACAGCAGTTGGTAGGGACAGCCGGGCCGGGGAGGCGTGTGCGTGCCGCCATCCCACGCCTCTGCTGCTGGGCCCTGCCGCCGCCGTGTTCTTCCTGCAGTCAGTAGCATCCGCCTGGCCCCGCTGGCCTTGCCTGTGTCTCCGGGGTCTGTGCAACCCTGGGGAGGCGCCTGAGGGTCCAGCAGTTGGTCTCACACCATTCCCCTCTGCTTCTGGACGTGTAAGATAACCACCCCCACCCCCATGCAAAGGTTGTTTCTGTTGGTTTATTTCCTTTGAAATAAAATTATAGAACCAAAAGGCCATGATTTTCTTTTAATTGCCAGGAGCTTGTCAGTGGGTGGCCAAGAAGTGGGAGCACCCACCTGGGTCAGCAGCACCCAACACAGGAGCACCTGCTGGCTCCAGCAGCACCCAACACAGGAGCACCCGCTGGCTCAGCAGCACCCAACACAGGAGCACCCGCTGGCTCAGCAGCACCCAACACAGGAGCACCCACCTGGGCAGCAGCACCCAACACAGGAGCACCCATACCGGTCAGCAGCACCCAACACAGGAGCACCCATACCGGTCAGCAGCACCCGCTGGGGCCCGAGGCCTCCCCTGGTCCCCGCTCGCCTGTGTGCTCTTGTGGGCCATCTCACTCCTCAGTAACATCGCCTCAGGTTAAAAGTGGTCACAGTAACTGGTTCTGCAGCCCTGGCCCCAGAGAGGCCCCGGATACGCAGCTGGTAGGAGCCTGCAGGAGCGCGCTGTACGCGCCATGGCACACACACACACACACACACACACACACACACGTCCTGTTCCCACCCCCGCTCTAGCCTCAGGTCCTCAGAATCCAGCAAGAGGAACCGGGGAGAGGATGGAGAAGCCCTGGTTAGGGCCCCACCACTGCACACAGACCCACAGATCAAGGAGACCGTAGTGGACAGGACACTTCCCAGGAGCCCCTGCGGCCCTGCAGTGACTGACCCAGATAAATCTCTCAGGAGGACGTCCGTCGTGAAAGCGGCGTGGCCTGCACTGTCACGCTGCTGCAGGCGTGAGGGGCCTGGGTTCCCGCCGGTCAGCCAGTGGCCACCGCAACGCTGACGGTGCTGTGAGCGGGCACCCTGGGACACGCACCAGGATAGCGATGTGGGTGGCTCCCCACGGGGCTCACAGCTGCTGTCTGGGTGAGCTGGTACAGTTTGGGCGGGGCTACGTCCCCAACGACACAACTTCCAAGAAGCAGAAACTAAAGCAAGAGAAATGTCTGCTGGAGCCGGGGCCTCTCCTGCAGGAGGGACCGGAGGACAGATGCCTCCAGACCAGCCCCAACACCCAGGGCACCAGGGGGACCTGAGGGGTGGAGCGCCCCAGGAAGGAGGCGAGATGGGATCCGCCGTCCACTGCCCAGACCAGCAGAGCCGCTGCTCACGTGCTGTGGCAGCAGGGGTCAGTGGCCTGTCACGGTCAGGATTATCCATGGACCCGACAGGGAGCCAGGCCAAGCCCTGCGGGGGGGGTGAGGTCTCGGCCAGCTCACAACACCAGACCCCACCGTTGGCAGGAGCCGCAGGCTGCGGGGCCACACACGTGCCTCAGCTGCCTCGCTCCATCTCCTGGCCCCGACATCCCCTCAGCCCCATCTCCTGCACCCCATAATCCCCTCAGCCCTGACCTCTGCACCCCATAATCCCTCAGCCCCGTCTCCTGGCCCCAACATCCCCTCAGCCCCGTCTCCTGCACCCCATAATCCCCTCAGCCCCGTCTCCTGCACCCCATAATCCCCTCAGCCCCGCTCTCCTGCACCCCAACATCCCCTCAGCCCTGGCCCCTGCACCCCATAATCCCCTCAGCCCCGTCTCCTGTACCCCATAATCCCCTCAGCCCTGACCCCCTGCACCCCATAATCCCCTCAGCCCCGTCTCCTGCACCCCATAATCCCCTCAGCCCCATCTCCTGCACCCCATAATCCCTCAGCCCTGTCTCCTGCACCCCCATAATCCCCTCAGCCCCCGTCTCCTGCACCCCCCATAATCCCCTCAGCCCTGATCCCTGCACCCCATAATCCCCTCAGCCCTGATCCCTGTACCCCATAATCCCCTCAGCCCTGATCCCTGCACCCCCATAATCCCCTCAGCCCTGATCTCCTGCACCCCCATAATCCCCTCAGCCCTGATCCCTGCACCCCATAATCCCCTCAGCCCTGACCCCTGCACCCCATAATTCCCCTCAGCCCCGTCTCCTGCACCCCGACATCCCCTCAGCCCCCTTCTGCACTGCAGTGGCCGTGTGCCAGTCAGAAGCACAGTGGGCTATAAGGGGCCCTGCAGTATGGTCCCCTGTGACCCTGGAATCTGGGGAGGAGGTGAGGGGGCTTCCTTGAACCAGGCAGCTCCTCTGGGAAGCCCGCTCTCCCCGCTGCGAGTACTGTGTGATGGCCACAGTCCACACACACCCGGCATGCTGGGCATCCCGGATGCTGGCACGGCCGTTCTGGGAGGACAGCGGGGCCGTCCGGGTACAGGAGGGGTGCCCATCTCTGCTCAGGCTCTGGGCTGTGCCTTCTCAGGCTGCTGAGCAGACACGGGCTCTTCCAGGAGGCCGCAAGTCCCAGTGGGGACAGGGGGCTTTCCAGGGGAAACTGAGGCACTGCCCGTAGCCTCCTTGTGCCTCCAGCCTCCTCTCTGTCAGGTCAGAGGTCAGCTCAAGCAGCCCTTTGGTCTCGATAGTGTCCCTCCTCGAGGCATCATGTGTTACTCGGGGCTCATCCGGTTCAGTGCCCGGGATCTGCGGGGTCGTGTGACGACGCCCCTTCCTGCGGTGGGACCAGCCATCCGCTGAGCTGCTGCGGTCGTCCAGCCTGACGTCTGACCTCTTTCCTTCATTGTGAGTCCACTGAGCCATCGCTGCTGGATTTGCCGAATCACTCTTGTTTTCCTTCTATTTTGCTTTTTGGGGTTTTGAGAGGTGCCAGGACCACACGCAGCCGGGCTCAGGGCTCACTCCCGGCTCTCCGACAGTGTGTGGGAGAGCAAATGTCGGGCCAGAGAGCAAACCAGGCTGCTGTGCAAGGCCGGTGCCCCACTGGCCTCTGTCTCTGGCCCATGTTGGTTTCCCTGTCGGCTTGCATCTCTCCTGTGCCCACACTTCTCCTTGAAAACCGTCTTTTGCATTAAAAAAGTTTCTAGCGTAACATCATAAACCCACTAATGATTTTATGTATATATTAAAGTTATTTTAATGCCTGCTCTGGGGCTTACGTTTTAATTTATCTGCATATTCCAGGTAGATGAGAAATCATGCTTTTTCCTCCTATGACTTTCAATTCTACCCTTTGTGACATTCTTATACAAGTCCAACAATATTTTATTGTTACCACTGTAGATCATCCTATCTTCAAGAAGCGGGAAGAAGGGAGGCGCACGTGTGTACTTCCTCATGTGTGTTCATAACAGATCGCTGCCAGCCTACTGATCCGGCGTCCTGATGTCCGTCCTTCCTCTGGGCTCCTGTTCGCACTGCTCGGCGCTCCGGGACTGGATGTGTCGTGTTTGTGCCGCTGCCCAGCTGGGGTGTTGCCTTTATTCCTGTCACGGGTTCTTCCGTACAGCGATGCTTGCTTTGTAAGTCCAAGGGGGAAGAAGCTTGCAGTTTTTTTTTTAAAAAACACTTAAGCACTGTGATGTTCAAAATTGCTCATAGCCCAGCTGTTTTGGGTACTGTGTTCCATCACCAGCCCCGCCACCACTGTCCCCATCTCCCATGCTCTGAGCAGGCACAAAAAGTTTACTTAACTTTATAATTTTACATTTCTGATGACCTTCACACAGTTATGTGCCTATAAATTGGTGACAAAGGGGCAAGAAACATGTAGAAAGAGGAAACAGATCTGACCTAGCCCCCAGCTGCCTACTGCACTCACAGCAGTGCTGGCGCCTCAGAAATGTGGGGTACAGGGCGCTCTGCAACTGCCCAAGACCCCTGCATGCCGCGTGGGGCTTGTCGCTTCTCCGTCTCGCCCCTCGGGTCCCTGCTCGCAGGAGCGGGTGTGCGTGAGCCCCGCCCGTCTGTCCACACTTGATTTTCTCAGGTGAGTTTCTGGCCAACAGAACAGGGAGCCAGATCTGCTGGTGTCCAACCCTGTTCTGGAGCCCAAGGCCCACGGGTTTCCCAGATAGTCCGGGAGCAGAAACGGCCACAAGAGCTGGTGCTCAGGAGCCACCAGAGGCCTGTGTGTGGCCCCGCCTCTTCCCGGGGCTCTGGCCTGTTTGCACGCCAGGGGGGAAAACGGTGTGACAAGTGTTAGGCTCGCTGCCTTAGAAAGGGCTGAAGAAGCCTTTCTAGGAGGGCGGCGTCTAGTCTCACACTCGCGGCTCTGTCTGCTGTTTCTTCCTCTCTCTCTCTCTCTCTTCCCTCTCCCTCCCGCTCTCTCTCTCTCTCTCTCTCTCTCTCTCTCTCTCTCTCTCTCTCTCTCTCTCTCTCTCTGCAGATCTGTTTCCTCTTTCTACATGTTTCTTGCCCCTTCCTTTGTCACCACTTTATAGGCACATAAATAGATCTCCCTGTGCCCAGCCGTTCATGAGGCAGTCGGGAGGCATGGCAGGTTCTAGGCCTGGCCCACCACCTCGGCAGAGCCCTCACAACAAGCCAGACCACCCCCCCCTCACTCCACGGGCGCCGCCATTTTCCACATTTGGACTTCCCTCTCGTCAGAACTCCACCCAGCAGACCAGCCCCATCACAGCCCGGCTCGCATGGCCGCTTTGCGGCCGCGGTTCATCAATAAATGCTTTATTTGGAGGTGTTTAAAAGAGTTTGCCTCCCGCTTGCAAGCCTGGCAAGCTTCTTGTGTTGTATTTGATATGCCAAATACCAGTAACAATTATATTAGGTCATTCCCATGACCTAATATAATGGTTTGAGGCTCTTTATGTTCCTGTAGCAAGCGGATGCCTTTGTCTCTACTATCATGAGACAGGACATATGGAGATATTACTGGTGCCCGCTCTAGCAAATAGATGATCAACGGGAAGATCGTGGATCGTGAAATAGATGTCACAAACAGCTATAGCAAGCGCCCTCCCACCTTGGAGCTTCCCCTGCCATGTGTATTCAGTGTCTCTTGAGGAACAAAAAGGTCTGCCATTGAATATACTGCTTAATTGTGCTTTATGATAGTTGGTAACATTCTATGGTTCTGTTTAAGAAATCTTTGCCATCTCAAGGGCCATGCAGATAAACTATCTTGTGTTTTCTTCAAAACTTTTCTTTTTCAGTTTTATTCTACGCTCATTTAGAGTTTGCTTAGGCACTCCTCGTTTTCATTTGCTATCATTGCTGAGCACACCAGCTGTCCCCACCTCACTCCTGTCTTGCTTGTTGTCTTTGGGCTGAGTCCACATGGTCTGATTCCAACGGCTTGTGAAAGGTTTAAGTATCATAAAAGATTGTTTTTTTAATTTTATTATACCACTGTGAGATAAACAATTACAAAACTGTTCATGATTAGATTTCAGTCATACAGTGTCCCAGCACCCATCCCTCCACCAGTGCCCATTTCCCACCACCAATGTCCCCTGACTCCCTCCCCCCTCCCTAGCCTGCCTCTATGGCAGGCACTTTGCTTCTCTCTCTCTCTCTCTCTCTCTCTCTCTCTCTTCTCTCTCTCTCTCCCTTCTCTTACATTGTGGCTTGCAATACATACTCTTATGGGTTATTATGTATATCTCTTTGCCTACATTCAGTGCTCAGTTCTAGGCTGGTACTACCACTTCCAAGAATTATTAGCACACTGGTCCCTTCTCTGTCTTACCTAACCTCTGACTCCCACACACTTGTGGTAAATACCACCCACTGACAAGACCTCCTGATCCATGTTTTGCCTGGTCTTGGATATTAATATAATTTTTTTATTTCCCACAAATGAAAGTAGTCATTCTATATCTGTCCTTTTCCCTCTGGCTAATTTCACTCAACATGATCCTCTCCATGTCTATCCATTTATAGGCAAATTTTATAACTTCATTTTTCAAACAGCTGCATAGTATTCCATTGTGTAGATGTACCACAGTTTCTTTATCCAGTCGTCTGTTCTTGGGCACTCTTGGCACCAACAATGAATGAGAGTCCCTTTCTTCTCACATCCACGCCAGCACTGGTTGTTCTTGATCTTTTGCTTATATGCCAGTCTCTGTGATGTGAAATATCTCATTGTTGTTTTGATTTGCATCTCCCTGATGAATAGTGATGGTGAGCATTTTTTCATATGCCTTTTGACCATTCAATTTCTTCTTTGACAAAGTTTCTGTTCATTTCATCTCCCCTTTCTTGACAGGGTTGTCTGTTTTCTTCTTGTGAAGTTCTACCAGTGCTTAGTATCAGAAAGTTTTAAGTCTTCAGCCTTAAGCCTTCACTGAGGGGTGTCCCTCGTTATTCTCAGCCCCATTCAGATACAGAGATGAATCCTGAAATGTGTTCATTTCCACAGAAGGGGAAGAAAACCAAACTGATTTTGGACTTTATTCGTCCTGGAATTCCTGTGGGGGGCTTTACGTCTAAGTGGAGCTCAGCAGTCCGTGAACATGGTCCGTCCTTCACCCTTCATCCACACCTGTGACTTCTCTCAGACGCACTTCCTGCTCCTTAGCCCAGAGCCTGCGTCTGTCCTTGTAGAGTACTTCTACTTATTGCCGTCTTTGGCACTCTCCTGAGTCTCCAGAATAGCGGACTAGTATCTTCGAGTGGCACTTTCTGCTCGTTGCTGGAACAACCGTGGCTTTCGCGGCTCCCTGGAGTCTCTCCTGCTTGAGTCTGTTGCCATCGTTTGGTTCATCTGCCTCCAGCTGTCCCCTCTTGACAGAACTTGCACGGCGTGTGCCAACGTCCTGGTGTGCTGGGCTGCCCCTTCCTCCGAGCTCCCACACACAGCCCTTTCCTCCAGGACCCACTTCTCATTCCTTGTGCTGTGGTTCCCTGTGAATCCAGAGTTCTCCCGCCCCTGAGCGCTGAGCTTTCCTGGGCAAAGGGAACCACCTGTGGGCTGCCCTTACTCCACGGCTCCTGCTCCTCCTTGTCTGCAGACACGAGGCAGAAGGTAGAGGACCTGTGGCTTCTGCCGCCCATCGGCTTGTGGGGTTAATGTCTGGGCAGCGGCGTCTCCGCCAGCATCACTTGTGAGCAGTGGACATTGCCAAAGCCCATGGGCGGGTGTCCTCGTGTGCCAGGGGTGCGCCGGTGGGGCTGTGCGGGAGGCCGGCACTGTGGCTGGGCAGGACTCCCAGGTCAGTCCGCTGCGCCTAAGTTCCACTGGAGACAAGAAGTGTCTGCCGTGGGCTGTGTTCCACACCAGTCTTGAGTTCAGCTGACACACACCTGGTTTGTAACTGGAGTTTAAGGGTGGGCAGCCTCTTCCCAGAGGGCCCCCTGCAGGACATTCGGCCCAGCACGGCCAGAGTGTGCGAGTCGGAATAAACCATGACAACAGGGCCTGGGATTAGGGCAGGCTCTGTGGGGTCATCTCGGAACTGCCCACACGCCACAGCCCACAGCTCACTTGCCACCTTCTGTGGGCGCTTGCTCTTCCCAAACACAGCCCCACAAGTCTGCCGCAGCTCCTTAATAGTTTCCCTATGGCTTCCGTGTTCATTCTGAAGACTTGAGGGGGGCCAGAGATAGTACAGCGGGTAGCACACTTGCTTGCAGGCACGTCATCTGGGTTCAATCCCCAGCACCACACAGGGCACCTGAGTGCCAACGGATGTGGCCCCCCAAATAAGCAACAGACCTGAGACTCAGGTGCCCGAAGAGCTTCTTCCATGCAGCAGATGCACTTGGGGCCCGTCCAGGCGCCAGGGCCAGATGGGTCCCCACGCGGCTCCCCGGTCAGTTGTTTGAGGCCCTGGTCTCGAGAGAGACTCAGGCAGCCCCGAGAAGGCCCAGCAGATGAGGGCCCCAGGGCAAGCAAGGCCCTGCGATGCTCAGGCCCTTTGGTCATTTCCACTGCCGGGCCTGGTCTCAGAGGCCTTTTTTCCTTAAGCACAGGGAGGGACCCACATCCAATCGCAGAGTCTTGTAGCAACTTCCCCAGTCACATTTATTTATGTCTGACCGACCTGACATCACATAAACAGTTATTTTAAAACTCGGGGCGCCTCCCGGCGTGGTGACACAGCCAACCTTTACAAAAATGAATGATTTATTTAAAAGGTTGTATGTGTCAGAGGCACTTCTCGGTCGGTGAAGAGCGGCCCCCTCCTCCGCCGGGCCCGTGCTGGGTGACTTGGGCAGCTGGGCTGCTCCCCGAGAGTAGCTGCTCTGTGTGGCTGGCGGGACGCTCCTCCTGGTGGGCTCCACGCTGTGCCAGCCACTGTGCCCAGGGCCTTTCCTGAGTGCACAAGTGCGCCTACGGGAGTCAGGGTCCCTCACGAGGGTCTCCGGAGGGTACAGAGTCCAGGGGCTCTGGGAGTGCCCCCCACCTGCTTCCCTAGTCCCTGGGGTGCTGCCTGGGCCCTCTGCGGGTACCCAATAGGTAATAGGGAGGAACATTTGCCACTGCTGGTGGCTCGAGAGGGCCTCAGAAAGGGATGGACCCTGGGTCAGAGAAATGGGGCTGGCTAGGAGCTGGGTGCCAGGCCCAGGGGCCTCTCATGGTCCCAGAACCTTGGCGCTGTTGGCCAGTCGCCCGGAGAAACTGGCAGGGTGGGCAATGGCTCCGCGGCCAGGGCAGCCGATGCCGCTAGGCCGTATGTGCCCTTGGAGCCGAGAGCGATTCCCGCAGGTGTGTTCCAGGCATCCCTGCCCAGCGCAGCCTCGTGCAGACAGCCTGACTGGCCCCCGCTGTCCCGGAGCGTTGGGGCTGTTCTCTGGGTGCTGGCCAGTGCCCCAATACAGCAGAATCCTGGCAGAGCTGTCCAGCTGCCACCCTCTAGTGACCCGGGGTCCGTTATGGGAACCAGTTTCCCTGGGGCTGGGAGCCACGGCCGGACCCCCTCTTCCCACGGGCAGGCCCGGCTGCCTCCAGCTCTGCTCTCAGTGCCCCTCTCGGGTGCCTGTGAGTGGACAGTCTGCCAGTCCACTAAGATGAGAGGCCAGAGAGGTGGCTACAGTGTCCACAGAGCGTGCTTTTTCCTGTCTACAGCCTGATCTCCCCTACTGCACATCCTTATGGGTCTGCCTCATGCCCCAGACGGCTGCTATGGTTCCAGGCATCACAGCCTCTCTCTCATAGATGGGAGATGGGACTGGACAGGGAGAGGTGTTCTTCTGAGGCTCCATCTTCTGCCTCCTCTGAAAACAACCCTCTGGTGGTTCCAGTGGCACAGCTGGGCTCCTGCCTGCTCCTGTATGTAGCAGATACCAGCCAAGCAACTGTGAGGGCCCCGCCTTCTGTGTATGAAGAAATTTGTGCTCCCACAGGGCCCCAGGCAGGGCTGTTAATGGAGAAGCAGGTTCGGGCAGGAGCCAAGGGCCCCTCCGGTGTGAGGGGGAGCGCCAGGAGGCTCCGGCCTCTCTCCCTGCTCGGGAGGGAGCTCCAGGAGGCTCCAGCCTCTCTCCCCCTGCTCCGGTGAGGGGAGCTCCAGGAGGCTCCGGCCTCTCCCCTGCTCGGGTGAGGGAGCTCCAGGAGGCTCCGGCCTCTCTCCCTGCTCGGGTGAGGGAGCTCCAGGAGGCCCCGGCCTCTCTCGCTGCTCCGGTGAGGGAAGCTCCAGGGAGGCTCGGCCTCTCTCCCTGCTCGGGTGAGGGGAGCTCCAGGAGGCTCCAGCCTCTCTCCCTGCTCGGGTGAGGGGAGCTCCAGGAGGCTCCGGCCTCTCTCCCTGCTCGGGGTGAGGGAGCTCCAGGAGGCTCCGGCCTCTCCCCTGCTCGGGTGAGGGGAGCTCCAGGAGGCTCCGGCCCTCTCGCTGCTCCGGTGAGGGGAGCTCCAGGAGGCTCCGGCCTCTCTCCCTGCTCGGGTGAGGGGAGCTCCAGGAGGCTCCGGCCTCTCTCTCTGCTCTGGTTAGCAGAGCTCCAGGAGGCTCCGGCCTCTCTCCCTGCTCGGTGAGGGAGCTCCAGGAGGCTCCGGTCTCTCTCCCTGCTCGGGTGAGGGGAGCTCCAGGAGGCTCCGGCCTCTCTCGCTGCTCGGGTGAGGGGAGCTCCAGGAGGCTCGGCCTCTCTCCCTGCTGTCCACACTTTGTCCCATGGTACTTGTACCACTCCCACTTCTGATGGGGGCCCCAGACGCAGGCCCTGGTCCAGAACAGGAGCTGTGCGGGGGGAGCCGTGGGCCGGCTAACAGGGGCGCCAAGGCTCTGTCCCCTCTGGCCTGCACAGGGCGTGGGGCGGTGCTCTCTGCTCGCTCACTGTCACGCACCTCTAATCTGCAGCTGTCCTGGTGGACTGGGCTGCTTGGCTAGAAAAGCCTGACCACCGGTGGCCCCCCCCGGGAGCCACAGTCTCCTGTCTGCAGCCACGAGTCTGGACAGACCTTGGTGCTGGGCCTTTCCCAGGAAGGCTCCTGACCACTGGCCTCTAGCTGGGCCCATCCAGGCTTCTCGCCCGACACAGCCCCCCGAGCCCGAGATGTTTCTGCTCTCTTGTCGTCTCACACTATCCAAAGCTGGAGGCCTGGCCTGGGCGGTGGCCACCGTCTGTGTGGACAGTGCTGCCTGCGACCGCTGCGGCTTGGGAGGGCTGCCCCGCCTGAGCCCCAGGGAAACGGAGCCGGGAGCTTCTCCAGCTGAGCTTGAAGCCACCAGGAGGCCCCTGCGCCCTCACAGCGAGGCCGGGACTCGGACCCGCCTGCTCGATGGGGCCTGCGGCTTCCCTGAGCCATCTCTGGGCCTGAGGCATGTGAGAGGCAGCGCCGTGAAGCACCTGCTCTCCGAGGCTCTGTGCCAGGGAGGAGGAAGGGCAGCCACAGCGGCCCCACAGAGCGTCCCCGCACTGGACACTGGCCTCTCCTGTCTGCCCGGAAGCCCCACAGCAGGGAACCTCTTTCCACCCCTGCCCTGCTGGCCACAGGGAGACCCTCGGCACTGCCCTCCCCCATGGGGAGAACCCCAGTGGTGGTGGGTGCCATCACCCATGACTGCAGCCCGGGCTGGCGGGGGCCAACTGAGACTGACACAAAGACCGAGGCAGAGGCCAGCGCCTCCTGCTGTCGTTCCTGACACGCTGCCCGCCCGCCCTGCAAGGAGAGAGAAGCCCGGAGCCCGCAGCCCCCTCACGGCTCCTGGGCCCCCTTCCAGGCAGCCTCTCAATGTCTGAACCTACCCTGGAGCTGGGCTCTGCGGCCCAAGAAGGCAGGGCAGCAACCCGACAGCGCCCTGGCTCAGCGACCCAGCAGGAGACAGGACCTCAGGCAGCCAGACACCTCCAGCACTTTAAGGGGTACTTGGAGAGACTGGGGGAGGGTCGGGGGATGGTCAGGGGGATGGTCAGGGGGATGATCGGGGGATGGTCAGGGATGGTCAGGGGGGATGGTCAGGGGGGATGGTCAGGGGGATGGTCAGGGGGATGGTCGGGGATGGTTGGTGATGGTCAGGGGGGATGGTCAGGGGGGATGGTCAGGGGGGATGGTCGGGGGATGGTCAGGGGGATGGTCAGGGGGAAGGTCAGGGGGATGGTCAGGGGGATGGTCAGGGGATGGTCGGGGGATGGTCAGGGAGATAGTTGGGGGATGGTCAGGGGGATGGTCAGGGGGGATGGTCAGGGGGGATGGTCGGGGGATGGTCAGGAGATAGTTGGGGGATGGTCAGGGGGGATGGTCAGGGGGATGGTCAGGGGGGATGGTCGGGGGATGGTCGGGGGATGGTCAGGGGGATGGTCAGGGGGATGGTCAGGGGGGATGGTCGGGGGGATGGTCAGGGGGATAGTTGGGGGATGGTCAGGGGGATGGTCGGGGGATGGTCAGGGGGATGGTCAGGGATGGTCAGGGGATGGTCAGGGGGGATGGTCAGGGGGATGGGGGATGGTCAGAGGGATGGTCGGGGGATGGTCAGGGGGATGGTCAGGGGGATGGTCAGGGGGATGGTCGGGGGATGGTCAGGGGAATGGTCAGGGGGATGATCGGGGATGGTCAGGGATGGTCAGGGGGATGGTCAGGGGGGATGGTCGGGGGATGGTCAGGGAGATAGTTGGGGGATGGTCAGGGGGGACGGTCAGGGGGATGGTCAGGGGGATGGTTGGGGGGGATGGTCGGGGGACGGTCAGGGGGATGGTCAGGGGGATGGTCGGGGGATGGTCGGGGGGATGGTCGGGGGATGGTCAGGGGGGACGGTCAGGGGAGATAGTTGGGGGCTGGTTGGGGGATGGTCGGGGGATGGTCAGGGAGATAGTTGGGGGATGGTCAGGGGGACGGTCAGGGGGATGGTCAGGGGGGATGGTCGGGGGGATGGTCGGGGAGATGGTCAGGGGACGGTCAGGGGGCCCTGTACTCTTGTTCCACCAGCAGGCCCCTGTCCTGGAGCACCCAGGCACGCAGGTACCGGGTGTGGGGTCTGGAGGATCCTTCCCACAGCTCAAGCCAGGGCAGCTCCTTTCCTCCCTGGCCTCAGAGCCAGCGAGCAGCGGCCACACACCTTGCTCCTTTCCCACACCATGCGCTGAGCAGATCAGACCCAGTAAACATGGGCCGAGATGGGCCGCTGACTCATGCCGGGGCCTCGTCTCAGCGACTCGCAGTGGGGCACCAATGGGCCACGGCAGCACCGGGCAGCGGACGCCCGGCTCGGAGCCCCAGGCTCCCCTTCCCTCTCTGCGGCCCCCACCCGGCGGCCACTGACAGATCCCGCCTGCCCAAACTGACAGCTCCGCTCAAGCCGCCCAGAAGCAGCATTAATTAAGTCATTGCTGGACTGTAATTTCCTTGAGAAGTAAAAAATTCTCACTCGAGAAAAGGTTACGGAGACCTTTTCCGTGTCAAAATTAGCATGCGGCATGAATATTTATGCTCTTAATGAAGACAGCCTTTCCCTCATCGGGAAGGTTCTGGAGCAGGTGCCAAGCCCGGCTTCACTCCATGGCCGAAGACGGTTGCCCAGGAGAGCGGATCCTGGGCCCCGGATCCCGGACCCCAACACCCCATCCCCAGGTCTGCTGGTCCTGGCCCTCAGCCCTCCAGCCCCTAAGACCCCTGACCCCAGCCCCAGGAGCCCCCAGACACCCTGGCCCCCAGCCGGACGGGGGCACAGATGCGGCGGGCAGAGGGCAAAAGGGCAGGCCCGGAACTGCACCCACATTGCTCACACCAGACATGTGCGTGCCCCAGTACCCCCGGGACATACTGTGACCCCCCCAGCCCCACGACTCCTGCTGCAGATGGGCCGCTGGGTGGGCACCCTAGGGTGGGCACCCTTCTCCCTGGGGCTCTGGACCCCGGCCTGGCAGAGGGTGGGATGCAGCAGGTGCGGGTGCTTCCTGTGTCCAAGCCCTCTGCAGGGGACAGAGTTGGGCCCAGTGAACACAGGGGCAGAGTCTGGGCCAGGCCGTGCTGGTGCCCTGGTGGTGCCCACTGGCCGTGGGGTGGGCTGAGATGGCGCTGGTCCTGCGGGAGAGCCCTGAGCCAGCCGTGCCCCTGTCAGTGCTGACCGAGCAGCACTGGACACTCACAGGGCGAGTCCGTGCAGGAAGCAAGCCTGGTCAGGGAGCGCAGGGGTCTGGCGGACCCTCAGCTGATGTCCAGGACGCCTTGGGGCAGGCCTGTTGGGAACAGACTCCCGGGGCTCTGGTCATTGGCTGCGTCCCCTGACTAGAGGCCTGGAGAGTGGACACTGGAGGCAGGTCAGCTCCCTACCCCAGGGACTATGGCTCCTGCGTTACTGTCTCCCCACCTCTCTGCAGGAAGTGGACAGCAGGTGGCCCGTCGTCCGGGAACACAGCTAGTGACCCTCCATACCAGGGCATCTCGGCCGGACACCCCCACTCCTTACAGCTGGGCCTCCCCTACACAGCTGGGCCGGCCCTAGATTCAGGGTTCTCCAGGCCCTCTGCGCTGCCACCGGCGTCCCTGCAGACCCTAGTCCAGACTGTCTGTGTCCTCTCTGTCCACACCTGAGACCACGCTGGTCTCAGCTTTGCAGCAGCAACCGGCTGGCATGAAAGCCGTGCGGGGAGGGCTGCCCCTGCCCTCCATCTCATCCTGGGTTCGGCTTTCTCGCAGGAGAGTGTTAGGGCAAAGGCCGACAGCCCCCACCCCGAAACTGGGGCGCGTCGATGCTATTCGCACCTAAACCCCAACCGCCCAGCCCAGGAAGCGCCAGCGACAGGCCCAGAAGCCTCCGGCCCTGGGCAGAGCTGCAGCCGGACACTCCTCCAGGCTGGTGCGGCCCCTCCTGGCACAGGAACAAGGACCTGTGGCTGGAGGCCGCCCCTGGAGCGCCCAGCGTTTACCCACCCTCGTGGGACCAAGATCTAATGATGACAAACCGTGGCCAGCCCGGACAGCCTGGACCCGGCCCGTGACATTTACTCACCACTTGCTCTTTCCTCCTCGGTGCTTTATAGCTCAGCCCCGCGGACTTCGGGGAGGGCCGGCCACCACTTATCCTCCGGACATGGGACGGTCACGTCCAGCTGGCTGCCCTCCTCGGGTAGAAAAGCAAACGCTGCCAGGGCCTGGATGCGGAGCCACGGCCCAGAGGCCCGTCGCTGCAACCGTGGGAGCCCCCACACCCTGCACCGAGCTATTGCCGCGCATCTTTCGTGAGGTCTGGGTCAGCGCCCACGAGGTGGCCTGGCACTCCTCTGCGCATGCACAGTCACCAATCGGGAGCTAGATCTTCCTCTGTGCCTGTGCAGTCACCGTCCAGACGCTCGCTGGGCCCTTCAAGCCTGTGGTCCTCTGTGTTGTGTGTGCTGCAGAGATGTCCCCCAACACCTGCAGGTGCTGCCCACGTGCTGGTGTGGCCACACGGTGACACCCAGGACCCCCTGCAGCACCTCTAGGTGCCTGGGGGAAGGAACACGCCAGTACGCTGCAGCCATGGCCAGCTGGGCCCAGCAGCTCCTCTACGTCGGGAGTCAGGGATTCACGCATGGTGTGTGTGGGAGAGCAGAGCCGCCCCTGCACGCATGGGCTGGGAGAAGGGGCCGGGGTGCACCCCGGGCGGTTTGGCTTCAATGCAGCAGGAGGGCTGTCCTGAGGCCGGCGCCCTGCACATGAGCACGTGACTGGGTCCCAGCGGGGCTGCCCCCTGGGAGGCACAGGGTCAGCGCCAGGGAAGAGGCAACTACGGGCGCAGCCCCAGACCTTCCTGCCGTGGCCCTCACCCCGGCTCCAACACAGTGCTCCAAGCCCTGGGCTGCCGTGGAACTGGCCACCCGGGGCCTGACCACCGGGGCCTGACACCCTCGCGACTGACCCCCCCAGGTCTGACGCGCCCCGGGGGCCTGACCCCCACAGGTCTGACTCCCCCGGCCTGACTCCCCCACCCCCGGGGCCTGGCGCCCGCCCCCGGGGCCGACGCCCACCCTGGGGCCCGAGGCCCACCCTGGGGCCTGACGCCCCACCCTGGGGCCTGATGCCCCCGGGACCTGACCCCCGGGGCCTGACCCCCCATTCTCCAGCTCTGGTAGCCTAAAGGGGTGTCAGGGTCAGGGCAGACGCCAGGGACATGGGCCGGACGGCCCATGTCTCCCGGAGATGCAGCCTGTGAAGAGAAACCTCCAGGAGCCTCAGGTGCAGAAGGTCAGCACTCAGCAGGCCAGGGCAGAGACCAGAAACCAGATGACAAACGGAATCGGTCCCCTGGGACCAGGAGCTGGGGTTTCCGGCACTGAGGAAGGCCCAGCTAGGGGAGAGTGGACAGAGCCCCATGGAAGTGGGGCGTGTGATCGTGGGGTTCCCAAACCTGATGTTCTGTGCAGCACCACGAGCACTGTGTGCTCCGTATGACAGAAGGTCCTTCCCCTGACATGTCACCTCTGTGTGTGCATGTTAAATGTACTGTGTCATTGCGTGGTGCTGTGTGTTATTGTTGTATAACCAGCTGGACGCTACTATGGTACTTGCTATACTTACACCATACGTCGTTGTATATATTGTGTGTTTCTACATGCCTGCACTCATGTAGGCAGAGATGAAAGGGTGATAATGTCCACTACTGGCAGGACGCAATCCACGGTTCTGATCCAGGGTTGTTGGTGAGACGCTGTTGCATCTGTAAGTGACAACACCTGTCTGCTTCCGGCAGCGCCTTCGAACAGGGTCAGGCGTTCAGTAAAGACCGAGATAGTAAATATTCCAAGCTCTGCAGGCCAGATGGTTTCCGTCACAACCCCTCAACACTGCTGTTAGAGCTCAAATTCATGTGATCTGAAAATACATTAACATGCTCAATGGTGGAGAGCCGAGAGAGCTTTCTGGATCAAGACAGGGGTGCCCAGTGTCGCCCACTGTCTCTGCAGGGGCTCCTCAGACAGCACGTCTCCGCCAGAACTGTAATCTGCAAAAGACTCCAGGAATTCATCAGATGGGAAGATATGAAGACTCTGCTCAGACACAGTGTGGCCTTGTCTAGAGAAGAAATGTAAAATTCTACAAAATAACAACCGTGAGAAATGCAGATAAATTCAGAGAATTTTGGATGTACAGAATCAGCACAGAAAAATCCAGTGTTTCCCTGAAACTCCCAAAGGAAGTTAAGGAAACAATACCATTACAACCACGTGCAAGAGAATAGAAGTCTGAGCAATGAATTTCGTGGAGACAGAGGAGTGGAGTGTGTCCCAATGAAGGGGCAGAAAGCCCGGGCAGGGGGCGAAGTCCTGTCCGGATGCTGGTTTAGTACCCTTGTGCTGTGGCCCAAGGCAGACTGGAAATCCACAGAAATTTCTATTCTGTCCATGGAATTTTTTCAGAGAAAGAGGTAAAATACCTCAAAATCTATATGAGCCCTGAAGAAATACAGCAGTCTTGAGCAAAAGGAATGGAGACAGATTTTTTTTAAAATATACTACAAAGCCATAGCAATCAAAACTGTGCGTGACGAAAATAAAGGCGGCTAACCATGGAGTGGAAGAGAGGAATCCTTGTATTTATATGTGTTGGCTGTCTGCAGGGATTAAGGAATACACAGTCAGCAAAGAATATTTTCTTTAATGATTGGTTTTGGGAAAACTGAATGCCTGCAGAAGAGTCAAGGCAGAGCTATATCTCACACCTGATTAGAATATACACCATGAGGGGCCGAAGCATAGTACAGATGCTATGGCACTTGTCTTGTACACGGCATATATGGATTCCATCCCAGCCCCACATACAGTCCCCTGAGCACTGCCAGGAGTGAGCCCTGGGTCTAGCCAGGAGTGAGCCCTGAGCACAGAGCCAGGAGTGAGCCCTGAGCACAGAGCCAGGAGTGAGCCCTGAGCACAGAGCCGGGAGTGAGCAGAGCCAGGAGTGAGCCCTGAGCACAGAGCCAGGAGTCAGCCCTGAGTACAGAGCCGGGAGTGAGCCCTGAGCACAGAGCCGGGTGTGACCCTGAGCACAGAGCTGGGAGTCAGCCCTGAACACAGAGCCGGGAGTCAGCCCTGAACACAGAGCCGGAGTCAGCCCTGAGCACAGAGCCGGGGAGTCAGCCCTGAGCACAGAGCCGGGAGTCAGCCCTGAGCACAGAGCCAGAAGTGAGCCCTGAGCACAGAGCCGGGAGTGAGCCCTGAG
Organism: Cryptotis parvus; assembly: GCA_021461705.1. Taxonomy (NCBI): domain Eukaryota; kingdom Metazoa; phylum Chordata; class Mammalia; order Eulipotyphla; family Soricidae; genus Cryptotis; species Cryptotis parvus. The sequence continues at coordinate 253,938 of JAJIBD010030873.1, forward strand.
CACAGAGCCAGGAGTGAGCCCTGAGCACAGAGCCGGGAGTGACCCTGAGCACAGAGCCGGGAGTCAGCCCTGAGCACAGAGCCAGGAGTGAACCCTGAGCACAGAGCCGGGAGTGAGCCCTGAGCACAGAGCGCGGAGTGAATCCTGAGCACTGCTGGGTGTGACTCCAAAAGAAAACTCACGAGGAAGAGAGACTTGAATTTAAGCTGAAGCTATGAAAGCACTTGCAGGAAATGTCTGTGCCTGGGACTGGAGAGACATGCCGGGGTGAGGGTGTTGCCTTGCTTGCAGCGAGCCCCAGTTTAATCCCAGGCACTGCTGTGTTCTGCTGACACCAAGGATTGCCAGGGGACTGTTTGCTCTCCCGGCGTGGACTGTCTCTCTCCCGCGTGGACTGCTCTCTCTCCCGTGTGGACTGTCTCTCTCCCCGTGGACTGTCTCTCTCCGTGTAGACTGTCTCTCTCCCCGTGGACTGTCTCCCCGTGGACTGTCTCCCCCGTGGACTGTCTCTCTCCGCGTGGACTGTCTCTCCCGTGTGGACTGTCTCCCCCGTGGACTGTCTCTCTCCCCGTGGACTGTTCTTCTCTCATATGGAATGTTCTCTCTCTTCCCCGTGGACTGTTCTCTCCACCGTGGACTGTTCTCTCTTCCCGTGGACTGTTCTCTCTTCCCCGTGGACTGTTCTCTCTCTCCCCTGTGGACTGTTCTCTCCCTGCGTGGACTGTTCTCTCTTCCCCGTGGACTGTTCTCTCCTGCGTGCACTGCTTCTCTCTTCCCCGTGGACTGTTCTCTCTCCCCGTGGACTGTTCTCTCCCTGCGTGGACTGTTCTCTCTCTCCCCTGTGGACTGTTCTCTCTCCCCTGTGGACTGTTCTCTCCTGCGTGGACTGTTCTCTCTTCCCGTGGACTGTTCTCTCCTGCGTGGACTGTTCTCTCTTCCCCGTGGACTGTTCCTCTCTCCCCGTGGACTGTTCTCTCCTGCGTGGACTGTTCTCTCTCCCCTGTGGACTGTTCTCTCTCCCCTGTGGACTGTTCTCTCTCTCCCCTGTGGACTGCTTCTCTCCTGCGTGGACTTTTCTCTCTTCCCCGTGGACTGTTCTCTCTCCCCCGTGGACTGTTCTCTCTCCCCGTGGACTGTTCTCTCCTGCGTGGACTGTTCTCTCTCCCTGTGAACTGCGTGCCCTCTGCCGCCCAGCACCAGCGCACTCGGCTTCTGTGTCTTGGTGGGATTTCAAAGGACACTCAGTGGCACAGATTCCAGGAGTGGCTGAGGACAGGGTGGCCTGGGCAGGCCCTTGGCACTCATGGCTGCACACCTGGCTGCACACCGCCCCATCCTGGCCACACATGTGGGCACACACTGCTCCATCCTGGTCATACACGTGGCACACACGTCACCCCATCCTGGCTGCTCCACGTGGGCTCACACGCCACCCCATCCAGTCCCATGTGTGGGCGCATGCCACCCCATTCCTGGCCCCCGTGTGGGCACACACCACCCCATCCTGGTCATACATGTGGGCACACGACACCCCATCCCTGCCCACGTGGGCCTAGGGGGCACCCGAAGCTGAATCCCTTTCCGAGCCTAGTAGGCACGAGGCCGCTCCCTTCTTCTCATGTTGCTGCCCTGAGCTGGTTTCTCACAGAGCAGGTGCCGGGTCACTAAGGCACCCCGAGACCCTGGAGGGACCCTGGAGGTCTGGGACCCACCTTCCAGGTCGCTCTCTGACTGGGCCTTGTGGCGAGTCCCCTGAGGCCCAGTGAGACCGGGAATCACATCAGAACGACGTTTGCGTCGTTAAGGAAGGCGGTTTAGGCACACACTGGGGCCAGGCGGCTGAACAGGATGGAAGACATTTTTTGATCCAAGTCGAGCTGGATTCACGGAATGCGCAGCCGCAGCCATGAAGCGCTGGATTAATAATTAAGCCCTGCGATCATTACCTCAGGATATTATTCCTTAAGTATCTCTTGCAAAGGCAATATGATTACATATGAATGATATCAATTTTCTACCAACAAAAAAAAAATCTGCCGAAATAGGAATTGAATTACACTGTCCAATTTGCTGTAAAGTTCACTGTATGGGAAGAAATTAATCAGCGTTCCCACCACCCATTTTTATGGGAACATAAAATGATGTGAACTTCCATTTTTAATAAAGATACATAGCACTTTTATAGAGACTGACTAATAACACCATAATGAACTGAAAAGGGACTGAGGTACCAGGAAGGAAAATTTTGAGGGTATTTACGAAGACTTTTCTATGGAAGCAAGCGTTTCTCCAAAGCCCAGGGGTTGCTGTGGGGAGACGAGCAGCACAGATGGAGCCCAGGGAGGGAGCCCAGGCGGCAGCGCTCCTAGACCAGGTGTCCAGGGAAGGGCTTGGGCCTGGGGTCACAGGCAGTGTCCGGGTAGGGCACAGTGGGGAAGGGCGGGCCAGTCCCACCAGGAGTAGACCAGGAATGACGCCCACCATTTTCCTTGAAGGGCAGGGAGGGAGCTGGGTGTCTCCTGGGCTGTCAGAGGAGCTCTGTGGGCGCTGCCCGCATGTCCTGGAGTTGCAGCCCAGCCCCGTCTTGTCTGGCCCTTAGCTCAGCGGTGCCGCAGGTAGACCCTATCCCCACCCAGATGTGCCCTCACGATGGACGGGGCCCAGCCCTGTTCCCAATAAGCCAGAGACGCTGCAGGAAATGCCCCGGGAGTACATCAGCCACAGGGCGCCCACAGGCGGCTCTGGGTGGCGCCCACGCTCACCCTAGCTCCTTTTGGGCTCTGGATGGCACCCACCCTCACCCTAGCTCCTTTTGGACCTTCACCTTTCCCAAGATGACGAGCAGCAGCAAAGCTGGGACTTCAGCACTGGAGGGGGAAGGTGGCAGGAGCCTCCGAAACCCAGAGTCCACATGAGCTGCCCACGTCCTGCCCACGTCCTGCCCATGTCCTGCCCACGTCCATATCCTGCCCATGTCCACGTCCTGCCCACGTCCTGCCCACGTCCTGCCCATGTCCTGCCCACGTCCATATCCTGCCCATGTCCACGTCCTGCCCACGTCCTGCCCACGTCCTGCCCATGTCCTGCCCCAAGTCACGTCCTGCCCCCCACGTCCTGCCCATGTCCACGTCCTGCCCACGTCCATGTCCTGCCCATGTTCTGACCAAATCATGTCCTGCCCCACGTCCTGCCCATGTCCACGTCCACGTCCTGCCCATGTCCACGTCCATGTCCTGCCCACGTCCTGCCCACATCCTGGCCAAATCACATCCTGCCCCACGTCCTGCCCATGTCCAAGTCCTGCCCCACATCCTACCCCATGTCCTGTCCACGTCCTGCCCCACGTCCTGCCCATGTCCACGTCCTGCCCATGTCCACATCCTGCCCACGTCCTGCCCCACGTCCTGCCCATGTCCACGTCCTGCCCCACGTCCTGCCCATGTCCACGTCCTGCCCCACGTCCTGTTCCAATACACTTCGCCCACTCTTGGCCAGGCACACACAGATCGCCTGGTTGGCTGGGAGCAAACCCTGGTAGCAAACCCTGGCTCCGAGTGGTCCTTGTGTCCGCCACCTGCTGCAGCTCAGGCCAGGCTCAGGCTGGGCTTTGCTGGGTTTTCCCGGCCCATTAACACCCCATAAACCAGATTTTCACACTTCAGCCTCAGGTGTTTCACACTTAGAGCCCCATCATCCCTGCAGAGAACAGAGGAGCTTGTCAGGGGTCCCAGGGAAGGGTCAGATGCCAGCACCCCTCCGTGAAGTCCTCCCAAGGTCTGTGGAACCGGCTGGAGGGGGAGGGGCGCTGCTGTTTTGTGGATTCCGCCCGCAGCTTTGCACCATTAGCCCTGCTGCAGTTTTGGAGGGTGTTGGAGCCCTTGGTGGGGAGGCCGGGCTCCCTGGTCTGGGTACAGCTAGTCTGTGTGCGCTGGGCTCCGGGCCGTCCTTCTCTTTGCTGCTCTAGCTGTCATGGGTTCAGTGTGGTGCCAGCAGGGAGTGACATCCCGAGAGGCCTCGGCCACAGCTCAGAGCGCGTCTGCGGGGGCAGCCCCCATGGAAACACCCGGCACTGGGGCCAGCCTTGGGGAGCTGCCGACACCTTCTCCCAGAGGCTTGCCAGGGCCTGAGTGACACCGAGCAGCCACGCAGTGCAGGGGCAAGTCAGTCTCCTCCATTCTCTTCCTGGTGTGTTTCAGTTTGAGTTCATGTACCCTCCATGTCTGATGGACTGATATGATGAGCTGCCCACGTCCTGCCCACGTCCTGCCCACGTCCTGCCCACGTCCTGCCCACGCATAAGCATGCTAGGTGTATGCTTGAAAACTTGCCATTTTGTTCTATAAATTGTCTTTACAAATCTTTATTTTCTATGTAGGTAGAGAAGGTATGAAACATACACACATATAATATATAATACACAATTGTCTTTTACATATTTCTCTTGCTTCCAGTGGCCTTGCTATATTCTTTTTTGTAGTTTCAAGAGTTCATCTGTAGAGTAATTTTCTTTCCTACAAACATATCCTATACGTGTATGCTCTCCACAGACACTTTTTCATATGCATCTTGGGTGTATTCTGAGTCTGAGCTGTGTTCTGAGGTATATTCTGAGGTAAATGTTAAAGAGTACTCTGAGATGCATTCAGAGGTGTATTCTGAGGAGTATTCTGAACTGCATTCATCCTGAGGTGCACTCTGAGGTGAATTCTGAGGGACGTGAATTCTAAGGTGTATTCTGAGGTGTGTTCTACAGTGTATTCTGAGGCGCGTTCTACGGTGCATTCTGAGGTGTTTCTGAGTGCATTCTGGGGTGTGTTCTGAGGTGTGTTCTGAGATGTGCTCTAAGGTACTTTCTGAGGTATACTGAAATATATTCTGAGGTGTGTTCTGAGGTGCAATCAGAGTGTGTTTTAAAACTGGACAGACTCCTCACACCTGCCACGTGTGTTCTTTTTTTTTCCCTTGTCAAGGAACTTCTGTGAATGAAGGACCAGAAGTATGACTTCGCCAATCTAACAGCAGTGAATTTTCCAAGGGGTTCTGCAGCTGTTATAGACTGAGAACACCATCTTGTTCGCTAAGCATGGCCATTATGACTGGATTTAGTCTTCTCAGCTTCATTTTTATCCCAATAATTCTTTTCTTCTTTATAAATGTGGTTTAAAAAAAAGCCTATGACTGACTTATTTTAAAGTTTAAAGATCCTTATAATCCTGAAATATACAGTCTCCTTGTGTGCCAGAGATTGGCTTTACTGATTTTAAGACTTTTGTCTTTATATTTATGAGGGGTTCATTTAAATGTTTTTAAAATTTTCTATTTGGCTTGACATCAAGATCGTTGTATTTTTGTAAAATGAATCAGGTATTACTGATCTCTTATATCAATTACATTATTCGGTCCATTCTCTTAATGCTTTCAAAGTTTGGTGTGTTTATATCCTTCTGGGTCTACATATTTCTTTAAGGGAAGATTTTAAGTGACAGACTCCATTGTACCCTAAAATATAACGCTAAGTTATTTACTGTGTATTTGAAAACATTTGTCAGGATACTGGCACAGCCTTCTGGTGGGATCTCCATACTTGTGTCTGTTATAATCTCAACAGATTCCTTTCTTGGGGGTCTCACCCAGAAATACTCAGGGGTCACTCCTGGCTCTGCACTCAGGAATTACTCCTGGAGTGCTTGGGGGATGCCGGGAATTGAACCTGGGTCAGCCACGTGCGAGGCAAACGCCCTACCTGCTGTGCTATCGCCTCCGCCCCAGATCCCATTTTTTAAGATGATTCCATTTTTATTTATTCTATTAGGTTTGATAAATAGCTCTTTTCTCAGAATTCGTCCATTTCATCTGAAACCGTAAGTTATTTAGTATAAGCATGTTTATTCTATCCTGTTTTAATGTCTGTAGAACCACATTGGTGATGACCCTTTTCATTATTGATGTTGATAATTTCACTCTTGGAACTTTAACCTGCAGAACCACAAAATCCTCAATTTCTATCCTTTGCAAGTAACTGGATGTTGTTCCTTTTCTCTATTGAGTTTAATTTCTCTCGTTGGTTCTACTCGTAACAGTTTCTCCTCACTTAAACCTTTACTTCATTCCTTTCTGATTTCTCTCATCAAATATCTGGTCCCATGCAAGCTGCTCTTCCACCTCAGCTGGGCTTGACTTATTGATCTTTCTGTTCCTTGCTGAGATGGACATTTTCACAGCAAGTTTTCCAGACTTTACTCTGTTTTACTCAGTACACTTCTGACATAGTTTCCTGTTAGCACAGATATGTGGTTTTCAGAAAACCACATATTTTTATTTTAAATCAATACTACGCATATTTTAATTTTCAGTTCAAAATCTTTTCAAAGTTCAGGTTACTTTTGTTATTCCTTGTTTTCTTGCTTGCTTGTTGGTTACATATTCTTTACTGTCCTTTTCAGAATTGCCCTGAGTTGTCTTTGAATAACATTAACTAGTCTATTTGCTGCTTGTCAGGCGATGCTAAGACCTTAGACCTCTGAGCTTTCCTTTCCCTCCTGGCGTTTGTGTTCGTGAGACTCCAGCCCACAGGTCATGCATTTTACCACCGTTTAGAACACACCTGTCAGTATCGGTGCCATTCGCTGGTCCGATATGTAAATATATGTATATTGAGCACGTGTGTCAGCCTGCTTACCTCTGGACTGCTCTTCCTGCCTAGCGCAGGTTTTCTACTTTTCAGTTACTCCTACCATTGATTCATGTTATTTGCTCTCATTTGTTGAAAATACCTTTATTTTGTTTTCAGGGTTTAGTTTTGCTGGACTCAGAGTTCTGGCGGCAACGAGCTTTTCCCAGCACTTTCAAATGCTCAGGCGTTCTGCCCTCTAGGTTCTGCGTTTCTGCAAGGGAACCATTGGCTGCCTGGAGCGGCCAGGTGCCTCCCCCACCCACCCCCGACCCCCACATGAGAAATGTCCCAGGTCCCATCTCCAGCACTGCCAGGTGTGGGCCTGGCGATCCCCGAGCACTGCCTGAGCTCTGTCAAGAGTGACTCCATATAAACAAAAGGGGAAAGAGAACTTTGATGTGAGTGTTGAGTCTTGGACACGGGCACTGTCTTCGTCTGTCTGGGCTTAGGTGTCTCGAACGCCTTAGCAGTACAGTCTGCTAAATCTGACGGTCCTTCTAAAAGCTGTTGTCTCGGTGGACCTGAAGTTTCTTGGAGCTTCTTACATGGACAGGCTGGTGTTTTACGCTGACGTTGGGAACACTTTAGACACTGCTGACAAATGTACTTGCAGTGTGACCTCATGACATTACCTCACAGGTATGACCTCATAGAGAGACTCACAGACATGGGGCAGAGCTGCTACTGGCTTTCCCTGTGCCCAGCCATTCATGAGGCGCCAGGGAGGGATGGCAGGTTCTAGCCCTGGCCCGCCACCCCAGCAGAGCCTCACAACAAGCCAGACGACTCCCCACTCCATGAGGACCTCCATTTTCCACATCCGGACTTCCCCTCATCAGAACTCCACCCAGCAGACCAGCTCCGCAGTTCATCAATAAATGCTGGATTTTGAGATGACTACAAGAGTATGCTACCCGCACGGTAGAGCCTGGCAAGCTACCCGTGTCGTATTTGATATGCCATATACCAGTAACAATTATAGACCTCATTCCCATGACCTGATGGAATGGTTTGAGGCTCTTTATGTTCCTGGAGCAAGCAGGTGCCCTTGGGCTCTACTTGCATGAGACAGGTCATATGGAGATGTTACTGGTGCCCGCTCGAGCAAATAGATGATGAACGGGAAGACAGTGATGACCTCATAGATATGACCTCAAGGTATCTCATAGCTATGACCTCACAGGAATTACCTTACCTCACAGAAAAAAACCTCATGGTATTACATCAGAGATATGACCTCATGGTTTTCCCTCATAGAAATAACCTCACAAGTATGACCTCAAAGATATGATCTAATATTATTACTTCTCAGGTATGACTTTGCAAGATACAACCTCACAGATTTCACTAGTCTTATCTCAAGTTTTGAGATATTACCTCACCAACATGACATCATGGGTATTACATCAAAAATATGGCCACACAGATGTGACCTCACAGGTATTAACTCACAGATATTCTCATGTTACCCTCCCATACTAAAATTCTACTTATAAAAACCTTACATTCTTCACAGCTCTCCCTGCCTCTTACTCTATTGAATAATCCTCACTATATTTGCTCCTCATGATTCAGCCAAGATGTTTTCTATTCATCTTTAACGTTTCATTTATCATGTACTAATCTTCTTTTCTTGCCAAATCCAATCTTCTGTTAAGGCCATCAATTGATTTCTTCATTTTTTCCACTTTTGTATTTCTAGTTTTTATTTAATTCCTTTGGACTGGTGAAATTCTCATTGTCTTCCATTTTCTTGATCACATTAATCATGGCTATGTCAAAGTTCACATCTGAAAACTCATAATTGGTTCAGTCACTTGTTTCTTGGCATCCTCAGTCATTTTTGTCGGGTGGGGCATGTAGCGAGTGAGGCAACGTTTTCGATCCATCCTCTGCTCGGACCCACACTTACCTCCCACCAGCATTGACCGAGCTGTTCCGAGCCCAGATGGTCTTTATGTTCCTGGCTCCATCCATGCTCTGCCACACCCTCCCAGAGTCCTGAGCCCCGGGCTGGGGAAATAGAGGCTCTCCTGCTATTTGGTTTGCTGGCAAACACTGGGCTGTGTCTGTTGGCTTCTCCTTACATTCTTAGTTTCTTATCCTATACAGATCATGAACTTGGCTGTTCAACTCCCCTAAGTCCCATCTTCCTATTGCTGAGTCATCATGCTGAGTCATGCTGGCAGCGCCCAGGAGATGCCCCTGTCCTGGGCTGTCTCTGTCTCTGTCCCAGGTGCAGCTCAGATTCTTCAACTGTTGCCTTATGTCAAGAATCTGCAACTGCACTCAGAGAAAGTTGCTCATAAAATAGGTTCCCTCGGGGCCAAAGCCGAATGGTCCCTGAGGGTGTCCCACTAGCCAAGAGTGACCCCTGAGCAAAGAGCCAGGAGAAGCCCTGAGCACCACTGGGTGTGGCTCCCAAAACAAAATAACAATAATACTAAAATCCATTCCCACCTCATTTTCTTCTCCTGGGGAACTCGGTCTAAATGCTGATCCTCAGAGCAGCCTTCCAGTGCTCTGAAAAGGAATAACTAGCTCAAGCTGCCACCCCAGCCCTCGACTCTGGCCATTTCTCTCATCTATCAATTTCCCTCTCATTTTATCACATCTTTTCCCATCACCACTCCGTTGACACCTGTGCTCTCATCCATGACTCCACCAACACATGAGTCTCTGGACCCATCTATCACCTATCTGCCTATTTCACGGATCAATCTATCACTTTGCCTATCTCTGCTAATTCCTCCAGCAGCACCATTGATCTGCCCATTCCGAGGCTCTTCTCCCAGACATTGCTGGTGTCTCCTCCCATAATCCTCTCAGACGGTCAACTGGTCAACTGACCATCCAGCTTTGGAGGTGATGTTCTGGACAGAATTCCCACATGCTTTTCCCAGTACAGGGATTCCTGCAGGCTCTGCTCCAGCCCGAGCCTCACCTGCCTGCATCAGGGCAAAGCTGATGGGTTGCTTGCTCCTCTCTGGGAGAGAGACCGGCAGGGTCACACACCACAATCACAGACTTGCCACCCCCTCCTGAGGCCACCGTCATGGGGGTGGACAACCCTGTGAGCTGGAAAGGGACAGAAGCAGACACTCTCAAGCCCCAGGAGAAACGTGGCCGCAGCCGCTGAGGAGGGACTCCTGAGCCCAGAGCCACGGGAGCCCGCCCAGGTGGCTTCTGACCTCCTCCCACAGCAGCAAAAGGACGGATGCAAGTCCTGGTCAGAGTCTAGACGGGCGAGAAGGTGCCCAGGGGTGGGGGGGTGCTGGCCGGCACTGACCATGACATGGGTGGGAAGGTGCAGAGGGGAGGCGGGGCTGGCAGGCACTTGAGCCCTCATGGCCATGAAGAACTGTTCTGTGTGTGTGTGTGTGGGGGTGGAGGGATGGAGAAGAGGGTGTTGCCAGCCTCAGGTCCATCCACAGGGCCAGGAGCACCATTAACCCTGTGAGATCTGCGGTGGCTGAGATCAGGGAACTGCTTTTACTCAGCAGGATGCAGGGCCCTGTCAGTACAGGGCACAGGGCAGACACGGTGCACTCACACAGCAGTGGGAAGTCCGGGAGCCAGAAGGAAGTTCTGGGGATGAAGGAGTCTGGGAATAGGGCCGTGCTCTGCAGGGAAGCTGGGAAGTGAGCTGCCTGGGGCCTCAGGCCTGCAGGTTGCTCTGATCCTCCACACTCTTATCTCTACCTGACTCACAGCGAGCATCTTACTGGCCAGAACCACAGGAGGCGGCCACAAGGGAGATACTGACCAAGCCAGTATCACGGGGGCCAGGCCGGCTGGGAGCCAGCTTTGTAGAATGTCATTGTTGAGCAGCAGAAGACGAAGATTTGTTCATTTGACTCACAGACTCCTCAGTGTGGCTCATGGACTCCTCAGACTGACTCACGGACTCCTCAGACTGACTCACAGACTCCTTAGATTGACTCACAGACTCCTCAGACTGACTCACGGACTCCTCAGACTGACTCACGGACTCCTCAGACTGACTCACAGACTCCTCAGACTGACTCACGGACTCCCTCAGATTGGCTCACGGACTCCTCAGACTGACTCACAGACTCCTCAGACTGACTCACAGACTCCTCAGACTGACTCACAGACTCCTCAGACTGACTCACGGACTCCTTCAGACTGACTCACAGATTCCTCAGACTGACTCACGGACTCCTCCAGACTGACTCCACGGACTTCTCAGACTGACTCAAAAACTCCTCAGACTGACTCAAAAACTCCTCAGACTGGCTCACAGACTCCTCAGACTGACTCACAGACTCCTCAGACTGACTCACAGACTCCTCACAGACTGGCTCATGGACTCCTCAGACTGACTCATGGACTCCTCAGACTGACTCTCGGACTCCTCCAGACTGACTCACAGACTCCTCAGACTGACCTCACAGACTCCTCACAGACTGGCTCACGGACTCCTCAGACTGACTCAAAAACTCCTCAGACTGACTCACAGACTCCTCAGACTGACTCACAGACTCTTCAGACTGACTCACGGACTCCTCAGACTGACTCAAGACTCCTCAGACTGACTCTCACTGGACTCTTCAGACGACTCACGGACTCTTCAGACTGACTCACGGACTCCTCCAGACTGACTCACAGATTCCTCAGACTGACTCACAGACTCTTCAGACTGACTCACGGACTCCTCAGACTGACTCATGGACTCCTCCAGACTGACTCATGGACTTCTCAGACTGACTCACAGACTCTTCGACTGAGTCATGGACTCCTCAGACTGACTCACAGACTCCTCAGACTCCTCAGACTGACTCACAGACTCTTCAGACTGACTCACAGACTCCTCAGACTGGCTCACAGACTCCTCAGACTGACTCACAGACTCCTCAAGACGGCTCACGGACTCTCAGACTGCTCAAAACTCCTCAGCTGCCCAGACTGACTCTCGGACTCCTCCAGACTGACTCATGGACTCCTCAGACTGACTCACGGACTCCTCAGACTGACTCACGGACTCCTCCAGACTGACTCACAGATTCCTCAGACTGACTCATGGACTCCTCAGACTGACTCATGGACTCCTCAGACTGACTCACGGACTCCTCCAGACTGACTCACAGATTCCTCAGACTGACTCACGGGCTACTCAGACTGACTCACAGACTCCTCAGACTGACTCACAGATTCCTCAGACTGACTCACAGACTACTCAGACTGACTCACAGACTCCTCAGACTGACTCACAGACTCCTCAGACTGACTCACGGACTCCTCACAGACTGACTCACAGATTCCTCAGACTGACTCACAGACTCCTCAGACTGACTCACGGACTCCTCAGACTGACTCACAGATTCCCTCAGACTGACTCACAGATCCTCAGATTGACTCACGGACTCCTCAGACTCTGGACCCGACGACTAACAGACCCCTCAGACGCTCACAGACTCCTCAGACTGGCTCAAGGACTCCTCAGACTCACTCACAGATTCCTCAGATTGACTCACGGACTCCTCAGACTGGCTCACATACTCCTCAGACTGACTCACAAACTCCTCAGACTGGCTCACGGACTCCTCAGACTGACTCACGGTCTCCTCCAGACTGACTCACAGATCCTCAGACTGACTCACGGACTCCTCCAGACTGACTCACGGACTCCTCCAGACTGACTCACGAACTCCTCAGATTGGCTCACAGACTCCTCAGACTGACTCACAGACTCCTCAGACTGGTTCATGAACTCCTCCAGACTGACTCATGGACTTCTCTAGACTGACTCATGGACTCATCAGATTGACTCTATATTCTGTGATTCTATATTTATATAATCCTGCTGTGGTTCAATAACCTGCTGTAGCTCTATAACCTTCTGTGGCTCTATCACCTGCTGTGGCTCTATATTTTGTGACTGTATATTATGTTTCTATATTCTGTGACTTTATATTCTATATCTCTATAATCTTGCTGTGACCATCACCTGCTGTGGCTCTATGTTCTGTGACTGTATATTCTATATCTCTATAATCCTGCTGTGGGCCTATCACCTGCTCTGGCTCTATCACCTGTTGTGGCTCTATAGTTGTGGCTCAATAACCTGCTGTGGTTAGGTGATGTGACAGATCTTCACGAGCCCCTTCTGGGGGAGGAGCAGTCATCACCTGAACTTGGAGCCAAGCACATGGCCACCAGGTTACAGAGTGTTGCGGATGGTGTTCCCAGGGCTACCCTCTCTGCAGCCCCCACTCACCCTTTGAGGGTCCGCAATATGGGGCTGTAATGGGGGGTGGCAGGCCCTGACAGGATTCCACAGAGCATGTGTTGGTGTTCATGGCCCAGGGAGGGCAGCAGCAGCCATGGTGTCAGAAACTGGCCCCTGCGCATTGTGAGTGGGCTTCATGGGCCCGGGTCACGCTGGACGCGTGGGTGTGACGAGTCATGATGTGCAACTGCATCCTGGCCAGGGTCAGGGGACTCAGTGCTGCTGGAGCCCTGCAGGGCAGTGGGTGAGGAAAGGCCCCGCCTCCACAGAGGATCAGGGCAGTGGGTGAGGACAGGCCTCGCCTCCACAGAGGATCAGAGCAGTGGGTGAGGACAGGCCCCGCCTCCACAGAGGATCAGGGCAGTGGGGAGGACAGGCCCCGCCTCCACAGAGGAACAGGGCAGTGGGTGAGGACAGGCCCCGCCTCCACAGAGGATCAGGGCAGTGGGTGAGGACAGGCCCCGCCTCCACAGAGGATCAGGGCAGTGGGAGAGGACAGGCCCCGCCTCCACAGAGGATCAGGGCAGTGGGTGAGGACAGGCCCCGCCTCCACAGAGGATCAGGGCAGTGGGAGAGGACAGGCCCCGCCTCCACAGAGGATCAGAGCAGTGGGTGCGGACAGGCCCCGCCTCCACAGAGGATCAGGGCAGTGGGTGCGGACAGGCCCCGCCTCCACAGAGGATCTGGGCAGTGGGTGAGGACAGGCCCCGCCTCCACAGAGGATCAGGCAGTGGGTGAGGACAGGCCCCGCCTCCACAGAGGATCAGGGCAGTGGGTGAGGACAGGCCCCGCCTCCACAGAGGATCTGGGCAGTGGGTGAGGACAGGCCCCGCCTCCACAGAGGATCTGGGCAGTGGGTGAGGACAGGCCCCGCCTCCACAGAGGATCAGGCAGTGGGTGAGGACAGGCCCCGCCTCCACAGAGGATCAGGCAGTGGGAGAGGACAGGCCCCGCCTCCACAGAGGATCAGGGCAGTGGGTGAGGACAGGCCCCGCCTCCACAGAGGATCAGGGCAGTGGGTGAGGACAGGCCCCGCCTCCACAGAGGATCAGGCAGTGGGAGAGGACAGGCCCCGCCTCCACAGAGGATCAGGGCAGTGGGGGCGGACAGGCCCCGCCTCCACAGAGGATCAGGGCAGTGGGTGAGGACAGGCCCCGCCTCCACAGAGGATCAGGCAGTGGGAGAGGACAGGCCCCGCCTCCACAGAGGATCAGGCAGTGGGTGCGGACAGGCCCCGCCTCCACAGAGGATCAGGGCAGTGGGTGAGGACAGGCCCCGCCTCCACAGAGGATCAGGGCAGTGGGTGAGGACAGGCCCCGCCTCCACAGAGGATCAGGGCAGTGGGTGAGGACAGGCCCCGCCTCCACAGAGGATCAGGGCAGTGGGTGAGGACAGGCCCCCCTCCACGATCAGGCAGTGGGGAGACAGGCCCCACCCCAGAGATCAGGGCGTGGGAGGACAGCCCGCCTCCCAGGATCAGGCAGTGGGAGGACACCCCCTCCACAGAGGATAGCAGTGGGGAGACAGCCCCGCTCCAGAGGGGAGGACAGGCCCCCCCGGGGGACACCCGCCCCCAGAGGATCAGGCGGGGGAGACAGCCCCGCTCCCAAGGATCGGCTGGGAGGACAGGCCCGCCCCAGCACGGGAGGATCAGGGCAGTGGGAGAGGACAGGCCCCGCCTCCACAGAGGATCAGGGCAGTGGGAGAGGACAGGCCCCGCCTCCACAGAGGATCAGGGCAGTGGGTGAGGACAGGCCCCGCCTCCACAGAGGATCAGGGCAGTGGGAGAGGACAGGCCCCGCCTCCACAGTGGATCAGGGCAGTGGGAGAGGACAGGCCCCGCCTCCACAGAGGATCAGGGCAGTGGGAGAGGACAGGCCCCGCCTCCACAGAGGATCAGGGCAGTGGGTGAGGACAGGCCCCGCCTCCACAGAGGATCAGGGCAGTGGGAGAGGACAGGCCCCGCCTCCACAGTGGATCAGGGCAGTGGGAGAGGACAGGCCCCGCCTCCACAGAGGATCAGGGCAGTGGGTGAGGACAGGCCCCGCCTCCACAGAGGATCAGGGCAGTGGGTGAGGACAGGCCCCGCCTCCACAGAGGATCAGGCAGTGGGTGAGGACAGGCCCCGCCTCCACAGAGGATCAGGGCAGTGGGAGAGGACAGGCCCCGCCTCCACAGAGGATCAGGCAGTGGGAGAGGACAGGCACCGCCTCCACAGAGGATCAGGGCAGTGGGAGAGGACAGGCCCCACCTCCCACAGAGGATCAGGGCAGTGGGAGAGGACAGGCCCCGCCTCCACAGTGGATCAGGGCAGTGGGAGAGGACAGGCCCAGCCTCCACAGTGGATCAGGCAGTGGGTGCGGACACTCTTGCTGCTCTGTCCATGGAGACAAGGCCCTGTGGGTCCATGAGCCTGACGCCAGTGGCCGGTGCTCTGAGCAGGGGGACACAGGGAGGCTGGCTGGGGTACAGTTGGGTGCTGGCAAGGTGCGGAGGCCCCCAGAGCCCTCAAAAGTGTGCAGGTCAGTAACCGTGGCCTTGGGGCCTAGAGTAGGAAAATTCTTGGGGTTCAGGGCCCTCGAGTAACTCCAGAAAACTCTTCAGGGACTCGGCATGGTGCTGCAGGCTCTGAGGGAACCAAGCGCAGCTCTGGGCTGTTGGAGTGGGAAGGAACCCGGGAAGCTGAAGGCCAGCCCTCAGGGCATCCCCCAGCCCTGTGGACAGCGTCCCTGGGCGTCTGTAGCCATCGCCCTGGAGGATGGACCCTCAGCATGTCCATCCTTCTCCACTCTGGCTTCTCCAGACCCATCGCAAATGCTTTTACCCACGGCCACGTCCACGGCTCTCGTCCCACCGTATCTGCACAGCCGGCCCTGAGGAACCTTCTCGGCTCTTTTCCTGTAGTTTTAGCCGTTTTCGGTAACACTGGCCTTAAGCCAGGAGAGATTCTCTGGGTTTCTTCATCCTCCCCATCCCCCACCCCCGTTGGTATCTGATTCCTTGGCTGAATCTGGAGTCCAGCGAGCAGCCGTGGGAAGCGGTGGCCGGGCCCCTCATTCTTTGAAGCCTCACCAGCACCCACTGCCTCTGCAGAGGGGCCCAGCGCCGTCTTCGAGAATGTGGGCCCTATCTCACTGCAGAAGGCGCTCGAGAGAGAGAACAAAAGGACTCTGGCGGGAACAGATGGGCGGGCGCTCGGGGGCGCGGTCTCCGCGAGCATGGGGCTGGCCCTCCTCTTCCTTTTGTTTTGGGCGCATCAGGGTATGATATGATGTGATATGACAGAACGTGTCAGAAATTTAGGGGAAAATAAAACCCGGGTTTTTTTTTTTTGAAGCATCAAACTATTGCTATCAATAGGAACAGCAACTGTTCAAAAAATTTGTTTCAGAACTGCCAAGAAGGGAACGTTCATGGAAAAAAAAAAGTATTTTTCCCTGCTGTTTGCAAGGTGGACACAAACGCGAGCGGTAGGAGGCTGACAACTTGACACATGTCTAATAAATCTAAAGCAAAGAGTCAACAATCCGCCGTGCAGGAAGGCAGTACCGGAATAAAAAGGCCTCCACAAAGAAGGGAGCCATTAAAAGAGATTTTCTGAATTCAGCAAGTCATTTAGCCTCAGAGAGTGCCAGTCTTCAAAACACGGAGATTTTCTGCCTCCCTTTGAAGGCAGGAGACAGACGAGGGGCTGTTTATGGGGTGGGGAGCACCTTGGAAGAGGCAGAGGGCCAAAGCAGAGTGGGGGGACAGCGGCAGGGGTCAGCTAGAGAGTTCAGTGTGACAACTCAGTTCCGTTCTGGGCAATTCACAGATCACGGCACCTGCCAAGCGGGCTTGACACTGCAGCAGGTCCACGGCTGGCCGAGAGGACACCGTGTACCCCTAACTGCTCTCAACAGGCGGGGTGAGCAGCTGGGGGAGAAGGAAGCCTGAGCCTTCGGAGAGCGCCCACAGCTCCTGCATTTCGTTCCCACCACTTTCTTTGGGGCTTCTGGTTCTCATTTGTTTCTAAAATAAGAGCTAAGTTGCGCGGTGAAAGATTTGAAATGAACGTGGCAGGGAGAGGCTGAGCCATGCGAGCCGCGTGCAACAGACACGAGCGCTCCAGAGCCGACGGCAGCGAGGGCCAGTGGTCTCACGGCCGCGGGCCGGGGAGCGGGAGCTGGTGGTCTCTGAACAGGCAGGATCAAGGCCTATAGTTCAGAAAATCCGCCCACAGTGCAGGGAAAGCAGCGTAAGTTCACAGAAATGCAAAACCACCGTGAACTGGGTTTTGCATAATGGGATTAATTTGCTTGACTGTCATATCCACTAGGGTATGAAATGCAAGTTAATCACAGTATCATTCTGGGGTTTGGGGGAAGGAAGGAAGGAAGGAAGGAAGGAAGGAAGGAAGGAAGGAAGGAAGGAGGGAGGGAGGGAGGGAGGGAGGAAGGAAGGAAGGAAGACAGGGAGGGAAGGAGGAAGGGAGGAAGGAAGGAAGGAAGGAAGGAAGGAAGGAAGGAAGGAAGGAAGGAAGGAAGGAAGGAAGGAAGGAAGGAGGGAGGAAGGAAGGAAGGTAGGGAGGGAGGGAGGGAGGAAGGAAGGAAGACAGGGAGGGAAGGAGGAAGGGAGGAAGGAAGGAAGGAAGAGAGGGAGGAAGGAAGGAAGGGAGGGAGGAAGGAAGGAAGGGAGGGAGGAAGGAAGGAAGGAAGGGAGGAAGGAAGGAAGGAAGGAAGGAAGAGAGGGAGGAAGGGAGGGAGGAAGGATGGAAAGAAGAGAGGGAGGGAGGAAGGAAGGAAGAGAGGGAGGGAGGGAGGAAGGAAGGAAGGGAGGGAGGAGGGAGGAAGGAAGGAAGGAAGAGAGGGAGGGAGGAAGGAAGGAAGGAAGAGAGGGAGGGAGGAAGGAAGGAAGGAAGGAAGGAAGAGAGGTAGGGAGGGAGGAAGAGAGGTAGGGAGGGAGGAAGAAAGGAAGGAAGAGAGGGAGGAAGGAAGGAAGGAAGAGAGGGAGAGGGGGAGGAAGGAAGGAAGGAAGGAAGAGAGGGAGGGAGGGAGGAAGGAAGGAAAGAAGAGAGGGAGGGAGGGAGGAAGGAAGGAAGAGAGGGAGGGAGGAAGGAAGGAAGGAAGAGAGGGAGGGAGGGAGGAAGGAAGGAAGGAAGAGAGGGAGGAAGGAAGGAAGGAGGGAGAGGGGGAGGAAGGAAGGAAGGAAGAGAGGGAGGGAGGGAGGAAGGAAGGAAAGAAGAGAGGGAGGGAGGGAGGAAGGAAGGAAGAGAGGGAGGGAGGGAGGAAGGAAGGAAGGAAGGAAGGAAGGAAGAGAGGGAGGGAGGAAGGAAGGAAGGAAGAGAGGGAGGGAGGAAGGAAGGAAGGAAGAGAGGGAGGGAGGGAGGAAGAAAGGGAGGGAGGGAGGAAGGAAGGAAGGGAGGAGAGAGGGAGGGAGGGAAGGAGGGAGGAAGAGAGGGAGGGAGGGAGGAAGGAAGGAAGAGAGGGAGGGGGAGGAAGGAAGGAAGGGAAGAAGAGAGGGAGGGAGGAAGGAAGGAAGGGAGGAAGAAAGGAGGGAGGAAGGAAGGAAAGAAGGAAGGGAGGAAGAAAAGAAGGAAGGGAGGGAGGGAGGGAGGAAGGGAGGGAGGGAGGGAGGGAGGGAAAGAAGAAAGTCTGGGCAGAAGGGAGGAAGGAAGGAGGAGGAAGAAGCTGGAGAGAAGGGAGGAGGAGGAGGAGGAAGGAAGGCGTGGAGGGGCAGTTAGGGAGGGCAGTCCCCAGCACCTTACTCAAGGTGACCCTGACAGCACTGGGGCGCTCAGGGAACAGAGCGGCTGAAAGTGGCCTCCACGAGCGGAGCCCACCTGGCCCGTCTCTCGTGGACTGAGCCACAGCCCCTCGTAGGGCATGAAACATCACCTCCAGAGGACTGTCCTGTCGCGTGTGTACGTGCAGGTCTGTATGCATGCGTGAGTGTGTGAGTGCATGTGTGTGCATGTGTGTACATGCATGTCTGTGTGCATGTGTGTGAGGGTGCGCATGCATGTGTGCGCATGCATGTGTGCATATGTGTTCATGCATGTCTGTGTGCATGTGTGTGAGGTGTGCATGCATGTGTGCCCCGATGTGTGTACACATGTGTGCATGTGTACATGCATGTCTGTGCGTGTGTGTGCATGCATGTGTGTATATGTGTACATGCATGTCTGTGTGCATGTGTAAGTGTGTGCATGCATGTGTGTGCACGGTGTGTGCATGTGTATATGCATGTCTGTGTGCATGTGTGTGAGTGTGTGCATGTGTGCGCATGTGTGTGCATGTGTTCCATTGCACAGGCCCTCCCTGCTGGGTCTTCTGGGGTGGGATGAAGGGCTGGGTTTCCCTCTCCTCACGGGAGACGCGAGACTGCTGGGGACAGTCTCCCAGCACTGAGATTCCGATTGGGTCATCCCGACCCCACGGAGAGTGTACCCAGGCCCTGGTCCATGTGGGTGGTGGGAGCCGTGGAGCCCGCCGTGGCCGCAGGGACGGGAGAGGCGGCTCGGCACAGAAGTATCACGCCGAGTCCCGCTGCCAGTGGCCCTGGTGCCCGAGTCCCAGCATGAGGACAGAGATTCGCCTCCACGGGGGCATCCATGCAGCTCTGCAGATGGAGGCAGACCAGGGCTCAGGGAAGTGCCTCCTGGCTATGGACAGGAGCTCATCCCCGCTTCAGCCCTTCAAGTCGACCAGAGTGACCCTGGGCTGCCTTCCCTGCCCTCCGCCGACACGGTCACCAATGGCCGGTGCCCACCGGTTCACACCCGAGTCTCGGCTCTGCTACCATGTGGCCTGGCCGAGTCCTCGTCCCTGACCTTGCCACCCCCTCCTCACGCTGTGGCTGTCACAGTGCCGAGATCAGAGGCTTGTCAGGGCTGGAGCTGGTGTGTGAGTCCCTGGCACAAAGGCCGGCTCCATGCAAAGCTGCCGTTGCTAATATGATTTGATTATCAGCTGTTTTAAGGAGAGAAACTGCTAATTAATCCACGGCCCCCCGCTGCTGCTGCCTGTCCTCACGCCTCCCGGCGGAACCTGGGCCGATTCCTCTGAGATGGTGGCAGCTTACGGGTGGGGTGCGGGGCTCTTCCTGCCACGGCTGTGAACGGTGGAGGATGCGTCCACGGAGCCCCTGCGCCCCTCCGAGCAGTCCCTGGGAGCAGCTGTTAGCCTGCATTCTGCGGACCTCCCGGATCCACGCCAGGGCGCCCCCAGGTAATGGCCGTTGGCATGACCAGCAGAGCCGGCCTCAGCAGAGAGACCCTGCCCTGTGCCAGAGAAGCCGATGGCAGCTGAGTTTCATTCTGCTCCTGGTCACGACTGGACAGCGGCATCTCCCCAGGGGTCTGGGGGGCAGCTCGAGGGCGGCCCTGAAGGGAGGGGATGCGAAGCTGGGGGGTGGGCCAGGCACAGGGTGTGCCCAGCAGGCTCCCGTGCGAGGAGTGCAGTGACCCCCTAGTGGAGGAGCAGCCTGGGTCCCCTGGGTGGACCCTCCTAGGCCCTGAGCAAAGGAAGAAGGGAAGAAGCCGCCACATCTGTGTCCACTGAGAGTCACGGCCAAGCTGTGGCCACCCACTTCTGACTGCAGGAAGAGGCTCCGTGCAGCTCCCACATCATAGTGGGGGTCAGAAGCAAGGCCTGGGGCCCTGGGCTTGGCCAGGCAGCTGGGCTGGCCGTCCCCTCCCTGGGCGCTGACTAACCCCACAGGAGGGCTCTGCCCTTCTGCTCTCCTCCAGGCCACCTGGTGGAGCAGCCGCATGGGAAATAGTGCAGGAAGCTGAAGGCCTGTTGAGCTGCTGGGGAGAGCGGCCCAGCTTTGGAAAACTGTCCTGGCCCGTGCCAGGGGGCCTCTGAGAACGGAGCCCTGGCTAAACCTCACGCTGCCCCCAAGCACGCCTGCACTCACGGAGCCCGGCTGCATGCAGAGGCGCTCTTGGTGTGTGGAAATGACCGCCAGCGCGGCCATGGACACAGGCGCTGCTGCACCACTGCCCGGGTCTCACGGCCACTCTGGCCCTGGGCTCGCTGCCCAGCACAGGCGGCAGAGGACCTGTCAGGCCCAGGGAAGCAGTAGACTCATTCTCTTCTTCATCCCCGCCCTCGGGATGGTCGAGACGCCAGCCCGGCTTGCCTTGGGGTACAGGGCCTGAGAGAGGGAGCTCAGTAATGCGAGCAGGCTACAACAGGGTCTCTGCCACCCTCAGTCTGAGCCTCCTTATCCCACGGGTCAAGAGAGTTTCAGGGGTCAAGTGACCAGAAGAACCTGAGAAGAAAAAAGGAGAAGGGGAAGGGGAAGGAAAGACAGGGGAGGAGGGGGAAGGGGAAGGGGGAGGAAAGACAGGGGAGGAGGGGGAAGGGGAAGGGGAAGGAAAGACAGGGGAGGAGGGGGAAGGGGAAGGGGAGGAAAGACAGGGGAGGAGGGGGAAGGGAAGGGGAAGGAAAGACAGCGGAGGAGGGGGGAAGGGGAAGGGGGAGGAAAGACAGGGAGGGGGAAGGGGAAGGGGAAGGAAAGACAGGGGAGGGGGGGAAGGGGAAGGGGAAGGAAAGACAGGAGGAGGGGGAAGGGGAAGGGGAGGAAAGACAGGGGGGAGGGGGAAGGGGAAGGAAAGACAGGGAGGGGGGGAAGGGGAAGGGGAAGGAAAGACAGGGGAGGAGGGGGGAAGGGGAAGGGAAGGAAAGACAGGGGAGGGGGGAAGGGGAAGGGGAAGGAAAGACAGGGGATGGGGGGAAGGGAAGGGGAAGGAAAGACAGGGGAGGAGGGGAAGGGGAAGGGGAAGGAAAGACAGGGGAGGGGGGAAGGGGAAGGGGAAGGAAAGACAGGAGGGGGAAGGGGAAGGGGAAGGAAAGACAGGGGAGGAGGGGGAAGGGGAAGGGGAAGGAAAGACAGGGGAGGAGGGGGAAGGGGAAGGGGAAGGAAAGACAGGGGAGGGGGAAGGGGAAGGGGAGGGAAGACAGGGAGGAGGGGGAAGGGGAGGGAAGGAGGAAGGGAGAGCGAGAAGAGGTAAGGGGGAAGGAGCGAGGGAGAAAGGGGGAAGCAGGAAAGGGAGGGGGGGGGAAGGAGGAGAAAAGGAGGGAGGGGGAGGGAGGGGAGGGGAAGGGAAGGGGAAGGAAGGGGAGACTAGCCTGGCCCAGGCGGCCTAGAGGTCTCTGCTGTGGTGTCTTTGCTGAGGTTGCTTTGTGGGTGGCAGCCCTCCATGCCTCCCCCTACCCCATGCCCACCCCGGGGCAGGTGTTCGAAACTGCACAGTGAAGAGCTTCCCGACCTGTTGCTAGGAACCCGCAGGACACGGCTCACACATGTGGCACAACCCACTCAACAATGGTCAACACAATCGTAAGCAAATGACAGTGATCCTAACTGCCCCAGCCTGTGGTTTCGCCGAAATTAATTTATGATGAACGACGACTCCCCTTCCTCCAAAGCCGAGAGGACGGGGGTGGGGGCGTGGTGCCTGAGTCCTGCGGACCCTGAGCTGGGCTGGGTCCCAGAACCCCTGCTGGTTACCCCTGGGAAGGCGCCCCCGCCCCCCTTCCATCCACCCCTGCCCCGAGCACTCGAGTTTTGGGGCACTTCCTCGCATTTTTGACTCAGTTATTCTTCCGAAATTTATTCAAAGGATTTATGCTTATGAAATTATAATATAATGCTGCCTATATGCCAACGAGCTGGAGGCAAAGAAAATGATTTCCTTCAATTACAGTTATGAGGCAGGGGAACATGGCGCCTTCTCATCACCTCTTTCTCGTGCACGTCTCGGCATTTGTTTCAGGAGCAGGAGCAGGAGCAGACGTGAATTCTTAAGCAGCTCACACTATAGTTGTGTTTCCCGACTGTCAGTGCTGGCCCGTCCATCTGCTGGGCGCAGCCCTGCTTGGAGAAAGGCAACATGAGGACTATTAGACGGAAGGACATTTCCGGATGGCACTTTGTACCAAATAATCAGGAACTGCCGAGGAAGTTTACGTGGCTGCTTCCTGCCTGCATGCGCACACACTTCCTTAACATGCGTACAAACACATGTGCACACACTTCCTTATGTGCATACAAACACATGTGTGCATGCTTCCTTTTAAGCTTCCTCACATGCGTACAAGCTCATGCATATATAATGAGGTACACTCCCTTACTGCATACAAGCACATATATAATCACGTATACTTCCTCACTGCACAGAAACATATATACACATAATCACAGACACTTCCTTCCATGCATGCAAGCACATATACATATATAACCACATACTTCCTTACTGCATACAAGCACATATAATACACAACCATGTACACTTCATACAAGCACATATACATATATATTACATACACTTCCTTACTGCATATAAGCACATATACACATATAATCACGTACACTTCCTTACTGCATACAAATGCAAATACATATACAGTCATGTACACTTCCTTAAATGTATGCAAACACATATACATATATGATCACATACTTCCTTAGTGCATACAAGCACATATACATATATAATCATGTACATTTCCTTACATGCTTACAAGCGCATATACATATATAATCACGTGTATTTCCTAACATGCATAAAACATATGTACATATATAATCACATACACTTCCTTAGTGCATACAAGCACATAGACACCTATAACCACGTATACTTCCTCATGCATACAAACACATGTACATAGATAATCAGGTGCACTCGCGCATATACATGTATAATCACTCATGATTATACATGTATATGCATACAGTCATATACTTATATAATCACTCATGCTTTCTTACACGCATACAAATACTTATAGAATCACTCATGTTTCCTTACATGCATATAAGCTCATACATATATGACCATGCATAGCTCCTTCACGCGTACTAACACATATACATACAGAATCACAGTAACGTGCAGCCCTTGTCCTATTGTCAAATGGCTCATTTTGTCACCATGTTTGATTAATGGACCTTTGGAGTCCCCCAAAAGTCCTAGTAATACAAATAAAAAGAATCATAAATATTGAATATGCTCCCAGCATAGTTAACCTTGACTCCATTTTTTGGGACATTCCTGCAGAATCTTGACCTTCTGGAAAATAAATTGCTGCAGAGATTAAACAAACATGCACATTCATGGAGACCAGGGTCTGGGAGAATGCCACCTGGCTCTTGTCACTCTACGACCCATTGTGATTAAGTAGTGGAGGTGGCCTTCTCACCAAGCCTGCACCAGGGACCCTCCTCCTGTGGGAGGTGCAGTCACCAAAGGGGAGCAGGGGCTGTAGCCCCTGGGGGCAGTGCTGACCAGGAGACGCCCCTCTCAGATAACAGCAGGAGCAACTGGGATGGAAGGCATATTCTATATCAAAACATCAGACCAAGCAAGGCACTGGGAGCACTTTACAGGGGCAGAACATCCAACCCCATCAAAAATAGGAACAAGAGATGAACAGAAACTCCTTCAGAGAAATGCAAATGGCCACAGGGCATCGCTAATCCAGAGACAATGAGGTATCATCTCATACCAGACACTGGCACATCCAAAAGGACGAGAACAACCAGTGCTGGCGTGGATGCAGGGAGAAAGGGACTCTCTTCTCTGCTGGTGCGAAAGCCGACTGGGCCAGCCATTTTGGAAAACAATATGGACATTTCTCCAAAAACTAGAAATTGAGCTCTCATTTGACACAGCAGTACCACTCCTGGGAACACACCCTGGGGACCCAAAAACACACGGAGAAACACCATCTGCACTTCTATGTTCATTGCAGCACTATCCACAACAGCCAAAATCTGGAAACAATTCAAGTGCCCAAGAACAGAGCACTGGCTAAAGAAACTACGGTACATCTCCACAATGGAAAACTACTTGGCCAGAAGAAAAGATAAATCAATGCGATTTACTACTACATGTAGGGACCTGGAGAGTATCATTCTGAGTGAAATTAGCCAGAGGGAGAGAACAGCGGAATGATCTCTCTCATATGAGGGGCACAAAGAACTATAATGGTGGAATAATGAATACCCAAAGGCAAAGAAGCAACAGGAGAAGTGGTGTTGAGTAGGAAGCCAGCTACTCCAGGGGGCTGGAGTAAGGACAGGGAGGGCAACAGCTCTGGCGGAGGGAGGCATTAAACCGGGAGAAGGGGAAGCAGGAGGGGGTATCAGACCCTATCAGTAAACCACAGTGCGAAACACGTTCCAATAAGTGCCTCTCGGAGAAGCAGACTAGAGCGTGGGAGGCAAGTGGGAGGACGGCATTGGTGGACGGAAGTGGACGCTGATGAGAGGAGCAGTGTTGAAACATTATATACAGAAACATTGTATGCCTGAAACAGTGTATGCTTGAAACATTGCATGCTTGAAACATTGCATGCTTGAAACATTCTATGCTTAAAAAACATTGCATGGCTGAAACAATGTATGCTTGAAACAATCTATGCTTGAAACAGTGGATGCCTGAAACAGTGTATGCTTGAAACATTGTATCCCTGAATCAGTATATGCTTGAAACATTGTGTGCCTGAAACAGTGTATGCCTGAAACATTTTATGCCTGAAACAGTGTATGCCTGAAACAGTGTATGCCTGAAACATTGCATGCCTGAAACATTCTATGCCAGAAACCCCATCATGAATAACTTTGACATTCATGGAGACTAAATTAAAAAAATTTTTTTTCAAACCTAAACCTTTCCCTCATTCCTGGGAGCCTACAAGCCCTGTGTTTCCCAGCTTCATCGCCGCCTCCATGTTTGATTTTAAGGAGTCCGAGGACGCAATTGCAGCCGTAATTGTCCAGCCGTAGGGGGACAGCCGTAGGGGGACAGCCGTAGGGGGACAGCCCAACCGGAGGCTGCATGTAGTGGAGCTTCATGGGCTTCTGTGATTCCATGTGTTGGGGCAAGAGTTGTGTGTGAACTGTGTATGGGGAGTGAACTTTGGGTGCGTGTGATCTGTGGGTGGGTGTGAGTTGTGTGTGGAGTGTGATCTGTGTGTGAACTATATGGGGTATGAACTGTGGGTGGATGTGAGCTGTGTATAGGTGTTAGCTGTGTTAGTGTTAATTGCATGTGAGCTGGGTAGGGGATGTGAATTGTGGGGACATGTGAGCTGTGTGTGTGAACTGGGTGTGATGAGCCGTGGGGTGAACTGTGGGTGTATATGAGCTGTGTGAGGTGTGAACTGTGGGTGTGTATGTCAGCTGTATATAGGGTTGAACTGTGAGTGTGTGAACTGTGTATGAGTGTGAATTGTGTGAGGTGTGTGTGGGTATGCATTGTGTGTGAGCTGTGTGTTGGGGTGTGAACTGTGGGTGTAAATCAACTGTGCATGGTGTGTAAACTGTGTGAGAGAGCTGTGGGTGTGAACTTTGGGTGTGAGCTGTGGATTTGAACAAGCTGTGTGGGTATGAATTGTATTTGAGCTGTGTAAGGGTATGTATTGTGTGAACTGTATGTGGATGTGAACTGTGGGCATGCGTGAGGTGTGGACATGGTGCATGTGAGCTATGTGAGGATGTCACTGTGTGCGAGCCGTATGTGTGGGATCTTGGACAACTAGCCTGACCTCTGCCTCAGTTTCTCATAGGAGTCTTAGAAGGATGATGAGAACAGACAAGGACAAGATGTATCGGGCTTACATGGGAGATTCACCCGTAAGTGTGGGTGGAACGGGTTCTCTCCTTGTCATGGTCCTGACTCCAGCCCTGTAAGTGGACCATGAAGGCACGGAGCTAAGGTGAGTGAAGCCCACCTGCCCTTAGGCCGACACCTGCCTTGGAAGAGTTCACGCATCCCCGAGGCCACGGAGGCCAGCAAAGGCCCCAGCGGCAGGTGCTGCCCAGCTGGGGAGGGAGGCTACGCTGACTCAAGGTCTGGGAGCGTGACGGAAGAGTGGTCTGGGGGCTGCCAGGGCAACTGGGGGTGAACAGGGGTGAGCCGGGGTGAGAGTCGTGGAGCTCCTCACCCCAGGGAGGGTCAGCTCGCTCTGAGAAAGCACCCCCCACTTTCCAAGGTGTGGGTGTCTCCCTGTGTTGCGTGCCCGGGGACACTCCCAAGTGTGCGAGTGCTCTGCCAGCAAAGGTGGTTGTGACCTGCAGGCTCAACCCCTGTGAGGGAGCGAGTTCTGCTGAATCTTGCACAGAGCTGGGGTGAGGAGCACTGTCTTCCTGTATATCATGGATTTGCTCCAGAGGGCGCCAGTAACATCTCCATATGTCCTATCACATGCTAGTAGAGTCCAAGGGCATCTGCTCGCTCCAGGAACATAAAGAGCCTCAAACCATTCCATCAGGTCATGGGAATGAGGTCTATAATTGGTACTGGCTTTTGACATATCAGATACGACACGGGTAGCTTGCCAGGCTCTGCCGGGCGGTGGGATACTCTAGTAGTCACCTCAAAACTTGAGCAATCAAGCCGGGCTGTGATGAGTTCTGCTGGGCGGAGCTCTGAGGAGAGACGAGGAGAGTCCAAATGTGGAAAATGTGGGGTGAGGAGCATTGGCAGCAATAACGGGGCACCCCAGGGTCTTCCCCTCTGGGCTGCAGGAAGCACCAGGTGTGAGCAGCAGCCCTGAAGTCACATCCACGGCACTTACTACAGCAGGGAAGTTCAGTGGCTCTCATAGAACAAACACAATTACTAGAGAACGTCCAGAAAAGTATACAAAATTGAGAATTTCTGCTGATGAAATATCATCACTCTTAGTATTCTGGCTATTTCCTCCCAGGCTTTTAAAAACGTCCGTATGAGTTATAAAATCCAGAAGCATGCTGAAGGGCCTGATATTTGGTATTCATCAATGCATCGTGGAGTTTCTTTAACAATTTTAAACACTGACACTGCAAACCCACACAGACTCACCATTGTGACTCCACTCCACGTTACACTCCAAAGCCTCCATACCCAAGTAGCACGGGCTCGTTTCTCCCTCCTGGGCTGGCTTCCCAGGAAGGTGGCGCCTGTCTTCAAGCTGCCAGCCCCAGGGGTCTGCTCTTGACTCCCGCCCCACCAGTGTGTGGACCCTGTCGGATGAAGCTGACGGTTCTGCTCACTGCTAGTGTGGGGCCAGAGGTGGGTGGGACAGAGCAGGAAGGCAGGAGGGGGTGTTCATGCCACAGCAGTGTTCACCCACAGACACTGCAGGCATCAAGGACCCGGGTCCCTCTGCCAGGGAAGTCGCGCCAGAGAGGACGTTCCTGCCTCAGCAGTGCTGGGGAGCCTGGATCTCACTGTGGAGGTGCAGGCGGGAACAGTGGCGGAAGGACAGCAGGTCCATGGGGAGTTTGGCCCGCAGAGAAGAAGCTATGGGTGACAGGAAAGGGCGGGGGAGGCCGAGAAGAGATGCAGCCGGTGTCTGCTGTCTGGAGGATGTCCTCCTCCTCCGCCCTCGTCAGCGTGGACACATTGGGAGCACTCTGCTGATGGATGTGGCTCCCTGTGGCTCCGTGCTCACAGGGGCAGCCGTGGTTAGAAACGCACATGCTCACGCAGGCCCTGAGGTCTCGCGCTGAGACGCACACGACTGGTCACCTGGTGCAGGGGAGCGAGCCAGGCCGGCACTGTCAGAGCCACAACCTCTCCCACCTGCCTGGGGCTGCGATCTTGAGCTGGGCATTAATGCCAGCAGAGCCAGTGCCCGTCTGGTGGTCAGCATACGCCCGGGCTCCCTAGCTCCACTCTACCAGCCTTACCCCTCCTCAGCTTCCGTGTGCTAAAGAAGTTTCTCAGGTCCTCCCGTCCCGCTGCGGGGCATCACAGGTGCTTCTGTCTGTGAAGTGCTCAAAGCAAGGTCTGGGCTGGCGTACGTGCACCTGAGTGTCTGATATTGTCCACAGTTTAGTTGCCTTCCAGCTCAGAAAGTCCGCTTGCACCGACCATCGGCTCTTTTAGTCACTAGCTGGAGAGTCTCCTGTTCTCTGCTCTCTCATGCCGCAGAAGAGATAGATAATCAATAAACGTCTCTGAGGGAGTGAACGGGCCAGTGACAAGTGGGTGAGACGTTCCATCTCAGCCCTCCTCTGCAGCTCTTGCCAGGGTCGGGTTTCAAGGGCTTCAGAGGGAGCGACTCCACGGGACTCGTGGACAGTTGGTCCTTGGTTCTGCAGATTCCACGTTCGCACACTTGCCTCCTCACCGCTGATTCACCACCAGATCAGCAGACCTGTAGATGCTTCTGACCGACACACCTGTAGTCACCCAGCCACTCACACATGGAGTGCAGGACACTGGGTGTGACTCTTCCAAGCTGCGGTGAAGAATCAGGCTCTGGCCTCATGCTGACTCATGCAGTAAGCCGCTTCCAGGTGCATGCTCAGCTTCACCATCAGGCCACTCCCAGGCTCTCATTTTTTGCATTGTGGGTGCTCATGCCTTCCAGTGAGGTGCCCAAGTCCTCCTAGGGCTGAGCTGTGGCTTACAGAGAAATGGGCTGAAGGCATCAGCTAAGCTTTCTTCCAGTTAGAGGCAGTGCTGGGATCCTGGGCTCAGTGTCAAGGCACCACACGGTTGATTAGACAGACATGCACGGAATCAAAGCAGACTATATCAGTCATGAAAACATTATACCAGAACCTGACTCTGCATTTCCATTAGAAGCGCTGGTTTAGGATTTGCTTGTGCATGTATGTGTGACTTCGTGAGGTGAATCAGCTCATTCCTCGGCCTCAGGAGGACATTGTAGCTGCTGTTCCTGTTTCATAAAGATGAAGCCGGTGGCTGAGCCCCATCAGGGAGAAGCAGGAGAGCTGTGGAAGGTCTCCTGTGCCTTCCTGAATCGCCACACCTGCAGACTCAGCATCTATGTAGATGTCACAGCTAATGCTTCCAGTGGTTTTACCTTTCGTTCTTTCTCATATGTCAAACTCCCATATGGAATGATCTTTCTTTTTTTTCCCTCATAAACTATAATTTCTTGAGAATCTGCAACCTATCTGTGGCAAACTTCCTTGCTTTTTGTTAGAAAATGTCCTTGCCTGACCTCATTCTTGAACAGTTCCCTGATGGGCTCAGGGCTACAGTTTTGCTTCAGTCTTCCCGCACACTGAAGGTAATACACAACTGTGGATTTCCACAGCTGCCGCTGCAATTCCACTAAGCTCTCTCAGCTCCTCCATCCTTGAGTGTTCTCAGGTGTGAGTTATGTTACCTTCTTGCCCTGCCCTCCCTGATGCAAAGCCTCATTGCTATTGCCCCCACTTTGCTCCTCTGTGAGGTGATCTGCACAATTTCCTCTCACTTATATTCCAGTTCATGAGCTCTCTCTTCAGCCACATCTAATCAGTTAAAACCATTTACTGAATGGTTCATTTCATAAAAGGAAAACTTTTATAATTTTTGCTTCCTAAAATGATCTCAGTTCTTTTCAAAATAGTCAAGGTTGTTTCATTTTTTAAAACTTACTCTCTATTTAAAATTATCTTTTTAAATGTGGTAAAACATTTCATTTATAACCATTACCTGCTAGCTCCTAAAGTCTCTCTGTCTCCATGTTCTTCTGTGTCTGCTGTTTCTGGCTCATGGTCTGCCATTTGCTTTTATTATTGACTACTATTAATCATGTAATCTTATGTTCCTCATGGATATTCTTTGAGGGTTAGGATGAAGCCTAAGGCTGCATTTTTTTTTTTGCAGGGAATTTCTGTTTGTTTCTGCCAGGTACTTTGAACATGACATCACTTAGAACCATGTTGTGTGAGATCCATGGGCTTGAGGGGTTTGTGTTTTCATGCACCAAATTGGGACTAGGAATTCAGTAGACAGTTGACTTGGGACTTTCCTT
Source organism: Cryptotis parvus (assembly GCA_021461705.1). Taxonomy (NCBI): domain Eukaryota; kingdom Metazoa; phylum Chordata; class Mammalia; order Eulipotyphla; family Soricidae; genus Cryptotis; species Cryptotis parvus. The sequence continues at coordinate 284,623 of JAJIBD010030873.1, forward strand.
TCCCCCTCCATGTTCAGCACCCAGGCTACTCAGCTCAGGGGCTCCAAGCTGCAGGACTTTGTAAGGCTGTGGAAGCAACAACCCAGGGCCCCATTATCTGATGACCCCTCCAGGAGAAAGAGTTCTGGTTCTTCCACATGACTATGTGGCCACTTTCCTCTTAGATTTTAGCCACATTTCCCCTCTGCTTTTACCGTTTCATATTTGAAAAGTTGAATCCAACCCCGTTACCTGTTTGCCATGTACAGGATCCAGTTACAGGGGCAGCCTGCTCACCTCGCCCACTACTGTGCCTTTAGCCAGAGTCTCACCATCACTCCCTGCCCTGGAAGAGCCCATGTGTCTCATTTCAATCCAGTTCACATTGTCACGGTCTCTTGAGTCAGACGGGGCCAGTGAGCCCGAGAGGCTGATAGTTCTCAGATGTCAACTTGTCAGCGAGCAGACTCTGAGGTGCACCCGGCCTCTCACAGACACTTAGAATCTCACTTTCTCCCAGCCCTTTCCCCGGCTCTCCAGTCTACGTTCTGCCCAGGAGCTGTGTTTGATGGTGAAGCAGCCCAGCTAGGGGGAGAATCCAGTACTGCCCCCTCAGAGAGCACCCGAGGCCTGTCCCCACTGAGCAGTCAGCAGCAGGTCCCTGGGGGAGGACTCAAGGCCATCGTGCAGACCCTGGAGAAGGGCTGTGGGACCTCAAGGATCACCTCCCACCAAGGCTCCATTAATCATCAAAACCAGTCCTGGCCACCTTCAGTCTGGTGCTCTGCTTTACCATAGCCTAAATTCTGAATCTGTTTCACTAACAGCCCTGCAGAGACCCCTAGCCCTGACCTGAGGGTGAGATATTTCAAATATTGCATAAATTTTATTTTGCACTTGGATCTCATTATGGTAATAACCATGTCTTAACTGTCATTAATACAACTTTAAAAAAATTCTGTGCTAATATATTTTGGAGTTTATATGAAATAGGTAAGGCCTACATATGTTAAAAATTGCTTTCCCCTTGCACTTTATATAAGCACTGTCGTTTATAAAGTTTTCATGATGATTTGCTCCAGGCATTCAATATTCCAACACCAATTCCGCCACTTCTATCACCTTCCCTTCACCATTGTCTCCAACTTTCCCAACTACCCCTCACACCTACCCCCAGAGCAGGCCCACAGTAATTTATTTTATATCGCTTGTTACCAATAAATTGCTAATGGAATGATCAAAAAGTGCTTCCTTAGAATAAAATTAGTGAAAACTGTTGTATCTCACCATGGAGACATCAAGTTCTCATATGAGGGATTGCTAAATTGGTACAGGTCAAGCGTCTGTGCTAATGGTTCTGTTAGTGGAGAAAGGCTGACCTCTACCTTACGTTCCTCCGGAATGTTTCTGTTGGTCAAGGTTGACTGACTTCTACATCACGGTCCCAGTCAATCTGCTGTGCTCTACTGGGATGTCAGTGTTGGCGTTTGGTGATGTCGCAAGGCCACATTCGTGCATGCCTCACAACGTCCAACATTTTTAACTTGTTGGTACAACTGAAATTTAATTTTTAACAAGGGGATGGTTTTGGGGTGTGGGTGTGACGATCAGGGCTCCAGAAGCACAGGGAGGCAGGAGGAAGTAGCCCATTCCATCTCAAGAATGCTGAAGACTTCAGCCGCGGGGACCCACAAACCTGAGTTAATTTCTCTTTGAGGCTCGGCCCTGAGATGACCGAGTCTGGCTGGAGGCATGAGGGTGACTGTGGCGTGCAGGAGTGAGCAGCTGCTGCAGCTTTGCTCAGGCAGGTGCTGGCCCTCTGGATTACCCTGGGTGCCCTGGGAGCCTCCGCTGGGAACAGGTGTTGGAGAAATGTTTGCAACTAGTTGATCTCTTTCAAGATTTATTTATGAGTCACTGGAACAAGGCCAGTAGATGAGCCGACACGGAGGCAGAGGTGGTATCAGTGAGATATATACTGAGGCTCACCAAGAGTCTGTCATCTGTTTAACCTCTACCCCTGAACAAACTTTTCTTGCACATGACTCATTTATGTCATTACTGTTATTTTTTTTTTGGGGACCCCATGCTCAGGGCTTACTCCTACCTGTTGTTCAGGAATCCCTCCTGGTGGGCTCAGGGGACCACATGGGGTGCAAGCACTAAGGTCAGGTCAGTGGAATGCAGGGAAATTGCCCAGCCCACTATGCTCTCTCCAGCACTCACATAGCTCTTGTCTGAGTACTTAGCCTTCAGGTGACAAGTACCCCTCCCCCACAGCACCATACAAAGATGAACTGTGGACAGGGGTTTGCACTGCCTGGGATACTGGCTGCCCCAAAGTGTGGCTTCACCTCTTCCTGTGCGCCTGTGAATGGAGAATGGACTCGTCAATCGTGGGGAGCATCATGGAGCTCAGGCCTATACAGCAGAAGCCCCAAAGAGCCTGGGAGTATCATGGACCTCCGGTCTACACAGCAGAATCCCCAAGGGGCTGGGAGCACCTGGAGCTCAGGTCCCACAGCAGAATCCCCAAGGGGCTGGGAGCGCCCTGGAGCTCAGGTCTCCACAGCAGAACTTCGCAAGGGGGCCTTCAGGGGGCTGTCCATGCAGCTTCCACTCTCGCCATGGCGTGTTCCCATGTCCAGGAGGTGGTCACCTGCTCCTCCAGGCCAATGGCCTCCACCATGCCCTCAGGTACACTCAGGCCCTGCCGGGGCCTTACTCTGTGCAAGTTACACATGAGTGACCGGCACAGGCCGCCCAGCCACTTGCCATCTGAGGGGTGGACGCTGTGTACCGTCCTGGTGGGCATCTGTGGGGTCAGGCACGACTTGGCCCCCCACTCCTCAGCCTGGACCAGGGTCACGTGGATCTGAGCCCCGCTCCTCACATGCACTGGCTGGGCATCAGGGCAGCTGCAGGCCACCTGTGTCGACAGATTCAGAAGCCCCCCATGCAGCCCAGAGCAAGGCCTGTGGGGGCTTCCAGGGGACACCAAGGTGGCCTGGAGACTTGCACCTGGTGCTGACCATGAGGGCACAAGGCGACAGAGCTGGGGAAGGAACAAAGGCACCGCCGAGGCCGCTCGCCAGCCGCCTTGCCCAGGCCCGTTGGCAGAAGCAGGTTCCAGACCACTGGCCTCTGGGGTGGGGGTGCCTGGGGTAAGGAGCTGCAGGGGAGGCTGCAGCCCCATCACACACCCCCTCATTTGCAGCCCCCATCACACACCTCCTCACTTACACGGGCCAGGGGCTCGGTCCTCGACCAAGTGGTGCCAGATTGCCGAGGCCACGGCTCTCTTACTACCGCACAGGGTGGAGCATGCTGAAATACATATTCCTGATCATTGCCATTTATGTGTTAGTTATCATTAACAGCCATTATAATTTTTCCCAGTGGCAATTACGTTGATATTACTATATCTAAATCAAAGAGGACACTGAAGCAATTACTGTCATCAGTTGATTGGGAACCACCTCATTCTTAAGTGACACTATTTTCTTATCAGCATGATGATTTCCCGTCGCAGTAAATAACATGCCGGGAGAGTTGTGTGACCCAAAGTGTGTTCGGTTGTGCTGCAAGGAGGGCCGCACGTGACACCGGACGCTTCTCTTTTATCGTAGCAGAAAAATGGATCTACCTTGGAGGGAGGAAATGAAACGAAGAACCTAGAGCTGGGGCTGTCGGCGTGGGACCAGCCCACGGCAGGAGGGGTCGGGCTCTGGTGGCGCAGGGAGGGAAGCAGGGGCGAGAGGGCAGGGCTGAGCCCCCGTCAGGGCAGAGACACTCCCGCCTGCAGGGCCTGTTCTGGGAGGCCGATGTCTGGGGGCGTGGGGCTACCTGGCCCAGAGAGGGGCAGCAGAGATTAGCAGAGATTCGGGTCCCATCTTCCTTTCGGGACCGGCAGCCATGCGGGAAGAACCTTCCCAGGGGCAGGTGTCGACTCAGCCTTCGGGCTCTGAGAACCCCTTCCTCCTGGCCGGTGTCCCCTTCCCCAACCCCAGAGCAGGAGCCAGGCTCCGCCTCTTCTCTCTGTGTGACATTTGTCCCCGTTTGGCATGACGCTGACTTCAGCCCACAGGCCCTGGTGCTGAGGAGCCCTACACCTCTGTGGGTGCCCTCTGCGCCCTGTGAATGCTGCCTGGCAGAGGTTACTTTCTTGCTGGCCAGTGGGGATCTCATGGAGCTTCTTTGGGGTGTCATTAATAAGCCAGAGCTCAGCCCTCACGCAGAGGCATGAGGCCAGGCGGGATCGGATGGCCAGTAACTAGCACCTAACTAGTAAACTGCCCCCCCACCCCCGGCGTTTTCTTTTCTTTTTGGGTCATACCTGGCTCTGCACTCAGGAATTACTCCTGGCGGTGCTAGGGGACCATATGGGATGCCAGGGATCGAACCCGGGTCAGCGCGCGCAAGGCAACGCCCTACCAGCTGTGCTATTGCTCCAACCCTCCCCCACCCCCACAGCATGTTTTTGATGTTTCTTATTTCACACTGGCAGACAGTGTCTTTCTGGGAACCTCTCCTGTGGGGGGCTGTGGGCTCAACCTGGTTTAGGCTCCTGTTATATTCGAGGCACAGACAGCCCCCCCCAACCCATCTCCTAAGCTGCACTTACCCTGAGAGCATGTGGAAGCCTCCAGGCTGTAGGCAAGGTGGGACCCGTCACAACTGGTGTCCCCAATACCAGTTCTGAGGACTTCCCCAGCTCACGCCCAGGCCTCTAGAACTGAGTGGCAGAGTGGACAGGAGCCAGAAGCTAGTAGTGTCCGCTGGGCCATAGAGCCCGGAGCCCAGTAAGGAGGCCAGCAGGGAACAGACACGGGCTTCCTGGGTGTGCTTGATCCCGCAACCATCATTCCCTATAGCTGTTTTGTGGACACACTACCTGGTGTGTTCCTAGAAATGGGAATCAAGATTCTTGCTCCTCCTGTTCCTTCTGCAAGCTGCAAGGATGTAATGGGGAAGATCTGATGAAACAAACAAACTTCCGGGTTGGCAAACACCCAGAGGAGGGCTAACTCAGAATCCCACAACTTTGACTTCTGGAAAATGGCTAAGTATTTAATTTGGGGCCATCACTGGAAAATCAGTGCCAGAAACCCTCACTTTCAGGAAGTAAAAAAAGCAGTAAAAGAGAACTGAAACCAAATACAATTCAGAGGTAACTGCAGAGTATCTCAAATCAGTGCTTTACGTCCCAGTGGCTGGCCTGGACCCAGACGCAGAGATGGTCCACTTGGCCACATCCCAAGGGTCACTGTGGGCGTTGCCTGGACATCTGTTCCCTCAAGGCTCCTCTGTGTCCACAGACACGGTCAGTCCAGTAGCCAGCACGCTTGTGCTGTGCTGTAGTGACCAGAAGTTCTTTCTCTTCTGCTTAGCCTGCTCTGAAAGACCGTTGGAATGCAGTGAAGCCGGACTCGGTACCAGGCAACTGTAGGAAGGGGTTAAAGCATCATGAACGCGGCCACATAAATGCTACCAAGTAAGAGGAAGCCCAAGCGCCAGTCTCTCCGGCAGGCCTGGGTCTTAAATGCTATCATTTGTCAGGGTTTCCAGCAGCTCGTGGGGAGCAGAACGCAGGCCCGCACGGTGCCGGTGACGCCCCTCATTAGGCAGAATGTTCCTTAAGTACATAACGCAGGAGTTCCATTTTAATCAGCAGCAGCTACTTGTCACGGCGCTTTCATTAGATAAATGCCGGGTGCTAATGACCACGCAGAGGCTGGGCCTGCCCCAGAAGCCGCGGCTCCTACATCTCCAGAATATGCACGGCGGGAAAATCTTCTGTCACTCTTGGCAAGTGAGTCCCTGAGCTCCCTCGGGGCTGACTCCCGGCTCTGTGCTCAGGGATCCTTCCCTGAGAGGCGCGTGGAGCTGGGGGGGGACCAAACGCTGGTCAGCGGCGTGCAAGGCAAGGGCACTCCTGCCTGCGGATGCTGCATTATTCCTGATGGGCAGTCACAGAAGGCGCTTCCCAAGTGCTCCCCTGCCTTCGGGATGCACATTCCTGCCAAGTCAGAAGTGGGGCCAGGAAGGGGGTGCTCTCAGCCTCGATATACCCCCGAAACTCTGACTGCCCGGCCAGAGAGCAGAGGGCTGACAGGCCAGTGAGCAGCGGACCCGGATGCTTCTCACGCGCCAGGTCCCTAAGACCCAGGACCTCCTTCTGCGCGTAGACAGCACGGTTTGGGGAGTGGATGATGCCCGGCACCCACAGGTATGCCTCTGATCTGACCCTCCATTTAAAAATCATTTTTTCAGAAGCGGTGGGGGAACCCCCAAACGTTGCAAGTATTTTTAGCGTGATATGCCTCGGCAGAATCTCCTCTAAATAAACGAGAACAACAGGCGGGTGACTCGTGTTTGGGACAGGAGCGCGTGAGGGAGGCAGGTTTGTTTTATCCAATGCCTGAACTTTTTTTCCTTCTTTTTTTTAAAACATAGCTGAATTTAGCAGATCCCTCCAAAACATAATAAATTTCTATTCTGCCGCTTCAGGGATCCATCCGTTAAAAGGCTGGTCTTTCATCTTTATTACGGCCCATTAAAATGAAAGAAACAAGGCACTTAGTTCAGAAGCAGCCTTTGGCTGGGTGGGGACGGTGGTGGCGGCGGCTCGCACAGTGCGCAGGAGAGACAACCAGATGGGCTGTGGCCAGGCCCTGCCCCACCTGGCCAGGGACACTCAGAGTGAGGGCCGACACCTCAGAAGGGGCCTCAGGTGTGGATTGATCATGGGGACCCGTGGCCTGGCCTCCCCGCAGCCTGCCTGGTGGCCCCTCGCAATAATGAGGACAGGAGCGAGCATGTGCCGGGCCACTGCCCTCCCTCATAACTCACGGCACCCCGGCGGCAGTAGCCTCGGGTCCGATTTGTCTTTAGTGCGGGGTGACACTCGGCGAGATCCATAATTTGGCAGCTGTTTCCGTGACACTTCCCTTCTGCGCCGCCATAACATTCACGGGGCCATTACTGGGCGCCGTTTACCATATAAATTGTATTGTTGGGTATGCAAGCTGGCAGCTACATTAGGTACCTGGAAATGAGTAAATCTCGTCACACAGACCCTAACGCTCTTCAGCAGGAGGGGTGCGACGGAAAGGCCCCAAGGGGTCTCCGGGTTCCTCTGCCCACCCCGCCATTCCTTGTCTTCCTCTACGGCTGCTGGACACCCCAAGAATTCCAGAGTCTTGGAACCAGCCCCTGGTGGCTCGGAGTGTCCAGGGGTGGAGTTGGCCTTACAGTGGGTGACGTCGGGGGACAGGTTCTCATCTGTCCCCCGCATCTGGGTGGGGGAATCTTTCCTCCCAGCTGGCCCCTGCTGGATTCTGCGTCTCTACAGGGTCAGGGTGTGGAAGAGAGCCCCACGCTGTGGACAGGCCTCGCCCCCTTCCCGTGCCCACCCCCCACTGTGGGTGATCCCTTCTCAGACCAGCTTTTGGTTTGCCGATTTCCCTTCCCCAGGGGCTCTACCTGCAGACTGCCTGCCCGCTCCATGGGTGCTCCAAGTGCAAGTCAAGGAGAGTCCTTCAAACAAAGGCTGTGCTCATGGACTGCTTTTCCAGCAAGTTCTGGGGAGAATCATTCCAAATGCCTCTCTAGACCGCGGCGTGGGCGGGGCGCCTCCCGGAAGAGCGGTCGTCTCTCTTGGGTAACTGCTCACTCACATGAGGCCAAACTCTTCCCAGGCAAAGGCAGCGGGAACTATTTTTTAAGACCTATTTTAAAATCTCATCAAGCTAAAGGCATACTGCTTCGATCAGATCGCGCATCAGGAATTCATTTGGTTCCTGGAACAATAAAGTCTGGAGTGAGACTATCCATGTGTCAGGAACTGAATGTGAAGGTTTTACCTCTGGGCCTTCGGGAGACTTTTATTAGCACTTTTTCTTGGGAGGGAGAAAAGAAAAAGGGAAACCTATTCATTAGTACTTTACTTTTGTTTTAAGAAACAGTGCGACCATTTCCAACTCAAAAGACACGGATCTGAGTCATTCTGAGGCATGCCTGCCCTTCTCCTTCTTTGATTTATGCCACTGTTGGTTTTTATAGCTTGCTGCTGACAGAGGCAGGTAATTCCACTACAATTTTTCCCGTGTTTTTTCCCATGTACATATAATCGACGGCCCGGAAGACTGACTCCAGGCCGTGAAACTTGCCCTTGGGGTCCAGGTCTCCCAAATCCACCCTGGCAGGTCAGGTCCCGCGGGCACACAGCTGAAGCAGGCTGTCCACAGCCGCCTGGTACTCGGACAGGTAATGGTTCAGGAAGAAGCCGTGGATGCTGGCCGACTTACGCAGGAGCTTGGCGGGCAAGGCGCCCGCCTTCACAGGAGACAGGCCCGAGGCACTCTGGTAGCCAGAGATGAAGCCGATCACCAGCAGACGGCCCCGGGGAGCCAAGGCGTCCACTGCCACATCGAACATGGGCCCACCTACGGACTCGTACACCACGTCCACACCGGAGGGGTACTCCCGCCTTAGCAGCGTCGCCCACCTGCTCGGCCCGGTGGTTGATGGGCCGGTCACAGCCCAGGGCCCGCAGGAACGTGCATTTCTCCTCGGAAGAGCAGGTCCCGATAACGTGACACTTGGCCCTCTTGGCGGAGCTGCACCGCGAACTGACCCGTGCCCCCTGCAGCCGCCGTCACCAGGACTTTCTTGCCCTCCGACAGTTGCCCCAGTCGCTGCAGGCTGATGTAGGCTGTGGCACCACTCACCAGCAGGCTGAGAAACTTCGGGCTTCACATCGGGCACCGGGAGGCGGCGCTGGCGGGGACCACCGTGTACTCGGCAAAGGAGCCAGGGCTCACGTAGGCCACAGCCTGGCCCACGGCGAACCTGGCGCTGGCAGACAGGCCCAGGGCGACCACCTCGCCCAGGCCTTCAAAGCCTATGTCAAAGGGGCCGGCGGACGGGGGTCGTAGCGGCCAGCCGAGTAGTTGATATCGGATGCATTCACCCCAACAAATCTAGATGAAAACAAACAAAGACATCAAGATGTTTTCTCCTCCCGCCTCCCTCCTCTCCTCAGAGCCGCCGCTTCTGCTGACGGTGGCGAGCCAGAAAGACTCCCGACAGGCTGAAAACACGAGTCCTGGTAGTTGGCTGCAAAAAGTACCGAGAAATTAAGTATTAGGTCAATTGTGGGTTGCAATCCAAGTTTCAGTAGATCTAATTCTTTGGTGAGTTTGGGAATAATTTCGCATGACTTTAAACACCAGGTTATTGATTTCTCTCTTCTCTCTTTCCAAAGGAGAAATCAACAACAACAAAAGCAGCCAATGCCCCCTCCCCTCCCATCTCCCCACACACAAACTTCTCTGGAGTCATGAGTTGAAAATTAATTGGCCTCTTAATGAAGATGTTAAAAACAACAGCGGGATAAAATATATTCCAAGGAGCAGACTTGTATTGATTCTGGCAACAATTTAACACTTCAGATAATAATAGTAATGACAATGATAATAGTAAAGATTGATGTCATGAGTGAGGTCGCGGGCTGTTCCCACCGATGAGAACTGCAGCAAATTCTCTTTGTGATGTAACGAGGACCAGTGTGCAAATATGCGTTTTGATTAATTGAACAAAAATTGTCTCATAAGGGTAGAGCAATTTTTATGGCACATTCAACATTTTACAGGCCTTTCCAGATGAAAAGGAAAGCAAATCATCACTGCGTTTCCCCCCAACAAGAAGCAGAGACACAGCTGATGAATACCAGCTGAGTATTTTCACTTCGGCATCCAGAGTCCATTTAATTGCGAGGCTAGTATTTTTTACCAGCTTTTTTCATCTCGGGCTACCTCATAACACAAATATCTGGATACATAAGGCCCAGGGCCCCCCCAGACTGCGGGAGTCGGACAGGGGGGGGGAAGATCTTAATGTCATTCCCACCAGCAACGGCACAGGAAGGTGCGGTGGCTTCAGGAAAGCTGGAAAACGGGTTGTCCCGGAATAACTCACTTTTTAATGGAAAGGAATCTACCCAAGCTGCCCTGTGCTGGGTGGGCTGCCACTGCCCTGGAGTGCCCCTGGTACCCAGAAGGGCCCTCCGGGGGTCTGGCCATCTGGCACGCAGGACACAGCTTTGTTTTGCCTCCCAGGTGCTGTCCACAGGGCCGGCTGGGTTGCCAGGTCACTGCCCTCCCCTGGCCTCACTTCAGAGGAGCCTAAAGGATTCTTGCGGGTGGGGTGCCTCGTGGCCCTGAAGGCTGATCAGGGGAGGCAGTAGCCTCTGCTCTGGGCCTACTGGGAGCCGGCGGTGCCCTGCGTGCCCGGGCCTTGCTCTGGGCCTGCAAACCACCCCTCAAGATGGCTCGGGGGTGGGGCCCCGAACTGCCAGAACCCCAGGTCCAATCTGCGCTCCTTCCCTCAGGGCTGACCCCCTCCCAGGAGGTTTGGTGAAAGAAAGACACCCCAGAGAGACTCAAAACTTGAACTGGCCTTGGAGGGGCCGGCCCCTCGGGGGGTCCCCAGCCCGCGTCCTCCTCGAAGCAGGCTTTGGAAAGGGAGGCTGCAGAGGAACTCGGCTCCTGCCCTTCCTGGGCTGGCGGCGCCCGAGGAGCGGAGGGCTGGGCGCTTCCGTGGCGTCCCGGGAGGCTGCGGCGGGCACCCCGGCTCGGGGGTGCGACCGGGCGGCGCGCCCCGGGGAGCTGCGGAGCCTGAAGGCCGGGGACCCCCGCGCGCCCGTCCGCCCGCCCGCCCCGTCTGCCGCGTCCCACCGCAGGTCCAGCAAGGCGAGCAGGGGCCGTCCGCGACCTCGGCCTGCCTGGGGTGGTGGGCATGCGGGCGGGGGGAGCCCAGGGTGGGAGCTTAGTGTTGGGGAGCCCCGGGCGCCCGGCTCGCAGCGGCCCTCCGCGGCCCGACCTCGGCCTCCCTCTGCGCCCCACGGCCAGCGCTGCCGGCCCACCTCGCCGTCCTTCCCAGAGCCTCTGTGCTCCGCGGCTCCCTCGCCGGTCCCCGCCTCTCCCGGCACCCGCCGGATACGCCTCGGCCTTACCTGGGCCCGGGACGAGGCGCGGGCGCCGTTGCTCCCCGCGCTCCGGGACCAAGTTCCCGCGCAGCCGGAGCCGCGGCCGCCCGCACCCCCTTTCCTGAAAGCGGCGTTTTCAGGGAGAGCAGGGGAGGCCTGGCGCGGGCACCCGCTCCGGGGACACAGTCTGAGAGCCGCGGGAAGGAGGAGCGCGGCCGAGGACTCCCCAACAAACGCGCCGCTGGGGCCCGCAGGTGGCTCACTCGGAAAAGTGCGGCTCCCCCTCTTCGCGCTTCGTAGGAACCCCGGGACTCGCAGAGGGGAGGGTCCTGGGTTTCTCCCAACAACAAAACCACCCCAAATTCTTGGAACAGCAACAAAAAACAACCCATGATTCAAGCCTGGAGAGAAAAGCCTTCAATGCTGGGGAACAAAACCGGGTCGTCCTAAAAATAAAAAAAGGAAAAAAGAAGAGAAAGGAAGCAAAAGGCAGGAAGGAAGAAAAGGGGAAGGGAATGGGAAGGAAAGGGAAGAGAGGGAAGGAAGGGGAAGGAGAAGAGGCGCGGGGCTGCAGCGTCAGCACAAACACGGCCCCTCCCAGAGCCACAGACTCACCCGTTCATCAACACCGTCCTCCCCCACCCCCGCCAGCCCCACAAGCTCCTGGCTCCGTTATCTTAGGTTCTAGCAGAAAATCGTTAGAAATATTTGGAAACGAAAAAGTGTGTCACAGTCTTTCCGGAAATAAAGCTGAAAACTGCGGCGACGCAACAGCAGCGTGGCTGCACAGGGCATCTCTCCCTTTTTCCTTTCGCTTTGAAGCCAGACACCAGGTGCCCGGTGTGCGGCAGCTGTGAGAAGGGGTCCAGGACACGTCCTCACACTCCCCACCCACAGCGCCTCAAGAGCCCTCAGCACTCTGCAAAGGAGCGTGTTTTCTGCAGAGAGGAAGGAAGGAGAGCTGGAATAAACCGCCGGCCCGAAAGGAGAAAGTCAGAGGTGCACCAGCGAAGCCTCCCAAGCTTTGCAGAAAGAGCAGGTTTTATTAGGAGATAAAAAGAGAAGAGCTGGTTTAACATTTTCATGCAGTTTACACTATTCCGGGGAGACCCAGCCAGGGACGATAATGTACCAACCTGCAGTGAATTATAAAGGGTCTGTCCTTTAAAAAAAATCGGGTCAAAGGCCACCCCCACGAGTGCCGTTTACAGGCTCTTCATAGCATTTGGGGCTGGAGCGAGAGCTGGGTTTCAGCAGCACATAGGAGAGGCAAAGATTCTGCGACCCGACCCCCACTAGAAAATTGCCCCCCCAGTCATTTTCCGTCTGGTCTCCTGGGGAGGGTAGAGGAGCTTGAGTAGGAATCAGTGATATTTACCAACGGGATTCTAGGCTGGAGAGGAAAGAGGCGGGACCTTAAGGCTCCCTACTGAGGCGCAGAGGCCTGAGGCATTCTGACCTCTGGGGCAGGACGGGGAGGGGGCAGGAGGTGGCCCCGAGTTCACTCCCAGGGCCTCGGGGATCCGCTTCTTCCCACACTCCCGTCCCCACGCTGGGGTGGGCCCAACCTCACACTTTGCCCTTTGCCACACTGCCGCCTCCCAGGCGGGGGCACCTGTGCCCTTGCCGGCTTCTAAGTGGCTCCAAGGCCAACGGTATGACTTTTAGCCAAAAGACAAAAAGAAACAGACAAAGCTCCGTGGAACTTCTAGCACCCACTCCAGTTTGGAGGCTTTTCAGGTGCCTCTGAACTCCCAGGAGGCCTGCGGTGTGTGGAGGGTGCGGCGGCAGGTTCTGCGCGCGGGCACAGGGCAGCCAGCCCTGCTTCTGCACTTGGCAGGAGGGCATGGCGCCACCCAGGCAAACTTCTCAAAGTTGGCCGACCTGGTGTCCCAGGCGTTGGACTCCCCCACTGGGCTCTGGAACTAGCAGGATCCTAGTTCAGGCCTTCCCAGTGGGCACTCAGCTGGCCCCTGCTCCTGGCAGGACACTGCACATCTCAGGGCACAGCTCAGGAGGTTACAGTCACCACAGACCGCCCCTCCTGAAACATGGTCACCAACTCCCCCTTGGGACCGTGCAGGCCCGGGTGTCCTTCGCTGAGCCCTGGGAGGCAGGACTTGAGCCTGAAGGCTGCGCCCAGCCCGAATGCAGCGAGCTGTGCGCTGCGGGGAGGCCCTGACCTTCCTTTGGCTGCACCAGGCCGCAGACTCGGGACAGACAAACATTCCGGGGTCACGGGGGTGGGCACGATGGTGGTGCCACCCTCGAGTGCCACCGAAGTTCGCAAACCCGGCTGGCAAAGGCAGCCAAGCGCCCACCTCCTGTCTAGCCTGCGGCGGGGTCACCTGCCACGTGCCTGCCCTGGCCCTGCAGGGCAGCCAGTCAAAGGGCGCTGACAACGCCAAAGACAGCACCAGGCGCACCCGAGAGACCAGTCAGGCTCCTTCGGGACCAGGCGGCTGCCAGTCTGCGCGGACTGGAGGCGGTCGGCCCCGGCCTCCCCTGCTCCAAAGCGCTTTACCTACGAGTCGCCGCCGCTGTGTGTCGGGGCGGGCTTGGGGGTCCCCGCGGCGCCGGCGAGGGCAGGAGCCGCGGCGCGCAGGGAGGGCCGGCGGGGAGCTTCCCCTTGGAGGTCTCCCCGGTTTTATTTCGGGCGCGGGGGGAGGAGGGCGGGCTGGGGGAGGGGAGGAGAATCCCGAATTCAAATCGCCCTGGGTGCGGAGGGCCAGCGCCAGTCACGGACGCGCGCCCCAACCAGTTGGCACCGGGCGGCGCCGGGCGTCGGGGCGCGGGGACCCCTGGGTGGGGGCGCGCCGGGGGCTCACCGGTTCCGGACGAGGAGGTCTCCGTCCCGGGAAGCGGCACCGGGCAGTCCCGGCGCAGGGTGACGGCCTCGCGGAAGTCGGGGGCTCAGCCGGGTCACCAGCAGCTTCTGCATGGCGCGGGGGATGGCGGAGCCCCTGGAAGTCCAGGAAGTGGCGGGCGTACGACAAGTCCACGATGGCCCGGGCTCCGGCGCGCGCCGCCCGCCGCATGGCCCCCGCGCTCGCTGCCCAGCCCCCGGCGGCTCAGCACGGCTCGGCTCGGCGCGGCGCGGCGCGGGCGGGCGGGTCCGCCCTCCTCCGGCCCGCGCCCGCCCCCCGGCGCCCCCTGCCCGCCTCCCGCCGCCGCGCGGCCCCTGCGCCCCGGCCCGGCCCGGCCCGGCTCCCGCCGCCGCCGCCGCTGCTCCTTTAATCTTTTTGTTTGGGTTTGAATCTGCTCGGCGCAGACTGGCCGCGGCGCTCCCCGCCCTCCCCTTCCTCCCGACGCCCGCCATGCACCGGATATTCCCCGCGCGCGCCCCGCCCAAGCCCACTCGGCCGCCTGGGCCAGGGGCGGCCCGCGATTGCCGCGGCCCGGGAGCCGGCGGCCGCCCGCCCGCCGCGTCCTCGGAGCTGCGCGTAGCCCGGCGGCCGGCGCAAGCGCCTCCCCTTCCCGTGCGAAGCGTTCACTTCCTTGCAAGGTGGTACGAATCAACCCCGAGCGCGGCCCGGCCGGGGCTGCGGGGCACGGCCGGGCACCCCGGGGCGCGGGGCGCGGGGCGCGGGGCCGTGGGGGCGCAGTGCGCGGGCTACCCCGACTGCCGGCCCCCCCAACCCCTCAGCGCCTCGTCCGCGCCTCCTGCTCCCGGCCGGTCCCACGCCAAGTTGCAGGAGCTAAGGCATTTGCTGTATTTTTTGGCCTACATTCCGTGTCCCTCCCCAGACACCCCAACCCCTCCCCACGGGTGTTTGGAGTCGCTTCAGCGACGCGGTGCCAGGCTCTCCCCTGGGTACAGCTGGCGTCCCGCACACCCGGGGCCGGATTCCCCGTGCACAGCAAAGGGGTCCCTCCTAGGTGGGCAAGCCTGGGGACCGCACTGGCTTGGAAACGTGGCAGCGATGCAAGAAGACCCCAATTTATGATAGCCCGGCTGGAAAGTTGGGCCGCGCCCACCTGCCCGCTTTCTCCTTGGCGGTGCCGGCCCACTCCACAATGATGTGCGCAGGGTTCCTAGACGGACCCGGGCGAAGCGCCTGCCACGATGATCCCCCTCCCCGACGAGCTAAGTACACGCTTACACATTAGTAATCAGTGACTGAAGGAGCCCTCTCACTCTCCACTGGGCCCAGCGTCCCCCAAAGATGGGAACTGCGCTGGGCTCCCCAAGTCCCCTGGACCCCCACACCAAGATGGAAAGAGTGACACAGATATTGGCTGTTACTGTAGGACATTCTGCACCGTGGGTAGTTGGTGTCCACGTGGTACGTGTGTTTGACGGTGCCAGCACGGGGGTGGGGGCGGGGCCCAGGTACAGGTTTAAGAATCCTCAGGCACTAGTGTCGCCTGAACTTGGCTTAGGACCACGGGCTTCACCCTGCGCACGC